>CM033651.1:33681988-34119029 GCA_019512145.1 Engystomops pustulosus | reverse complement strand
GAGCTGATATAGTGATGGCTGGGGGGGCTGTATACATAGTGCTGGGGGAGCTGTTATACAGTGATGGATGGGGCGAGCGTATATAGTATTGCTGGGGGAGCTGTATTATCAGTGATTGCTGGGGGAAGCTTTATAAGTATGCTGGGGGAGCTGCATTAGTGATTGCTGGGGAGCTGCATAATAGTGATTGCTGGGCGATAGGATGCTGGGAGCTGTATCGGATTTGCCTGGGGGAGCGTGACGTGATCTGGGAGCTGAATGGATTGCTTGGGGAGCTTGTATAGTATTCGGAGCTGCATTAGCTGGATGTTGGGACTGTATATAGTGATGCTGGGGAGCTTTAATTAGTGAGTTGCTGGGGAGCTGTATAATGGTTGTGGGGGAGCTGTATATAAAGTTAGATGCTGGGGGAGACTGTATACTAGTGATTGCTGGGGGAGGCTGTAATAGTGAATGCTGGGAGCGTGTATATTAGTGTTGCTGGGGAGCTGGTATTAGGTATGCGGGGGAGACTATGTATATGTGCTTGCTGGGAGCTGTATATAGTGAGTGCTTGGGGGAGCTGTATAATGATTGTGGGGAGCTGTATATAGTGGTTGCTGGGGGAGCTTATATATTGCGACTGTAATGATTGCGGGGGAGCTGTATATAGTGATTGCTGGGGAGCGTATATAGGTTTGGGGAGCTGTATAAGTGATTGCTGGGGGAGCTGTATATATGTGATTGCTGGGGAGCTGTATTCATGTGTTGCGGGGGAGCTGTATTAGTGTATTGCTGGTGGAGCTGTATACAGTGATTGCTGGGGGAGCTGTATATAGTGTTAAATGGGGAAGCTGTATATCAGTGCATTGCTGGGGGAGCTTGTATATAGGATTGAACTGGGGCTGTAATTATAGTGATTGCTGGGGAGTGTATATAGGATTGCTGGTGGGAGCTGTATATAGTGATTGCGGGAGCTGTATTGATAGTGATTGCTGGTGGAGTGTATATTAGAATGAGGCTGGGGGAGTGTTATATGTGATTGCGGGGGAGCTGTATACAGTGTGCTGGGGGTAAATTTGCGGGCTGTACCGTGTGCTGGGGAGCTTATAAAGTGATTGCTGGGGGAGCGTATATAGTAATTACTGGGGCTGTATAGTGATTGGGTGGGGAGCTGTATACAGTGATTGCTGGGGGAGCTGTATACATGAATTGCTGTGGGGCTGTATACAATGATTGCTGGGGGGACTGATACAGTGGATGCTGGGGGCGCGATACCAGTGATTTGCTGGGGGAGACTGTATAATAGTGATTGCTGGGGAGTGTATATAGTAATTACTGAGGGCTGTATACAGTGATGCTGGGGGACGCGTATGTATAATAGGGATTTGCTGGGGAGCTGTATATATGATTGCGTGGGGAGCTGTATATAGTGGATTGCTGGGAGCTGTATATAGTAGAATGCTGGGAGTCTGTATATAGTGCTTGCGGGGGATGTATATCTAGTGGTTGCTGGGGGACTTGTATACCGGGTGGGAGGGTATAATCATTGGGGAGCCTGTATATAAGTGATTGCTGGGGAGCGTATAGTGATCTGGGAGCTGATATATTGCTTGCTGGGAGCGTATATGTGTCTTGCTGGGGGAGCTGTATATAGTTTATTGCAGTGGCTGGGGCTGTATATAGTGCTTGCTGGGGAGCTGTATACAGTGATTGCTGGGGGAGCTGTATATAGTGATTGCTGGGGGGAGCTGTATTAGTGATTCCTGGGGGAGCTGTATATAGTGGTGCCTGGGGGAGCTGTTATAGTGTGCTGGGGGAGCTGTATATAGTGATGCTTGGGCGCTTGTCTATGTGATTGCTTGGGACGCTGTATTATGATTGCTGGGAGCTGTATATAGTGGTGCTGGGGGAGCTTTATAAAGGTGATTGCTGGGGGAGTGTATATAGTGATGCTGGGGGAAGCTCTGTATATATGTGATTGCTGGGAGCTGTATATAGTGATCTGGGGAGTTTGTATCTAGTGATTGCTGGGGGAGCTGTCATTATAGTTGGTTGCTGGGGGGGAGCGTATAAAGTGATTGCCTGGGTGAGCTGCTCCTATAGTGATTGATGGGGAGCGGTATATATTGATTGCTGGGGAGCGTAGCATATATGCTTGGGGAGTGATAGTTTGCTGGGGGAGCTGTTACAGTGATTGGGGGATCTAGTGATGCTGGGGGAGCGTATACAGTAGCTTGCTGGGGAGCTGTATATAGTGTAACGTGGGGGGAGCGTCATAAGTGATGTGCTGGGGGGAGCTGTATATATGTGAACTGTGCTGATAGTGTGGGGGGAGCTTTGTATTGGGGACTATACCAGTGATTGCTGGGGCGTATATGTGATTGCTTGGGACTGATCTAGATTGCTTTGGGGAGCTGTAATAGTGATTGCTGGGGGAGCGGTATATAGTGATTGCTGGGGGAGGTCTGGTATTAGTAATTGCTGGGGGAGCTGTATATAGGGAGTGCTGGGGGAGCTCGTTATTATAGTGATTTTGCTGGGGGAGGTGTACAATTTTATACTACATGGGTGGACGTGTGATTATTTGGATTGCGTTATTTCACACCAAACAATATGATGGATCTGTCCTGACCTCCTTATATATTAATATTTGTTGGGGGGGGGGGGGCGTCTCTCTTTGGCTCGCCTCAGGGCAGCAGACAGGTTGGTACACCCTGCCTGCGCTAGGTGTTGTCCAGGGGTTCGTGCAGTGTGTCATCATCACGGATAAGCGTCACGCCTGTCGATGACAGCGAGACAGGATTGACGCTTATCAAGATGAATAAGCTGGATTCTCCGGATTTTCATTCTCCACAGGTTGAAAAGATGAAAGAAAGCTCAACATGAATAATGTATGATCCTCCTCATCAATTGTACTCCTTCGCCTCCTTTTGTTACACTAAAGCAGAGGAACTGGCCCTATTTGTGCCGGGCCAACTGGCCTAGCCTATAGTACTTCGATGTATTTAATTTTTCTGGAGGCCACCTACCCGGGTCTATGTTTTTAAGCAATTTTTGGGAGTGCCAATACAGGCAAATCAATTCTATTCAATTTTTAGGAGACCACCTACACTGCTCCTTGGTTTGAAAAACTTTTTTGGACGCCACATAAGGCAACTCAATTTATTTCATTTTTTTCGGGGAACACCTACTGCTCTCGGGTTTGAAACTTTTAGAATGCACAACAGGCACTATTTAAATTAAATTGTTCTATAGCAGCTCACATTCGTTTTTTAGGGCTCCACACCCGGTTGTTGGGTATAAATTGATACACAACACGGTCATCGCCCATAGCTGCCTCCAAAAGTAGGCCATATAGCTTGCATACATCCATGGTCTCCCGTATTTTAACCGAACTGTGTCAGGACAGCAATGTCTTTGGGTTTGGTATTTGCATGGCTTCTCACATAACGTGTGTAACTTTGTCGCACCCTGCGTGTATCCACAAAATATGGCCAAACATTTCATTTTTACCGAATATTATTTCAGCCCTTCTTGGATCTGTTTTACATTCCCCTCACCGCCTAATCACCAAACTTATAACTACACGCTACTACACTCTTGATCTTCTACAAAAGGTCTTAGAAGTGCGTTTGGGGATAGCCGTAGTAACAGGGCTTGGATTGGCGAAAGCTGCCTGGCCAGCGGAGCGCCAGCTCCATGCTCAATATCAACTAACATAGTTTTAACTGCACACCGGTAACTAAATCTACTACTAGTTCACTGCCTCCATACATGGTCCCCTTATCATTCGAGCTGTGTCAGGCAGAATTTTCAGGTGTTTCACCAGATACATAGTGGAACTCGGCCCATCTGTCGCCGCCATGCTGGAGACCTGAAGTTTGCAATCATAGCAGCGCAATATGGATGCCCAACTGTCGCTCTTAATATCATGGAAGTCGTCTCCATGGCTGCCTCCAACATGTCGTCCCTTATCAAAAGAGCTGTGTCAGGCTCATTTTTGGGTGTTTTCACCAGATACGATTATGGAACTTGGTCACTATGTCGCCACCGAAGTGCTGTGTTATCGACTAAATATATCGTCAACCTTCGTCACGTAGGGAAATCATTTCACCTCCTTTGTGAAACCTGAGTCCATTCAGGGTATGCGCCATGACACTCTCTAGCCTGCCAACTGCTGCCGCTGCCTCTCAGCCGTCCCTTATAGTGTCAGGGTCAATTATTGGATGGTTTAGATGCTATCTAGCCTCATTCGGTCACTCTGTCATTTCAACTGCTGTTTGCCCATAATTTTGGCATAATGGTGCGATTAAGCAGCCTCAGAGGCATCCATGCATGCTGCCCCTGCTGTTTCCTGTCCATTTCCATGGTGTTTCCATCCTTTTCTGAGGTTCCCAGGTGTTTGGCCAAGCTTCCCTGTGCAGACCCTTGGTCCCCTTGAAAAATGCTCGAGTCTCCCATTGACTTCAATGGGGCTCGTTATTCGAGACGAGCACTCGAGCATCGGGAAAAGTTCGTCTCGAATAACGAGTACCCGAGCATTTTAGTGCTCGCTCATCTCTAGACAATACCCATCAAACTCCCAAGGTCCTTTTTTACAAAAATAACGAGAATTTTCTCAAACTTTCTCTGGCAGGATAAGCGAGCCCGGCTTCCTCCAAAACTTTTATAGCAACGAGCTAGGCTAGGAGGAATTGGATATCCAGACATGCTTAGCTATTATCAGGCCACGCAAATAGCCAGAGTGATCTCCATTACACAATCACCAGACTTGACACTATATAACTCACTGGAAAACCATACAATGTTGGAAGGAAAAAAAGTTAGGCTTTGGGGTTTCACACCAGCAAATTGCCCTAGCCATCTGATTAGACCCCTTCAATGGATGTAGTGATAAGCTACCCAGAGGGCAGATACCATATCAGATATTGCCTGTGGTTAGTCGCACTCACAAATAAGAGACCCACATACAAACAACTTCTATCAAGTTGCTACGAGGAAGTATTGAAGCTGAGTACACCTGAAACATCTTCATATATACATCAATGGGAACGGGAGCGACAGACCACATTTTCTACAGATGAGAAAGATGCCTTACTGGGGAATTCTAATGGATTCTCTAGGTGTATAAGAATCAAGGAAAATCACTATAAGGTTGTGACGAGATGGTATAAGACACCTTCGTGGCCTTTTAGAAAACTAAACTAAAGGCACCATCAATCACCACCCCCCTCCTCACCCCCCCCCCCACACACATTCTTCCGTTTTTGAACACACAGGCAATGAACATTACTGTACCCAATAAAAACTGTTTGAAAACAATTTTTGTAAATGTATGAAAACATTCTAAAACCTATACAAATGTGAAATCGCCATCATCGTACTGACCCAAAGAATAAAGTAGATTTGTCATTTGGGGCGTAAAGTGAAATCCCTAAAATTCAAGCCCACAAGAATACAGCGCAAATACTTTCACCATTTTCACTGCATTTGGAACATGCATTGTACATGGCAGGAAATATTAAATACCATGATTTTGAAGTGTGATTTGTTACGCAGAAAATAAGCCATAACACAGCTCTGTACATGGGAAAATAAAAAAGTTATAGATTTTTGAAGGTGGGGAGTGAAAAATGAAGAAAAATGGGAGCAAAAACAAAAAAGAGCTGCGGCGGGAAGGGGTTAATATATTCTAGTCATTGCTTCCCTTTGAATCTGAATTGAATCTGAGAACAATTTAATTTAGTTTCGGGAGGGGCATTGTATCTGTGCACCCCATTACCTGTATTGGTGTTAATTTTTTAACAAAGAAACTGTGGGGGGGGGGGGAGTGTAATGTTTATTGTGTTTGCACGTACATTTATTGCAATATACTCCTAGTTTCCAAATGGGCCAGAAGGCAGTATAGACTTTATTTATTTTTATGGGATTTTTCTCAAATAAAGTACAGGCAGTCCCCGGGTTACATACAAGATAGGGACTGTAGGTTTGTTCTTAAGTTGAATTTGTATGTAAGTCGGAACTGTATATTTTATCATTGTAGTTCCCGACAATTTTTTTTTTTTGCCCCAGTGACAATTGGAGTTTCAAATTTTTTTGCTGTAATAGGACCAAGAAATATCAATAAAGCTTCATTGCAGACAATTTTAAGCTGATTATTGCAATCTGGGACTATTTTAAAGCATCCAGAGAGCTTCACCAGAGGTCACAGTGGGCAGAGGGGTCCGTCTGTAACTATGGGTTGTCTGTAAGTCGGGTGTCCTTAAGTAGGGGACCGCCTGTATTGACTTGCTGGACCTGAATACTCTTGATTCTCTTTGTGGTTTTGTAGTTCTGATTAAAGAGTTGGTCAGTATGGATTTATAGGAGGGACATGTGTGTGTCATCTGTCCTATACACAGTATGTGCCTATAACAATTGTTTGAGCACCATACCCTAACTGTAAAAAAGAGACAAAAAAAACCACTTAGTCCTGAAACTCCTGCAGTCATACACCACAGGGAGAATTAATTTTTTAAAAAATTTTTTTAGGAAGAATTAAAAGGGTAACAAAACAAACTTGCAGAGAATATGGTCCATCATTGCTGCTTTGGGGAATTGAAGTATTTACTAAAATATACACCAGTCAAGAGAGAAGAAAGGTCCTTTTAATGTGTGTTATCTATCATAGAGCATCATTATTTGTAAATGAAAAAATTCAAGAATAAAACTGTCTATTTATATCAGACAACATTAATCACACTAACCGGTGTGCTTTGGAACTATACAAGTCCCTTTTCCAAAGACAGCTAAGCTCTCAAATGAATCAGTTATTGGATTTCAGGTACATCTAACAAACTCTGGCTATCCTTTGCTTTATCCCAGATGAATATTTCAGCAGCAACTATCAAAAATAGAATTCAAAGTAATGACTTTCATTGGTAACAAAAAACGTCAGGCATAACAAATGGTATCTGAGTTTTGGAAGACAATTGTTTTCTTACATTTATAAAAATAGATGAAATTAAGCAAAAATTAATGTGGTTTGGCCTTTCATAAGAATGTTGTACAGACTTTAAAAGGTTAATTTGGAAAAAAAGAGGTAAAATGTAGAAGTAAAAGTCACTAAATTAAGGGCCTCTTGTGTACAGAAATATTATTTTACTGAAAACAGTAGGGTATTATCCAAATTACAAGTCGCTATTATTGTAATAAGCCACCCAATGGGTCAATCTTCTTTACAGTTCAACCTTGTAACACCCTATGGAACAGACTTTTAACTAGTACAAACAATTAAATAACGGATTTGATGTTTTAAAGTTATTACTCATTACAAAGTGTAACTTACCATCTGTTTAACCTGCTTGCTGCCATCTTCCAAAAAATCCCATGCCAGTGCATAATTCTAATTTAATGATGCTGAGGTCCAGTGCAAGGTCCAGTGCAAGCAAATTTACTTTTCATTCATACCCCCAAAGTCCCCCATCTAGGGAGTGGTGATTATTTGTCAGCTGTATACACCACTTCTTGGTCTTTTCCTGAACTGGGTCCTGAAAGCAGAACAGAACGGCAGCTAGATTAGAGAAGATAAGTGATGCAGGGAGGGAAACAGGAGCAATGAGAGGTGAATATTTTTTTTATCTTTTCTGCTCTGGGGTCTCTATTTGCAGTAGGGTCTTTTATATAGTCTGCTTTGGGGTATATTTATTGCCAGTTTTGGGGTCTGTAGTAGTTAACATCTAAAATAAGTCTATATATTGCAATGGGGCATTTCTAATGTATGGAGTGGTATTTTGTGCTGGTTACTTATTCAGCCACTTCACCATGTGAAATGATAATGCAGCCCGTGGACCAATAAAGGTTGTGTACCCCTGCGATTCATAGAAATAAAAAAATTATGATTATACTCACTGTTAATTCAGTTTCCATCTGTCCACCATGACAGCCGCACTTGGAGGATGACCCCATGACCTCTGTAGGGACAGGAGAGGTTAAATACCCCACCCCTGCATCCAGACTCCAGTGACTACCAAATAATTACACCAGTAGTGGATGCAACCCAATTTATTGCATGTTAATTTCACATACATGACAAATCAGGAAATTTCAACATTCTATAGCAATCAAATTACCATGGGATCAACCGTGACTTTCCTGTGAGACTTTCAGTTTATGCAGTTCCTTATTCTACATCACGTTATACTTTCACTTTACTTTACTCATATATGCCAGACAGGTTGCAGCCCGCAGTTCCAACTAACTCCACACACCGGGGATATAGCATCAATAACTATGCAACAAAACCTCGGCGGGTTTCACCCAGAAATGGATACCCTTAAGGGGCATCCCCATGACAAGTACCGCTAAGATAAAAGGGTCGTTGCCATCGTTAAGGACTTCTAGGCAAGATAACACATAGAATCTATATGCACCTTACCTTGTCCCTTGGGGTTGACCAGTTACCCCGAGCGCATCCCCGCCACTTGGTCAGCAGGCCAGTTGTGGTCTGGATGACAGTTCACGAGTATCCTGCTGACTACGCCAATTGATAGGGTCCTGTATTCGACCTATCCTCTCGGTGTGGGAGATCAAATTATTTTAAGTGTCTGTGTGCACCTGGAACCCCAATAACCAGACAAAGACGGTTAACTAGTTTCCAGACACTCACAGTCAACAAGAGTGTCCAGTTCCTTTATTGAATGTCATTTATAACAATAGTGAGCCTATCACGGTTTCCCACAGGTATAACACAGCAAATATTGTCCAATCACAACAGTCTATAAGTTCTAGGGTGCTATCCTTTGGGAACTCCCAGTACACTCGATGGAGGGGGCCATTCTCTTCTTGTCATGCGCAAAACAATTCTTAGTGCCTGACATCTTCAATGTTCTTAACTTTGTGCAGCTGCATGCTAGGGTGGAGGTATGTGGCTTTCCTGAGTGGGAAATTGCATCCTGTCAACTGTAACAACTTGAGCAACGTCCCTCGAACAAGACAAGATTAAATGAGTAACATCAAAATATGTTTTCTACCATTTTAAGCAAGATAAGCATATAAGCTACACTAGACGACCCCACTTAGAGATGTTACAAATAACGTCTGCTTGCAAAACCTTCCTACCAAAAGTTAACTCTCTAGTATTTTAAATGTCTAGCCTGTAATGGAAGGCGAAGGTCAGCTGGCTAGACCATGTAGCTTCCCTACAGAGTTTGTTAATTGATGCCCCTCTTTTAGCCCAAGAGGCTACAATGGCCCTGATAGAGTGGACCCTAATTGTCACTGTAATTTAAATTAATAGATTGAAGAATCCCAATAATTATAAAAATGGACAATAAATAGCTAATCATATGGTGGGGGATAGGGGACAGTTAATAAATAATGTAAAAAAGGGGAAATAAGAATACATAGAAGCTATACATTTACAAATAGAGGGATTAGGGATACATAAAAACTGTAAGCTTGAGTTGTAAGTTTATAAATGAAAATAGTAGAATAGTATATATATATTTTACTGCAGTGTAGGGTGAATGGGTGTGAAGATGGTACTTGAAACATTGAGATATCAAGAAGCAGAGAGCTTAATACCCTTATTGGGCATATATCCACCAGGGAGGCTGGCAGCAGGATTTAGGCTTAAGTAAGTCACAACTAACTCAACTAACATCTGGAGGCATGTACAAATAAATATTCTGATTGTATTCCTAGCGATAGACAAATACATTAAATCAAATATAGGTCTTTTTAAGAAGAAGGCCCATTCCACAATTGCAAGTATGACGCAATTCGGATTTTCCGGCCCGAACGCTGCGAACCGGAACTGAACTGACATGCTGAGCTCAGTTCCGCTTTGCAGTGTTCAGGCCGGGAGACCCAGGCAGCATGCGTTGCGAGTGTGATGCGAGTTCTATTTGACAAAAGAAGGGTCTAAAAAAGTAAAGCTGGGCAAAGAAGGCCCCAGCATAAACATCCCAAATTTAGATAATAAATCGCAGACACAAGACAGGATGTATATGAATCATAACAAATCCTTTATCAAATCAAAAAAGTACATAAAAACACTTAAAAGGCACTGAATGTGCTGTGGTCCAGCGACCAACCCTGATCTCAATGCAAAATGAGAAGTGAATATGATGTACATATCAGGCCATAAAACCTGGTTTGGCACAAGACTAACAACAGTCAAAAATAACCCTAATAAATGTGCAGACATATGAATACAAGTAGCTTGGCCATGAAGAAAATGATGAGAATAATTACCTAAAGTGCATAGTGCAGTCAGGGAGGGTGCTGGAGGAAAGATGCCCCACGCGTATCGCCTGTACAGGCAGGCTCATCAGGGGAACTGTACAGGCGATACGCGTGGGGCATCTTTCCTCCAGCACCCTCCCTGACTGCACCCTCCTTGTACTGTCCGTTCAGTTCCCTGGACAGTCCTTCAATCTTTTCACGAGCATGGGTAATGGATCCATAGGGGGCGATGTCATCTGGGATGTACATGCAACAAGCCACTCCCCATTTACAGACTCCTCCCTTCTCAGCAAGTTCATGTTCCAAAGCCATGCGGTTCTGGGAAGCATCTCCGATATAATTCACAAATCTCTGTTGATTACAATAAAAAAAACAGTTACCCAACCAACATCTTTGCTCATAGCTCTCTGGGGAATAATGGACTCTAGACCTGCCCATATCTGACTGTGGGCCTTGTACTCATCTGGGACCCTCCCTTGGTGCTCCCACTGTATCTATATAAACGTTGTCATCTAGGTGCTTCTCTCTCAGACCTCCAGAATCCTTTGGGATTCTCTACCTTTTCTTATGTGTCTGATCAAACTTATCCCTGGGGATCACGAGGAAGGAATGCACAAATCTTATCACAGCACACTCACCTTCCCAGCCTCTAGGCCTGACCTGACTCTCCTATCTCCACAAATGCAGTACACATCAGACACTGCTAATACAGGGTTACCTGTGCTGTCAATGTTAAAGAAGGTCATTGTTGCACCAACCGTAGGTAAAGTCTCCTACCCTGGGGGCATCCTGGTCACCCCTATAGTTACAGTGATACTCATGGTTGGGGTATCCCTGAGTATACAGTCAGTCAGAAGAAACCAACTAGCAAGAAGAATAAGTAAGTTTGCAATAGAAAGCGTGGAAGCGTGCTAACTTCCCTCTAGCTTCACAGACGTGGCACTGGTCAGCAGGACTTGGAAAGGACCATCGTAGCGAGGCTCCAGACTCTCTCTCCGGTGTCTCTTTACCACCACGCAGTCTCCAGGCTTCAGGTCATGCATCCTGAGGTCTCTGTCTGGATCTGAAAAAGGAATCAGAAACACTTTTGCGGAGCTTTTCCAAGGCCTGGCTCAACTGTGTGGCATGTTCCACTTGGTTTCCTGCCATCAGCTATAGGGTCTGTGGGAAGTAGGGGCTTAGTCTGGGTGCACAGCCAAAAAAAAAAGTACTTCAAAGGGGGACAATCCCATCTTTCTGTTGGGTGTGGTCCTAACTGAATGATGGTCAGCAGGAAAGCACTCGCGCCATGGTTTCCCTGTTTCTAACATGGCCTTCTGGATCTCTAACTTAAGAGTGCTGTTTATAGTATCTCAAACGCACAACTAATTCGGGAAGGGTAAGGGGTGTGCAGGGTCTGTTCTACACCCAGGAGGGACAAGGTTTCGGTATTTACCTGTCCAGTGAAGTGGGTTCTGCGACCGGACTCTATGGTCTCTGGAAGTCCAAACCTGCAGAAAAATCTCACTCACCAACTTCTTGGCTGCAGCTCTGGCAGTAGCCTTGGTCATGAGAAAAGCTTCTGGCCACCCTGGAAAGAGATCAATGCACACAAGCACGTACTCCTACGTACCACTTTTTGGTAGCTGGATATAATCCATCAGCAGTCTCTGGAAGGGATACAGCAGCTTGGGTGTCACCTTCCGTGGGGTCTTTACCACCTTACCCGGGTTGTGGCGGGCACAGACTATAAAGGCTTTCACTAGTCTAGTCACAGAGGTAGTAATGCTGGGGCAAACCACTGGTGGTTTATGAGCACTAGCATGGCCATTTTGGATGTGTATGTGTCTGTAGGCTACTTGACTTACTGTCGGGTGCAGGGCTCCGGGCAGGCACACCCTCTCTCCCAGCATCCAGGTCCCATCGGCATCTGGGCTCCAGCTTTCCTCCACTCTTCCTTCACTTCTGATGACACTCGGGCCACCAGGGACTGGAACACCTGTGGATCAAACTTTTAGCTCAGAACTCACAGCTGAGACTTCAGGACAGTCTCTGGGTTCCATCTGTGCAGCTGCCATCGCCATCCCGTCAGCCACATACTTGCCCTTGGCGTGTGGAGTTACCAAATTGTGTGTGCTTTTACTTTTATTATCCTCACCTCTTGTGGAAGTAGGAGAGCATCCATGAGCTCTTTAACCAGCGTGCCATGCTTAACGGGGGTCCCTGAAGAGGTGAGGAAATCTCTAGCCTTCCATATGGGTTAATAGTCGTGTTTGGACCCCAGAACTATACCTTGAGTATAGATGTTCGCCCTTTTACCTTCCACCAGCTGTAGCACTTCCCTGAGTGCCGTCACTTCACCTCCTGCGCTGACCTGTGTGGAGGGAGTGGTTCTGCTTGTACTACCTCATGTGCGCCACTGACCACTGTATATCCAGTGTAGAACTGTCTGTCTTCTCCTGCAGACCTGGAGCCATCTATGAGAAAAAACTCAACATCTGGGTTAATCACCCTTCTCTCCCCCCTCTCTGAATCCTGGAAGACTGGCGATAGAATAAAGGATTCAGAGCTGTGCACCTTATCAGTGTGTCCTGGGGCATCAGGAGTACACACTGGAGTCTGAGCTGTCTGGCCTTTGCTCAGATGCTTGGGCTGTACTTGGGTGAGGACACTGTGCAAGGTATGTGGGGTTTGCACTGTAACTGAGTGATCTAGGATCAGATCACTGGCCTTGCTGAGCAGATTGCTGGCTGCAGCTACTGACACATGAGGGGCTCCCCTCACGACTGAGTCTAACCGGGCCTAATAGTGGGCCACTGGGGAGGCCACCACGTTCCTGGGCTAGGACACCTGTGGCCTAGATACTCCGTGCAAAATAAAATAAAAGGTCTGGTTCAGTGGCATGTGCCTAGGGCCGGGGCAGACTTGCCAGCTTAGGGCTATGGAATGCATCAATTGCCTCCTGACTAAGGGCAAATGGCTAAGAGGCAATTCAGTCAGAAAGGGGCAGCAGACCTTATCCCAGGCCTGCAGGAGCTGGCCAGTCCTAGAAACATGTGAAGAGGCTTAGGGCCTCAGGGCAGGGGCACATTCTGGACTGCCAGCTTTCTTTCCTCTGTCAGGTATCTGCCTGTGGCTGAGAAGCAGTGGCCTAGGAAGACCACCTTCTCCTGGCAGTACCGGAGTTTGTCTCAGGAAACTTTGCAACCCTTCTGGAACAGAAAACACATAAGGTCAATAAATGCATCCTGGCAAACAAAAACAGTAGGTCCTCCGCATACTGAAAGGAGAACATCCAGTAAGGGGCTAGTCTGCCAGTCTACTCCCTGTAGGGTCGTGGGGTATTGGCTGGGTGAGTTTTACCCCCCTTGTGGGAATCTACATCAGATATACTGGAATACTGAACTGGTAAAGGCAAATAGGTCCTGGCAATCCTCATGTAGGGGCACAGAGAGGAAAACATTTGCCAAATCAATAACAGTGAATAATATGTCACTCTCAGGGACTGCTGCCAGTTTGGGCTAGGGACCACTGGGCTTCAGTACACTCATTGGCAGCTTGGAGGTCATGGACCATGCTACATGTATCCGGCTGTTCTTTCTGAGTCTTTTCTTGACCGGGAATGGGCTAAAATCCTCATCGGACTAGCAGGGGAGAGTTCTACAATGAAAGGCGATAACTCTGTTTGGGGGGACTGTTCTCGCTGACATCCTTGTCCGTAACCACCCCCCCTTGTCTTGCCCTGTGGGGGCCATCTCCGCCACTCACTACAGTAATGTCTCCTCCCCGCAACGCCCACTTGGGTTGGTCGGTTGAGACTTCCGGAGATGTTGTCAATCTCACTTCGGCGTGGTCTGTGAAACATCCTCTATTCCCTCTGTATGTCAATGTCAGAGTCCCTCCACCACATCTCCAGTCCAGTGTTCTGTGCTACCTATAAAGTTCTGGCCAGACTCCAACGTCTCAATAAAATCCAGGTACACTTGTGTTGATTGTTAATCAAAAAGGAACAACAGTCAGTCATAGGCTCTGTAATTCAGTTGGGGGGCTCGTTCTTGCTTAGTCTGTTCATGGGGTACACAGGAGGACATCACATCATACTGTATCCCTGTTCCACAATCAAATAAATTCCTTCAAGTCTTTTTTAGATTGTGAGGGAGAAGTCTAAACGCAGCGATCTGCCCCTCCCAAATGTAAATGTTCTCACTAGCCTGTAAACCACGAGATAACAGAACACAGATTCCAAGCAACTCAATATGGAGAAATTCAGTTTTCCATGAACATCAAGGTCACTATCGTCTCTCTCGTAGATAAGACAGATACAGCACATGTCAGTCCTTCACAAAACAAAACGCAGCTCCAACAGCCCCCACCCTTTTGTTAACCCCGTAAATGCCAGAAAGCAGGTACCAGAGACATTGTAACACTTTTTCATAGTAAATTTTCTCTAATTGTCGGGATCAATAAATTTGAATAATACTCAAACAACCTCCATCCCTCACTCCAAGACCCCTAGCAGATGCCCCAAGCATGGTCAGCTGTTATCCTACAAAGCCCCACAACAGCTTTTATGGCTGCCAACAGCAATCAACTTTCATCGACTTGAAGGGAATATAACTTAAAATGGCCGCCACTGAAAAATAAACTGACTTAAGATGGCCGCCACTGAAGAATGGTAGGGCGTGTCATCTTCTCTAACCACCAGATACAGGGGTGGAGTCTGGATTACAGGGGCCATTTTTCACTCCAAGGAAAATATAATAAAATCTCTTTTTCTCAAATTGTTTCCACATCAAAAACTTTGAAATGTCCCTTATCGCCTGTCTCTTTCTTCATTGGGCACTCTGAAGGATTTCTGTCACTCTGTCCTGGTCCGTCCGTCAGTCAGAGGCTCTAAGTGTCTGTTTCCAAAGTTTTCTCACTTGTACAATCATCAGATCATCTGACACATCCCAAAACCTTCAAACCTTCAATACTTTTTACTTCAAACCCAAAACTACCAGCCCTTATGTCCGATCATGTCAACTTGCACTTTTCCATCAGTCCTACTTAACTCAACAACCTTCTGTCTCTGTGCATCTTTCCCCTTCATGTGGGACACAATCTTCCTTCTTGCCTATGTCTGCAATTCCACGCACTTGGCTCAATTCACTCTGCTGTGCTCTCTGTATCTACAACTACGATACCGTTACAGGGACACATCCCCAAAGATTCAGCGGATGCCAACATCTCGATTTATTGACAAACAAAGAAACTAGCTACCAGAGAATATCTCACAAAGGACGCTACACCAAGCCACTGCCTGACTAGACTGACTCTATACCAAGTCACTTTCTTCCAGACTGACTAAAACATGCCGCCATCCTCCACTAGTTCTCACAGTCACACGAGACCGCTCAGACTCCCGAAGAAAGTCTAGCGCTTGCCTGATCAGGGCGGGTTTCCGCAATCTGAACTCTGTCACAATCTATGGGAAAAACCAGTCCCAAACAAACAGTATCCCAGACACTATGATAATCCGTCTATCACAACAGAATATCTCCCACTCTAGCATTGCAGACATCTAAGGGTTACTACTTCCCGTCTCACAGCTTCAGCTAACACCACAGACTGTCTGACCATCCGTCACTGTCCAGTCTCTGTCCAGTCTCTGTCCAGTCTCTGTCCAGTCTCTGTCCAGTCTCTGTCCAGTCTCTGTCCAGTCTCTGTCCATCACCTTACAAAGTGGTTCTTTGCCAAAAACTCTGAGCTTAGGTTACAGTGAACAACAGTGGCAAATACATAACACAGAGACAGTCTTACCCGGTCCGTCCAACCAGTGAACCAGAAGTGACATATCAAGGTAGACAAGAAAAATTAATATCTTACCCTGAGAGCTCTCTGGTCAGTTCTGTTCACCGAGCCGGCGGGGACTCTTCACGGAGGCTGTCTCGGTGTTGTTGTTGTTTACTTCTAAGCCCACCCAGGAAAGGACGCCAAATATTGTTAGGGATTTTTATGCAGGGCCCCAACAGCCCTCTTGACTTTTGTAAGGTGAGTCCTAATTAACCCTTGATTGAACATAGAGACCAAGACATACACGTCAATCTCTTAGTCAAGATCTTCTACCCTTTAATAATCAAAATGCGTAATATATATCAGACAGAAGAGTCATCAAAGGGGTGTGAATAGTATACTGCAAAGCTATTGGTCATCAGCATATTCTGGGGAAAAAAAAGTAAATTAATTGTGCTCAGTTCTCAGAGACCTTGTACACAGATATTGTTTATACTAGTTCTGAGAAGGAGATGATAAGTGGCTCCAGAATCATATTATTATGCAGCTTCGAGGACAGACTGGCTTCTCATTAAATGTCAAAGGGTATTAGCTGACAGGCGAGCAAACAGGTTACATAAAATGAAGTTTGAATCATGACATTAACTTGACAATGGTCAGGGAACATGGCCGCTGTATCTAAGATGGCGGACAGAAGTCAAGATGGCGTCCGAAACCAGTTCGACCTCCTTAACAGTATATTGTCTTTTTTCTAAACTGAATAATCCCAAATTTTGTAATCTGTCATTGTATTCTAATCCCTACATTCCTCTTATAATCTTGGTTGCTCTCCTCTGCACCCGTTCCAGCTCTACTATATCCTATTTATACACTGGTGCCCAAAACTGTACACAATATTACATGTGTGGCTGAACCAGTGATTTGGACAAAACTATGTCTTTGTCATGAGAATCTATTCCTCTCTTGATACATCCCATAATTTTATTTGGTTTAGCAGCAGCCGCCTGGCTCTGGTCACTAAAATTAAGTTTACCATCTACCAATACCCCCAAGTCCTTTTCAGCTCCAGTTTAAAAATAAAGAATTTTTCCAAATTTTTGCCAATTTTTTTTTTTCATAACTAAACACAAAAGATTTCATCCAAATTTTTAAACTAATTTGAAGTTCAATGTGTCACGAGAAAACAATCTCAAAATCCCCTGGATATCTCATTGCGTTCCAAAGCTATAACCACTTATAGTGACACAGACCAGACTTGAAAAATGAGTCCTGTAGGGGTTAATCCAGCCCCCATTCCTCCACCATGGACTGTGACTCTTCCCAGCTCTCTATCTACACTGTCTATTTTCCCTGCACAAGTATAGTTTCCCTCCCCCCAGGTCTCTAGTTTAAACACTCCTCCAACCTTCTAGCCATTTTTTCCCCCAAAACAGCTGCACCCTTCCTCTCCCGAAAGAAAAATCAGCTCAGTTCTCCATGAACCCAAAGCCCTCCTTTCTACACCAACTTTTGAGCCACTTATTTACCTCCCTGATCTCCCGCTGCCTTTCTGGTGTGGCACGTGGTACAGGTAGAATTTCGGAGAAAACCTCTACCCCTACCTTTGAGGTCCTTGCCCTGAGCTTATGGCCTAAATCCCTGAAATAATTTTTAAGGAACTTCCACCTACCTCTTACTTAGTGCCAATGTGGACCATGACCGCTGGTTCCTCACCAGCCCCTCCCAGCAACATGCCGATCCCGAGTACCCGGCAGACAACACACTGTATGCACGGTCTTTGTGACAGATTGCCCTGTCTTTTCCCCTAATAATCGAATCTCCCACTACCAGCACCTGTCTGACCTTGCCTGTGCTCCCATTACCCTTCTTACTGGAGCAGACAGTCCCCTGGTTGCTAGAAGCCACGTCTTGCTGCAGCATTGCTACCCCAGAGCTGATATCCCCCTCATCCAACAGCCTGGCAAACTTATTGGGGTGCACCAGATCAGGACTAGACTCCCTGCAACTCTTCCCTCTACCCCGCCTTTTACATTTTACCCAACTAGCTGCCCCCTCACTAAGCACCTCCATACTTCCCTCCCCACACCCATCTTCCCCAGAGAGTTTGTGCTCCAGGAGCAGCAAACTTCGCTCCATATTGTCAATTGATCGCAGCCGTGAAACTTGCTCATTCAGATGCAGAATCTGGGCTTCCAGATGAGCAATTTTTACACATCCCACACAGCAGTATTCCCCCTTGTACGGCTGTTCAAGGAAAGCATACATGGCACAGGATGTACACTGTGTAGCAATGCCACTTATGGAGTCCTTTTTTCTAATGGGGATTACAGGAGAAATACGGAAAAAAGCTGAATTTACAGTCAAAGTAACACAGCAGTTACCTACTAAAGTCCCTAAAACTTAAGTCCCTTAATCCTAAGTCCCCCTTTCCCCCCTTTGGACACTGCACACACTTAGGATCAATGCTCACTCGCCAACAAGCTTGCACACACGCTTTTCTGAATGCTCTTTAAAAGGTTATTCGCTACAAAAATCCGCTGTGCTCACTGCAACAAGATCTGTCTGCAATGTAATTATATTACACATACTGACGTATGTGTGTATATGCTAAATGTATATGCAGTATGTCTGTATATGATGATTTTATACTGTATGTATGTGTATATGCTTTATGTATATGCAGTATGTCTGTATATGGTGTTTTTATAATGTATGTATATAGGGTGCGTATATTCTATGGGGAAAATTTATCGCTGCTTCTACACCAGTTATCTGACAAAGAAGCAGTGAAAAAAATCATGCACACTGCAAGAATGTGTGATCATTATGCGATTATGCCACCTCCATGCCATGCGCGGGTGGAGGGGACTTAAAGTGGTGTGGCTGCCAATGGAGTGGGAAGGCAAGGTGCAAAAAAAACTTAAGTACAAACTAGAATACAAGGCTAGAATCAACATTTTAGAAGTAGACAGGGAACAAAATGGGAACAAAAACACATTTGCGTCGTTTTCTTGAAGGCTTGGATTTTACGGATTTCACTGTGCGCCCCAAACAAAATGTCTAATTTATTTTTTGGGTCGGTGCGATCATGGGGATACCAGATTTGTATAGGTTTTATAATGTTTATATACATTTACAAAAATTAAAACCGCCTGTACAAAAAAATGTTGGGGCGTTATGGTACTTTAACCCTATTTTGCCTGATTTATTCTACCATATACTGCGATACTACAGTATGGCAGTATATGGGGATTTTTCTCATTCATTAGTGCAAATTGCACTTTGTAATGAATTGTAATGAGGCTATCATGGCGACCGATCGCCGCTCCTCGGTGTCATCACGGGAAGCGACATTTGTCACCAAGATGACAGCGCCCATGAGCCCTCTGCAAGCCGGTAAGGGGTTAAAATAAATTAGTAAAATATTGCAAAAAACCCCAGGAACGAATTAATAGCCGAACCACACCATTTACATAAACAATAAAAATCCAAATTGTCTGTAAAAGGATGACTTTAGTGACAAATCAAGAAATATAACTGCATAAGATACAAAAGTGGTAATGACCCAGAGAGTATGTGTCAAGAGGAGATAGAGGCATATGTCTTAGGAAGTACATGCTCACGGCATCAAATGATGTTTTTACCATTTCATAAGCTATATATTCCTTTTTCTTGTTATTGCTATGAGGAAATAAATGGGCATAGTGGTACCAGCATTCATTTATAGCCTTACATTTTCTCCTTGTGCCATTGCAGTTTATTGCAGTATTTACAGTAATCATAATATGTCATATTTGCTGCATTATTGTGAGCACGACACCACAATAAAACCTTCAAGATGATCATATTCAAAACTGTTACCATGGCAATAAATGCTGGAAGACCTGTGGGAGACAGTTCCCATCAGTATCAAATACATGTTATGCATGTTTACAGACTCATAGCAAGTTCTGTGGCAGCTTTAGTTTCATCAAATCAATGGATATTTTGATAAATGGGTTTTTACTCTGTTTTACGTAATGTAAATGGTTAATGTGCATAGAATTCCGGGAAATATGGTTACATTTAACTATTCCTCTGTCACAAATATTTCTCATGAAGGATGTTGTCCTCTTTTGGGATCACATTATGAGAAGCAGACTATGATGGTGATTTAGGAGAAGTTGCAAGATCTGAAAATTAAGGGCGAACTCACAAGAAGATTAATTGAATGTCCTGTGACACATAAAGATGTATCCATATGCTAGTTTTAACTCACTGAGCATGTTTGGAAGGAAATTTCAATCACAGAATATTCTGCATGTCAATATTATATATTATATATATAAATACGGAGACAATTTTTTTCCCTTGGCAACATCATTAGATAATCACATGAACAATATCAACAACATGAGAACATGAAGAACTCTTAGAATATCTGCATCAAATATGTACAGGTTATTTTATGCACGAGATTTTTTAAACTCTCGTTTCACTGGTCAACTGTGAGGTATCATTAATCATAATGAGGTATATTAAAGCCACCCATAATAGGAGATAACTGTAGTGGATGTTAACATGAAAGAATAATGGGAACATGTAAGAGGCTTCCTGCCTCTTGGGCCATGGATGGTACACCCCTATACCATATATCAGTGGTGGCGAACCTATGGCACTGGTGTCAGAGGCAGCACTCTGAGCCCTCTCTGAGGGCACCCAGGCCATCACCCCAGCATGAAGTTCACCAGACAGGACTCCTAGAATCTTCCTACAGAATCTTCCTACAATGATAGGTGAATTTGCCCTGCGTTAGTGTCTTTAGGAGGCTGAACGACTAAAAGTTGTCAAAGAACAAGGAGGAATAAATTACTGCTTAAATTGCTGCGCTGGCACTTTGCAATAAATAAGTGGCTTTTGGTTGAAGTTTGGGCACTCAGGCTCTAAAAGGTTTGCCATCACTGCCATATATGATGGAAGTTCAAGCCTTTCCAGAGCAACCTTAGGGTCCAGTGATGCTGAGGCCTCTGGCAGGATCTAATTGTAACTATCCACATGCAATAATATAGCATGGATAGTGATTAACAAGTGATCAAGGGATCGCCTGTTCGAGACCTAGTCTAAAAAATGTAATAAGTGAAATAAAAAGTTAAAAACTGTTTTATAATTAAAAAAAATATATAACGTCCCTTAAGCAAAACATAATTCCAAAGAAATAACTAGTAGTAACAATCTATACCAATATAACAAAATATTTTTTTTTCAAAAATGCAAAGTGCGGACATCCTAGAAGTGTCACATGATGTACTGAATCATAGTGTCTTTTAAAGGTGTCCGCATCCTGTTCAGTGAATGCTGAAAACTTTACTAACAGTTGTTAACATTTGGATTAGACAGGCAGGATCCCTGGCACTCTGTGACTGACCGAGAGGCATTGGCTACATCTAGTACCTACATCTAGTACCCAGACGAAGGCTGCGAGTCAGCCAAAACGCGCGTCGGGGCGTTGTCACTCCGGACATCGATCATCTTTAAACATGGGTAAGATATGTTGCACCTACGGACCATACATGTTTACACATTTTGCCCACTATTAGGTTTGATCTAATTGACAATTGTGCCTTATCTCCCATTCACACTAGATGAAGGCCATCGGTGCCTTCAACCTACACATAATTTATCTGATGATCCTGTCATTTGGAGTGCAACTTTTTCTTGTATCCCCCTTGGGGCAGAATCATTTTTTAAACCAGTGTTTGTTATTTTGTTATTTGTGTTTTGACTTAAATAAAATATTTCTTACCATTACTATTACTGTTTGTCTCTAATGGTGCTATAGTGTTGTTTTTTCTCTTCCACTTTGTCGAGAGGAAGAACAATTGGTTTTGTATTAGTGCTTCCAACAAGCTACATGGTATCACACCGAGTGGGGAGAGGGACAGGCTTTATTGCATCACTACATTTTATGCTTTCCTCCCTATTCTCGGCTTGTTTCAATTTTTGTGTACTAATTTGTTGCTGTGGATATTTCACAGATTCAGGAACATCCCCTACCATGGATTACAAGGCTAGAGAGCAATCCTGGCTTACACAACTCAATCTGGTTTTTAGTGAAACGACTCCAGGTGTGGACGCAAGTGGTCAGGTGGGTGTAGGTGTGGCGCAGAGCAGACTGAAAAATCTTGTCCATAGACGTATGAAAATTTGGTGGAACAAAAGCATTCTTGGAAAAATACATCGAACGCGGCATGATACCAAGAGGGCTACGTATACAAGTATTCCCATCCTTCCCTATTGAGGATGAATCCTTTATAACAAATTGGGAGGATATATGCACAAATGGCTCACTCAAGTTCATGGAATTGCTTATAAAACTCAACAAAAAAAACGCTGGAACAGATAGAGCTAGAAATTGAAACAACACGTGAGTCTTTGGTATCCATGACATCGATTAATGCTCTAAAAGCGTTTGAACTAACATTGGATGCCGATTTCTCTAAATGGGAAAAAGAAATATGTGACCTTAAGTCCAAGAAATTTCAGAGGGATTTAAATGATTTGACACAAAAGAATATGTACCGATGGAGACGCTCCCCTACTGGCATGCGGAGAAGACGCACAACCAGTCAAGCGTCATCTGTCTCATCCATGGCTTCCCAAAGTGATCGGGATGACAACTCGAGAGTCGACTTACGAACACAGGGGAGAAAAAGGAAATACTTTCCTCCTCAATCAACCAACAAACGACGTCCTGACACAAGAAGTGCAAAAACGGATAATCAACTCAAGGTAATTAATTTATCTCAACGCAGGTTGACATTGGATGAGATCAATGTTTTAGAGAGAGGGCTGACTTTTTCACCTTGTGCTGTTTTTGACACCTTTTCAGCCATAAAGGACCTTCACATCTTTGGAAGATCACTACTGTTTAAAAAATGGTTTCATAAGACGGATCCTAGTGAAATTTTCGACACCCCCGCAGAAATCGAAGCTGTGCGAATTCTTGAGGAATTACAAAACGAAAGTACAACACAAGATGACATCCCACAGTGCATCAAGAAAAAATCACAACGGTTCCCCCCACTTAACTCCTGCCCAGCTGTTGAGCTTTTTGTGAAGGTTGTCTCTGGCGAATTTCTACATATCCAACAACAGGTCAGTCGTGATAACCTTTCAAATTCAGAAAGACAGTGTATAAACAACCTCAAACGTGACAAAACCATAGTGATTAAGCAGGCAGATAAGGGGGTTACGTAGTGGTCTGGCCCCAGGACATGTATGAGAGAGAGGCTTATCGCCAGCTCAATGATAAACAATGTTATCAACGTCTGACCTTTAATCCATCCACTAAATTTATGAGAGAATTTAACCAAATACTGACCCAGGCAGTCAATGACAACATCATCAGTAAAGAACTGTCTGTTTGCCTTCAGGTATCGGATCTGGTGACCCCCACACTATATCTTCTACCGAAGATTCATAAGCACTCCACACAACCTCCAGGAAGGCCAATTATCTCTGGACGCGGATCGCTAACAGAGAACGCAAGTAAGTTTATCGACCATCACCTAAAAAAATTGGTGGAATGTCTCCCATCATATACAAAAGACACCACCGATTTGTTATGTAAAATTGATGGGTTACACATAGAAGATAATATGTACTTGGTAACATGCGACGTGGAGTCGTTATATACCTGTATCAAGCACGATGATGGTGTACGGGCAGCACGGTTTTTTCTCTCCATGGAAAATCTTTCTCCAAATTTTTCCAACTTCTTGATACAGCTTTTGGAGTTCATCCTTTCTCACAACTTTTTTACATTCAATGGGTCCTTCTTCCTACAGCTCCAGGGTACAGCTATGGGGGCAGCTTGCGCTCCCTCATATGCAAATCTGTTCCTGGGGCTGTGGGAGAGGGACCTCCTATCGGGCGATCGGATGCCGTTGATGGACCGGGTCATCTTTTGGGCCCGGTACATCGACGACATCTTGATCGTCTGGAAGGGCAGTTTGGACGAGCTGAGGGATTTCTTTTCCCAGCTCAATCAGAATCCTTACAATATTAAACTCACTTACGAGGCAAATAAGTCCTCTGTGACTTTTCTGGATGTGAAATTAACAAAGGATACTAACGGTTATTTACAGACGAACGTGTTCCGTAAAGAGACGGCAGTCAATGCACTTTTGCACGCCTCATCATCTCATCCTTCGCAGACGATTCGCGTTATACCAGTCGGACAATTTCTTCGTGTGCGCAGAATCTGTTCCACAGATGCTGAATTCGAAGCTCAAGCAAAGGAATTAAAAACACGCTTTCAACAACGAGGCTATAGTAATAGAGCCATTAAAAAGGCATATTCTAGAGCCAAATCTACTCCTCGCCAGTCTCTACTACATCCATCACCCAGAATGCCAAGTCAAAACAAGGTAAGATTCATTACAGATTATCATTCACAATGGCAGAGTATGAGAGAGATTCTATCAAAATATTGGCCGATTCTACAATCGGACTCCACTATATCACAGTACATCAACTCTCAGCCCAGCGTGACTGCACGACGCTCTAAGAACCTTCGTGACCTGCTAGTTCGAAGCCATTACGAAACAGCAAAACCAAAAACTATCTTTAATTCAAAACTACCCGAGTGGGGTTGCAAACCCTGTGGCAGATGTATTGCCTGCCCCAATATAGCACGCGCCACGAATTTCTGTGACTCTACGGGGTCAAAAGTATTCAAAATTACCCATACCATCAATTGCAATACCAGGGCAGTCGTGTACTATGCCACGTGCCCATGCATTATGATTTATATAGGTCTTACAACACGCGAATTAAAAATTAGGGTACGCGAGCACATGAGGGATATCACATCCGCCAAAAAAGATGACTACAACACGGAGGGTAGACCGATTGCACAACATTTCAAAACACATCACAATGCGGATCCTCTGGGGGTCATTGTCATTGACAGAATTGAGACCAACATCAGGGGGGGCCCGATCCAAAAACAGCTGGCACAACGTGAAGCCCGATGGATATGGACATTAAATAGACTTCAACCAAAAGGGTTGAATGAAACACTCAGCTTTGCTCCATTCTTATAGGACCGTTTTCAGCTCTGCCCTGCAGCCCACATCTCTGCCCACACTGGCCTGAGTCGTCTTTCAGGTTTTTAATGAGGTTCCCTTTTTTTTGGGTTTTTCCTCTTTTAACGTGTATTATATGTTGTTATTTTTATGTCATTAACAATTTCCTTTTTTCGTTATAGTTATTGTATTATACTTACCTCGAGCCACAGGATTCGTAAGCTTAATGCATTGTTGCCGGAGACACGATTCATTCCCCCCTTTTCCTACCAGACCCATTCAGGAAATGCTCTGCCGCCGATTTATGCAGTCATGACATCAACGGCACTGTCGTTCTGTTTACATATGGCACCAGTTGCACTTTATTATGGGATGTTAGACTTTTCCATCATCTGATTTTTTCATATTTTCATACGTAAACGTTTGGTTTTTTATGCATCTAATTGCACCCCCGCTCACTGTTTCCTCACTCCTGCACTCTTCACTACCCTTCCTCCACTTCTTCCCTTGCACCATGCACTTTAATGAATTTTTGTATTTGTATAGAATTTGTTGAGTTCATGTTTACATAATTCTATAACATCAGGTATTGTAAAAATACAGGTTTCTTATATAACTGCACATTGTAGATTCTCAAGAACATTTTATTCCAAATTCTTCATTGTTCACTATATAGTTCTGTATCGTCTGCAAATTGTAACACAGCACGTTTGTCTTCCTTATGAATTAGTCACAGTGTATATTTTGCAATTTTATTCACTATGTATATTTGAATTTGTACTCTGAAATTTTATGGATTCACAAGAGCTTATTCGTCACAGCAAATTTTGTAACTGTTATTATTCATGAATTTTTACAGTGCCGATCATAAATGGTAACCATTTAAGAATATCTAATTATATTTCTTTCGATTCACAAGTGTTTATTTGCTACAGCAAGTTTTTAAATGTTTTTACTGATGGGTGTTTATATTGCTGATTACACTTGTGACATCCTCTTTATGAATTTATGAACCCTATAGTGCCGACTATATTCGTTATCACCCTCTGACCGCCGACAGATTCCGCACTACTTTTGCGCATGCGTTGACCAGATGACTGGCTTGATAGACTTACCTTCCCTTATGGTGCTCGCTATTTCCACTGCGCAGGCGTCTTCCCTTCTGTCTTCACTCATAGCGTGGTCTCGCGATAGTTTGACATAGTGACGTGACGTCACGTGACACGTGACGGGTACTGGATCACCTGATCATCTCCGGGCACGCTCATTGGGCACACATATAAATTTAACACGGCTCGTTGTCCTGACGACTCCACCCCCAGACGAAGGCTGCGAGTCAGCCGAAACACGCGTCGGGGCGTTGTCACTCCGGACATCGATCATCTTTAAACATGGGTAAGATATGTTGCACCTACGGACCATACATGTTTACACATTTTGCCCACTATTAGGTTTGATCTAATTGACAATTGTGCCTTATCTCCCATTCACACTAGATGAAGGCCATCGGTGCCTTCAACCTACACATAATTTATCTGATGATCCTGTCATTTGGAGAGCAACTTTTTCTTGTATCCCCCTTGGGGTAGAATCATTTTTTAAACCAGTGTTTGTTATTTTGTTATTTGTGTTTTGACTTAAATAAAATATTTCTTACCATTACTATTACTGTTTGTCTCTAATGGTGCTATAGTGTTGGTTTTTCTCTTCCACTTTGTCGAGAGGAAGAACAATTGGTTTTGTCGAGAGGAAGAACAATTGGTTTTGTATTAGTGCTTCCAACAAGCTACATGGTATCACACCGAGTGGGGAGAGGGACAGGCTTTATTGCATCACTACATTTTATGCTTTCCTCCCTATTCTCGGCTTGTTTCAATTTTTGTGTACTAATTTGTTGCTGTGGATATTTCACAGATTCAGGAACAGCCCCTACCATGGATTACAAGGCCAGAGAGCAATCCTGGCTTACACAACTCAATCTGGTTTTTAGTGAAACGACTCCAGGTGTGGACGCAAGTGGTCAGGTGGGTGTAGGTGTGGCGCAGAGCAGACTGAAAAATCTTGTCCATAGACGTATGAAAATTTGGTGGAACAAAGCATTCTTGGAAAAATACATCGAACGCGGCATGATACCAAGAGGGCTACGTATACAAGTATTCCCATCCTTCCCTATTGAGGATGAATCCTTTATAACAAATTGGGAGGATATATGCACAAATGGCTCACTCAAGTTCATGGAATTGCTTATAAAACTCAACAAAAAAAACGCTGGAACAGATAGAGCTAGAAATTGAAACAACACGTGAGTCTTTGGTATCCATGACATCGATTAATGCTCTAAAAGCGTTTGAACTAACATTGGATGCCGATTTCTCTAAATGGGAAAAAGAAATATGTGACCTTAAGTCCAAGAAATTTCAGAGGGATTTAAATGATTTGACACAAAAGAATATGTACCGATGGAGACGCTCCCCTACTGGCATGCGGAGAAGACGCACAACCAGTCAAGCGTCATCTGTCTCATCCATGGCTTCCCAAAGTGATCGGGATGACAACTCGAGAGTCGACTTACGAACACAGGGGAGAAAAAGGAAATACTTTCCTCCTCAATCAACCAACAAACGACGTCCTGACACAAGAAGTGCAAAAACGGATAATCAACTCAAGGTAATTAATTTATCTCAACGCAGGTTGACATTGGATGAGATCAATGTTTTAGAGAGAGGGCTGACTTTTTCACCTTGTGCTGTTTTTGACACCTTTTCAGCCATAAAGGACCTTCACATCTTTGGAAGATCACTACTGTTTAAAAAATGGTTTCATAAGACGGATCCTAGTGAAATTTTCGACACCCCCGCAGAAATCGAAGCTGTGCGAATTCTTGAGGAATTACAAAACGAAAGTACAACACAAGATGACATCCCACAGTGCATCAAGAAAAAATCACAACGGTTCCCCCCACTTAACTCCTGCCCAGCTGTTGAGCTTTTTGTGAAGGTTGTCTCTGGCGAATTTCTACATATCCAACAACAGGTCAGTCGTGATAACCTTTCAAATTCAGAAAGACAGTGTATAAACAACCTCAAACGTGACAAAACCATAGTGATTAAGCAGGCAGATAAGGGGGTTACGTAGTGGTCTGGCCCCAGGACATGTATGAGAGAGAGGCTTATCGCCAGCTCAATGATAAACAATGTTATCAACGTCTGACCTTTAATCCATCCACTAAATTTATGAGAGAATTTAACCAAATACTGACCCAGGCAGTCAATGACAACATCATCAGTAAAGAACTGTCTGTTTGCCTTCAGGTATCGGATCTGGTGACCCCCACACTATATCTTCTACCGAAGATTCATAAGCACTCCACACAACCTCCAGGAAGGCCAATTATCTCTGGACGCGGATCGCTAACAGAGAACGCAAGTAAGTTTATCGACCATCACCTAAAAAAATTGGTGGAATGTCTCCCATCATATACAAAAGACACCACCGATTTGTTATGTAAAATTGATGGGTTACACATAGAAGATAATATGTACTTGGTAACATGCGACGTGGAGTCGTTATATACCTGTATCAAGCACGATGATGGTGTACGGGCAGCACGGTTTTTTCTCTCCATGGAAAATCTTTCTCCAAATTTTTCCAACTTCTTGATACAGCTTTTGGAGTTCATCCTTTCTCACAACTTTTTTACATTCAATGGGTCCTTCTTCCTACAGCTCCAGGGTACAGCTATGGGGGCAGCTTGCGCTCCCTCATATGCAAATCTGTTCCTGGGGCTGTGGGAGAGGGACCTCCTATCGGGCGATCGGATGCCGTTGATGGACCGGGTCATCTTTTGGGCCCGGTACATCGACGACATCTTGATCGTCTGGAAGGGCAGTTTGGACGAGCTGAGGGATTTCTTTTCCCAGCTCAATCAGAATCCTTACAATATTAAACTCACTTACGAGGCAAATAAGTCCTCTGTGACTTTTCTGGATGTGAAATTAACAAAGGATACTAACGGTTATTTACAGACGAACGTGTTCCGTAAAGAGACGGCAGTCAATGCACTTTTGCACGCCTCATCATCTCATCCTTCGCAGACGATTCGCGTTATACCAGTCGGACAATTTCTTCGTGTGCGCAGAATCTGTTCCACAGATGCTGAATTCGAAGCTCAAGCAAAGGAATTAAAAACACGCTTTCAACAACGAGGCTATAGTAATAGAGCCATTAAAAAGGCATATTCTAGAGCCAAATCTACTCCTCGCCAGTCTCTACTACATCCATCACCCAGAATGCCAAGTCAAAACAAGGTAAGATTCATTACAGATTATCATTCACAATGGCAGAGTATGAGAGAGATTCTATCAAAATATTGGCCGATTCTACAATCGGACTCCACTATATCACAGTACATCAACTCTCAGCCCAGCGTGACTGCACGACGCTCTAAGAACCTTCGTGACCTGCTAGTTCGAAGCCATTACGAAACAGCAAAACCAAAAACTATCTTTAATTCAAAACTACCCGAGTGGGGTTGCAAACCCTGTGGCAGATGTATTGCCTGCCCCAATATAGCACGCGCCACGAATTTCTGTGACTCTACGGGGTCAAAAGTATTCAAAATTACCCATACCATCAATTGCAATACCAGGGCAGTCGTGTACTATGCCACGTGCCCATGCATTATGATTTATATAGGTCTTACAACACGCGAATTAAAAATTAGGGTACGCGAGCACATGAGGGATATCACATCCGCCAAAAAAGATGACTACAACACGGAGGGTAGACCGATTGCACAACATTTCAAAACACATCACAATGCGGATCCTCTGGGGGTCATTGTCATTGACAGAATTGAGACCAACATCAGGGGGGGCCCGATCCAAAAACAGCTGGCACAACGTGAAGCCCGATGGATATGGACATTAAATAGACTTCAACCAAAAGGGTTGAATGAAACACTCAGCTTTGCTCCATTCTTATAGGACCGTTTTCAGCTCTGCCCTGCAGCCCACATCTCTGCCCACACTGGCCTGAGTCGTCTTTCAGGTTTTTAATGAGGTTCCCTTTTTTTTGGGTTTTTCCTCTTTTAACGTGTATTATATGTTGTTATTTTTATGTCATTAACAATTTCCTTTTTTCGTTATAGTTATTGTATTATACTTACCTCGAGCCACAGGATTCGTAAGCTTAATGCATTGTTGCCGGAGACACGATTCATTCCCCCCTTTTCCTACCAGACCCATTCAGGAAATGCTCTGCCGCCGATTTATGCAGTCATGACATCAACGGCACTGTCGTTCTGTTTACATATGGCACCAGTTGCACTTTATTATGGGATGTTAGACTTTTCCATCATCTGATTTTTTCATATTTTCATACGTAAACGTTTGGTTTTTTATGCATCTAATTGCACCCCCGCTCACTGTTTCCTCACTCCTGCACTCTTCACTACCCTTCCTCCACTTCTTCCCTTGCACCATGCACTTTAATGAATTTTTGTATTTGTATAGAATTTGTTGAGTTCATGTTTACATAATTCTATAACATCAGGTATTGTAAAAATACAGGTTTCTTATATAACTGCACATTGTAGATTCTCAAGAACATTTTATTCCAAATTCTTCATTGTTCACTATATAGTTCTGTATCGTCTGCAAATTGTAACACAGCACGTTTGTCTTCCTTATGAATTAGTCACAGTGTATATTTTGCAATTTTATTCACTATGTATATTTGAATTTGTACTCTGAAATTTTATGGATTCACAAGAGCTTATTCGTCACAGCAAATTTTGTAACTGTTATTATTCATGAATTTTTACAGTGCCGATCATAAATGGTAACCATTTAAGAATATCTAATTATATTTCTTTCGATTCACAAGTGTTTATTTGCTACAGCAAGTTTTTAAATGTTTTTACTGATGGGTGTTTATATTGCTGATTACACTTGTGACATCCTCTTTATGAATTTATGAACCCTATAGTGCCGACTATATTCGTTATCACCCTCTGACCGCCGACAGATTCCGCACTACTTTTGCGCATGCGTTGACCAGATGACTGGCTTGATAGACTTACCTTCCCTTATGGTGCTCGCTATTTCCACTGCGCAGGCGTCTTCCCTTCTGTCTTCACTCATAGCGTGGTCTCGCGATAGTTTGACATAGTGACGTGACGTCACGTGACACGTGACGGGTACTGGATCACCTGATCATCTCCGGGCACGCTCATTGGGCACACATATAAATTTAACACGGCTCGTTGTCCTGACGACTCCACCCCCAGACGAAGGCTGCGAGTCAGCCGAAACACGCGTCGGGGCGTTGTCACTCCGGACATCGATCATCTTTAAACATGGGTAAGATATGTTGCACCTACGGACCATACATGTTTACACATTTTGCCCACTATTAGGTTTGATCTAATTGACAATTGTGCCTTATCTCCCATTCACACTAGATGAAGGCCATCGGTGCCTTCAACCTACACATAATTTATCTGATGATCCTGTCATTTGGAGAGCAACTTTTTCTTGTATCCCCCTTGGGGTAGAATCATTTTTTAAACCAGTGTTTGTTATTTTGTTATTTGTGTTTTGACTTAAATAAAATATTTCTTACCATTACTATTACTGTTTGTCTCTAATGGTGCTATAGTGTTGGTTTTTCTCTTCCACTTTGTCGAGAGGAAGAACAATTGGTTTTCAGACCCTGATGTAGCGCAGCACCACCCGTCACTACCGGTCTCTGTATACAGAGGCTCAATGCTGACCCGCTTTCAACTTCTGTAGAGGACGCACGACCATCAACATGCCATCACCGCTGAGCCTCTGTATCAAATGGAGACCAGTAGTGACATTGGGCGCTGGGCTGCATTGCAGTTTCAGAACAGATTGTGTTCAGTGCTTGTTGTTTTCATAAACCCATGGGGCCTAAAGTAAGAAAAATTAGTGATCATGGACAGCCCCTTTAAGGGAACCTGTCACCAGGGACTTCATTTCCATTACACCTGCATTGCAAAGACGCCTTTGGTTTAGGTTTGGATGCATTTCAAAAATAAATTCGCCATATTACTGCACATGAATTCTACTGTTCTATACGCATTCATTTTCATTTTTTTCTCCCCAGATATTTCCTAAAACTCGCAGAATTGTTTGAAAAACTCAGGGTAAGCCATGTTTTTATGTGTATTTTTGCTTCTTTTTGTTGCTGCTCTCGGTATTTAGTTTTGCACCTTATTTTTGTTCCAGAAAGTAGAAGCCCGAGTGGCATCAGATGAAGACTTAAAGTTGTCTGAACTCTTAAGATACTATGTGCTGAACATTGAAGCCGCCAAGGTATTGTTGGTCTAGAAGTTGAAAAATGAGTTAAGATTCATTATTAGCTTTTTATATATGTTTGTTCACCTTGATTCAGGACCTATTGCTGAGGAGGACAAAGAGTCTGGCCGAATATGAGAACTCAAATAAAGCTCTAGATAAGGCCAGGTTGAAAAGCAAAGACGTGAAACAGGCCGAGCTGCATCAACAACAGTGCTGCCAGAAATTTGAGAAGCTCTCCGAGTCTGGGAAACAAGGTAAGGTTGAGTGGTACTTCACTTTTCCGTCACCACTTCCTTCTTCACGATTCATACTTCACTAGCCTAACTACTCCGGTATTATGTTTGTACATTGCATGTTCTTCCTTTCAAGAAAAACTATGGAAAAAGATTGACAAGTATCAAAAAAGAGGAAACCACCATTTCTAAAGAGCTACCTGGATTTATTGTATATATTAATACACGTTTGTTTTATGTACACTTGATGATTCATCATCATTTTATTGGTCATAGTTTAACTTAAGCTTATTTTTGCTCCATCTCCACATCTCCAAGGCTTTTAAACAGTTTTTGACTATTTTTCCAACAAGGGGCAGGGTGACCTCCTGGTGTGAAAAGTCGATGTGCCAAAATTTGCCACAGTACAGTAGACTGGATAATAGATATGATCATCTTAAACTACTCCAGATTTCCCATTCAGAATAAGAAAAAAAAGAGATAAATCTGGTGCAGCGGAAGACTGGTCTATTCCTACTCTGCACTGGTTTAATGTGTGACACCTTGATAAATCTCCCCCCCTGTGTTTTGCTTCTATATGCACTCTATATCCAACCTCTCATGTACAGGCACTTTACAACCAGGGGGACACAACCGGAAGTAACATGTGGAGCACAGCTGTAGCTACAGTACATTTACACTTTCCTCCTGTACTGTTCAAAACGCAATTGAGATGGAACGGGGTGGGACTTGGCCCCATACCATACGATTTTCAACATAAACGCATGCGATTGTTAACGAGCGGCTTGTGTTTTGCATTGTTTACATTGATACGGATAATGATGTTTGGTCTCCATTCCTTTGAGTGGTTTCTCTCTGTATTCTAGGACTGGTTATCTCTAAGGTGGGACTTCCCTTATGTAAACCAAATCTCAACCATTTTGTTGACCTCTATGCACATCATTTCCTCCTACAGGTGATACATTGGCTTAAAGGGCTATTCCCACGAAGACAAGATTCTTAACCCCTTAAGGACGCAGCCATTTTATAGCTTAAGGCTCAGCCCCATTTTTTAGATTCTGACCTGCGTCTCTTTATATGGTTATAATTTTTGAACACTGTTACTTATCAAAGCGATTCTGAGATTGTTTTTTCCCCACATGTTGTACTTCATTTTAGTGGTAAATTTTGGCTGATAAGTTTTGCATTTATTTACAAAAAAAAGAAAAAAATGATGAATTTTTAGAAAAATTTGCCATTTTCGAAATTCAAAATCGCCGCGTTTTCAGGCAGATCGATTTACCACCTAAATAACTTGCAGAATAACATTTCCCATTTGTCTACTTTACATTTTCATAATTTTTGAAATGTTTGGATAATTTATTTTGACGTCACGCGGCCTACAAATCGAATAGCGATTTTCCGTATTTTCAGAATTGACTATTTTGGGGATAAATACTGTTTGAAATCAAATTTTACATATTTAGCAACAAAAACCCCCTATATAACCAACCCATTTTCAAATCTGCACCCCTCAAACTATCAGAAACAGCATTTACAAAGATTGTTAACCCCTTGAGATCTTCATAGTAATTGAATCAAAATGGCGGTGAAATTTAGAATGGTCAAATTTTGTCGGTCATACGTTCATTTAGCCCTAAAATTTACACATTTCCAAAAGATAAAATAAGAAAACTCACCATAAAATTTGTTCTACAATTTCTCCTGAGTGCAGCGACCCCCCACACGTGGCCGTTACTTGTGTTATGGGGGTACAGCGAGGCGCAGAAGGGAAGGAGCACCCTGCAGCTGCCAGGATTTTAGTTTTCTCGTTGCCCCCTTTTGAAGGCTATAAAATTTTCGCTTTTCCGTTATTTGGGCCATGTGACGGCATTTTATTTGCGGGACGAGATGCTTTTTCCAGTGTTACCATTTTGGGGTTGGTATCACCTATTGTTGAAAATTTAGGAACTTTTTTTGAGGTCATGAGTAGAAAAGCATCGATTCTGTACTGGATTTTTTACTTTTTTTTTTTTTCGTGTTCACCGTTTAGCCTAATAATCATGTTATCTTTATTCTATGGGTCGATACGATTACGGGGATACCAGACATGAATATTTTTTCTTATGTTTTACTAAATTTGCCAAATACAACCCTAATGTGGGGAAAAATCTATCATTTTTGCATCGCCGTCTTCCAAGTGGCATAACATTGTTACGTTTTTGGCTACAGAGCTGGTTGATGGCTTGTTTTTTGTGGGACATGTTGTTCTTTGCAAAGGTATCATTCTGGAGTACATATGTTTTGTTGATCACTTTTTATTGCATTTTTAGTGGGATATAATAGGTAAAAATCATAATTTTTGGCGGGTTTTTAACGTTTTTTTTTTACGGCGTTCATCATATGGGTTCAATAGTTATTTAGTTTTATTCTATGGATTGATACGGACGCGGTGATACTATATATGTGGGGTTTGTGTTATGATTTAGACTTTTTTGAGCGTTATATGTCTCTTTATATGTTTTGGGGCTTATGGGCATTTTTAGTGATTTATAAAGTAATTTTTTATTGAAAAACATTTTTCTTTACATTTTTTTACATGATCCACCATGGGATATGAACAAGCAATCATCTGATTGCTTGTTCTTGATAATACTCTGCAATACTAATGTATTGCAGGGTATTAGCAGTGCCAGCCTATGCGGATGCATAGGCTGACACTTTGTCTTTAAGATGACGTCACAGACGCCATCTTAAAGGCAAACCCTCCAGGCTTCTCTGGGGTCCCGATCGGACCCCAGAGGTGCCAAAACAGCGATCGCCCCCCCCCCCCGAAAACGGTGCGGGGGGGCCGATCGTGGGGTAAAGACCCCCAGAAGGCATGTTAAATGCCGCGGTCGCGTTGACCGCGGCATTTAACGGGTTAAACACCCGCGATCGGAGCCCACTCCGACCGCGGGTGTTAGCCGGGGATGTCAACGGTAGATTACCGTTGAAATCCCGCGGCTAACTATGCCGGTTCGGCTGCTATGCAGCGCTGAACCGGCATCGTCTCGGCGCAGAGCGCTGAGGGGTTAAATATACTCAGGATAACAAAATAACACATTCTCTAATTCACTGTTATTAATATAAATACAGCATTTCACAGATATAATTCCAACCTATCTCTGTAAGTCCTGGCGTACAGAATTTTGGTTGTCCCGGGATCCGACCGTAAATCTTCAGATTTTTATCGTTGGCAGGACAGATTCTTCTCATGAATGCAGTGTGGTCTCTGCCCTTCCACTCCACCACAAGACGAGATCACATATAGACACATACACAGGCACTTCCTGCCAGCGTGCGTGCACAGACTAAGATCTTCATAGCAGTGGAAGGAGACTTGTAGCAGAGCTCACTGTGTGTGTTATAGCTGAGTTAACAGAGTGTCATTGTGTGTTTTATATCCATCTCATGACTCTGATCTGTCTCATCTCTCTTTTTATCTATGGCAGATACTAATGAATGTTCAGAAGCTAAATAAGTGTAGATAAACCTGTACCCTGATGATCTAACCACATTATCAGCACACAGCATCTCCTATCACAAAGGATTCATGAAGTGTCTGCTTAGAGAGTCCCCACCCATACTTTGTAATCTTACACTGACCGTCAATGAGTTATAGGAGCTAAAACGGCAATAAAACTGAGTAAAATTGTAAAGTAAGGGGTTTAAAAATAATCTTTCTTGATTATAACAGGGTGTTATAATTTAAGAACTTTCTTTCATGGGCAAACCCATTTAAAGGCACTGTAGTCATATAATTGCCATAGTAGATATCTTTAAAAAAGTAGAACACTGTATAGAAATGTTATAAAATATTAAAAAATATCACTAAGGCTACATTCAGATGATGTATACATCGTACATTCATACATCATACATCGGCGCTGCGTAGAGGAGCAGGGGATGAGCACAGCTCACCCCCACCCCTCTCCATAGGTATATACAGTGTACGGCGCCGTATCACGTAGAAAGATAGGACATGTCCTATCTTTCTATCTTTCTACGGGCTACGTAGCGGTGCGTTGTCGCACGTGTGCTGCACCATACCGCTCCCGTACAGGTCCGTGAGCCAATCGAAGTGTATGGGGGACGTATATTGGCCGTATATACGTCCCCCATACGTGTGTGAATGTAGTCTAATACAGAAGAAATACCTACGGACCATTTACATATTCCAAAGTGCTGCACAATCGATCAAGGGCACTGCACTTGTCTAAAACCTATATATGTCTAGCAGAGTCGCATTTTCATATCATTCAGAGACTATGGGCAGATGTATGAAAGGTGCTGTAAGGGAAGATGCTGCAGAGCTAGACTAGACAGTCTTATGCTGCACAAGATTCATATAAGAGTGCGATGCTGGGTGATAAATCTGTCTTAGTATAAGACTTTGCACCCCCTATTAGTTGGCTTATTTTATGCCAGAAAACAGTATTTTTGGCGCCTGTTTTCTTTTTTGTGTAGCAAAGCCACGCCCCTGCATAGACCATGGCTTTTTGTCGTATTAGTCATAGAGGTGTATATCCGGCTGCAATGGTGGAACAGCGGCGGTATGGTGCCACACATGTGGGAAACTGGGAAAAGATAGAGCATGCTTCCATGTGAATGTAGCCTAAATGTGGTGCAGACAGGTTTTGTAATTTGTTGTAATTTGCATTAAGACAAGTTAAAGGGGTTGGACACATTACCTCATGTATTTTGTAATGTGTGTAAGTGTGGGGGGTAGGATATTAGGTAATTTACCAATTTACACCTATTAATACTTCTGCACTGCTTGCTTGATATGTAAAGTGAAGCCTCCTGTCTTTTACCTCATCAGCCAGACATTCCTGTCCATAAAATGGTCACATATGGAGGGTGTTCCCTCACATGTGATCTTTAACTGCCATTTGTTCGTGAACAGATAGAGATCACATGACCCTCCATCTGTAGCCATGTTATGGACAGGAATGTCTGGCTGATGAGGTAAAAGACAAGAGACAAATTTTTGTCCTTTTCCTTTTCTCTTCTTTTCTTACATTCCAACTCCAGACTCCACAGTTCTGTTCTGCTTTAATAGAAATCTCTGACTTTAATTTCCAGAATTGACTAGCTTCAAACAAAGAAGAGTATCTGCATTTCGGAAAAACCTGGTGGAGATGACGGAGTTAGAAATTAAACATGCCAAGGTTTGTGGAGTTATATTCAGCCTATTTATATTCAGCATCTCAGAAACTCCCCATGGGCATAAGGACAGAGAAAATAAGCTGTAAAAAAAAAACCTAACTTTCACTGTTTGTGCCACTTCACTACATTTTTAACTATTTAACAAAAGCTGGCATTATTCACACCTGTACCTGGAAATCAACTTTAAAGGAAACTTACCATTTGGAAATGGACATTCTGACCCAAACATACCTGCACATAGGTGTAGCTGAGATGATGCAGGAAACAAAGAAAAAAGACAGCAACCTATGTAGTTACCAAAGACTGATTTTGTTTGATGCACGCAGCCCAAGGCCCTGGTGTGCAGGATCCGAAAGTCCAAACAAAAAGAGAAGGCCACAACATTCAATATAATGAAAAAGGTGATAAACCTATGTTCACACGGGCATGAAAAAAACTGCAACGTTTCGATTCGCAACAAATCTTCGCTTGACAAAGATTCATGGCGAATCGAGACGTTGCAGTTATTTTCATGCCCGTATGAATAAAGGTTTATCACCTTTTTCATTGTATTGGATGCTGTGGCCTTCTCCTTTTTGTTTTGAGATGATGCAGGAACATATCTTGGTCAAGCACATAATCTAGCAGTTCCGTAATTAAATAAATTCATATATTATGCTAATCACCCACTCAGTGCTTCTGTGCGCTTCACACATGCCGATCCACGCTTGGGCACTAGTATAGTTGGGCAGGCACATAGTGTGCGTCCCTGCAACCCTCCAGAGAGCCGGTGACGTCGCCAAGCCCTCAGGAGCACTAGCGCATGCGCATCGCAGGCTCTCATAGTGCAGCAGGGTGGCTGCGCGAACCACTGTGTGGGTCACAATGACCATTTCCAAATGGTAGTTTCCCTTTAAGCCTTTGTTCAGCTAAGATAAATGTGTTTGTATATAAAATAGGAGACCCTTCCTAATACTGCCTGGTACCCCCTTGGTCTTCATATTTATGCTGTATTGATGATATCACTACACATCGACGTAAAAACCCCTGCAGCCGGGCATTGCAGTCAGTGATTTGTTGATGAGATCTTGCGTCACAATGTTGGGATGTCCTTCCCATACCAGATAAAAGAGACCATTGGACCACTTCATGTCAGAAATAAAGGGGCAGGGGATTTTTGAGGTGAATATACCTTTATATTACTATATTTGTTATATTTTTGTTTTTTTTTACACCATCCTGACCTTGTGTATTTTTATTCAATAGACAACCCCTTTAAAAGTAGTCCACCACCTCCACCAAGCTTTTTCATCTGCCAGCAGCATGTTATAGTCAATCTACTGTGATTTCCATTCATGTCATTATTTTATTCTGTTTCTAAGAAATTCCTATTTTGATCTGTAGGCTAATGGGGCAGGGGGTGCACCTAGAGCACTGCTGTTATTGCCTATACGACTTCTAGTGTAGCTTCATGCTTCCCAAAAAAACAAATGTCCTTCTTATCTGACAGATTGGGGAATGGTACAGGCAGTAATAGAAGTGCTTTGGGTGCTAAGGACACATCCTAGGTCAGTGATGGTGAACCTTTTAGAGATGGAGGGCCCAAAGTGAGACTCAAAAAACACTAGCTTTTCCCAAAGTGCCAAAACAGCAATTTAGGCAGTAACAAACTTATTGCTACCAGAATCTTTGAGCTCCAATTCGACACCTTTTCACTCTTTAGACAGGATGGGTCACTTTACAATAGCAGGGCACTATTTTGACTACCTGAGACTGCAGGAAGATGCCATGTCTGGCAAACTCTGTGCCTGGGAGATAGCCTGTGTGCCCACTGAGATGCCTCCGCGTGCCATCTCTGGCACCAGTGCCATAGGTTCGCCACCACTGTCCTAGGTGTACCAGCTACCTCATTAGCATATGGATTAAAAGGGGAATTTCTCGGATACCGCATAATGTGCAAAAATAATAGAGATATTTTTTTAAATCATAGTATGTTTCTCTACAACATGCTGCCAATGCTTGGTGGAGATGGTAGATTCCCTTAAAAACTACATGTTTTAGTTGCTTAAGCTTAAGATTTTGCTATTGTAACGAACAATCATAGTCTCCAATGAAGACATCTGCCCTTTTTCCATAAGTAAAGGTTTTCTTTCTTTTTAACAGAATAACATCTCTTTATTACAAAGCTGCATCGACCTCTTTAAGAACAGCTAAGAAGGAACCTTCATCTCTAGAAGCACCAGTTGCACTTCTTACATCCCGAGCAGAACCGCTCCGTCTTATGTGATCGTAACTTTGGGTCTTAGGGGATTAGTATATGTGTTTTGTAAAATATCTAACAGTGGGGGAAATCTAATAATGTTCTTCTAAAAAGTTATAGCTGATAGTTTCAAGTATTTGTGCAGTAAAATCTGTCCCATTGTATATATTAATATACATATATATAAAAAAGTTATTTTGTGTTCATTTATTTCTCGGGTAACTGTTACTGTGTGGTCATTACAGAGAAGTTTTATTGTGTAGTCATTACACAGCTGTAAGTTTCCATGATTTTGTTTTTAGTAAATTCTTTTCTCATGAATAACTATTCTGGATCAGCTCTTCTTAGGACTCTGGGATTCCTTTTGTTATTCCACCTAGAAAGTTCACAATAAATTGACAACTGGGTGTTACCATTCCAGGAGTCCCTACACAGTATGAAACATGTGAATTAGTAGAACCAGAATGTATAGAGACATATCATGTAGAGACCTGTCATTGACAGATCTCCTGTAATATACCACTAACTTATGAGAAAATAATAGGCGTGTATATTGAAAAAAAAAGTTGAAGTTCCTTCCTCTTGCTTTATCGACCTAGTCCAGGTAACTTGTGATCTATTATGCAGTTCTCTTATATAGGGCCATTAAATAATAATCACTGATGGTGATAGGGGCAATATGAAAATAAAACAAGGAATAATAGGAAATATCAAAGTTACTTTTTTCATATTAACCCACCTGCCTAGAATTACTTTTAAATCCTCAGTACATTATTATCAGTGGGGGGTTAACTGCCAATTGAATTGGGGCTTTTATGCAGTACAGGGAAATATTGGAAATTGATGGCTCTGATTGTTTTGTATATCCATGTATTCGACCTTTAAACTGTTAAAGGGGTCGTCCCCGGCTATAGCATATATATATAAAATATATATGTGACGTTACTGTTGGACCTCTATATGCAAACAAAGCCCTAAAAAAGTGTCTGTACCACATTTATACAGGGTTTTAGACAATTTTCTGGCTCTCCTAAGACCAGCTCGACAAAGGGGCGTGGCCTGTGAAAAGGGGCAAGGCCTTGCGTAAAAAAACTCCCCAAGTAATGGTGTAATAGTAGGTGCAGAGTCAAGTAAGCCAAGTAATAGTAGGTGTAGAGTCCGAGTAGCAAGACTTATCATCCAGCATTAGACACTTAGACGACAACCTTATTCTGCACCAGATTCATATAACTCTGCACTGTCTAACCTTAGGACACTTTTTTTATAAACATGTCCCAAAATATGTATAATAATTCAAGAAAAACCCGATAATAAAATATTACTTTTGGCCCATTCATTAAAAAATACACTAAAAAAAAACCCATGGAGGTTTTTGTATGCAACTTTTGCTGTAATAGAACCTTTTTCTATGATCTGTATTTCTACTTTTCGCTCTTCAAAGACCATTTCTAACAATATGAATCTAATCATCTCTGAACTTTTCTCTACAGTTTTTATGCTGGAAAGTACTTTCTCAGTCACAGAGGAAATGTGCCATGCAAATATTTTTAACAAATGAATGCTCTTCAGAGGAAAGAGCAAAAATAAATGACATGGAGTCAACACACCAGATGTGTCTGATACTTTCCTAATGTGAGCCAGATGGTCAAAGTGAAAACCCTAGCAAAGACAAGAAACCGTGTTCTCTCGCTAATGGACACAACACTGCAGCCCAGGAACCCACGGATTAGAATGGATGTACGGAGGAAACACAACTTATTACTGTATAATAAACCAGTTAGAGTCATCAGGAGCTTCATAATGTAAGGGGTTTTCCAGGAATGTGGATTGATGGATCATCCTTTCATCCAGTGATGAGGGAACAGCTTCCGTCTCTCGGTTTTCTATAGACTAAACACAGTATTGGTGAAAGGCTGACACCCCTACAATCAGAGATCACACCCTGAAGATGGACCATCAATCAAAATTCCAAGAAAATAACATGTATCTCCCAAAGTGTGTATATTCTTACAACATAACCAGATATGTTCTATATCTTGAAGGGGTTAATGGGTTTTCTGTGCCCAAAACTATTATTAACCCATCCTCGGGGTTTGATATTGATAGGTGATTGTGGAGGTGTAGCACCTGCCCCCTCTGCCCCTATACTGGCTCTGCAGCACTGGTGGGGTGGTAATAAAAAAAACATGTACCCACAATCCTGCACCTAAGGGTGAAGACACACGTGGCGTTTTTGGGCCGTTTTTACCGTTGGGCCGTTTTTCAGATCGTAAAAAACGCATCCGTTTTTAAAAATGCATCCTTTTTTAAAAAATGCATCAGGTTTTTAAAAACGCATGCGTTTGTGTCCGTTTTTAATTGCGAAAATTTGGAAAAACTGACAAAAACGCATGCGATTTCAAAAAACGGATGTGTTTTTTAACGCATGTGTTTTTTACGATCTGAAAACGCACTAACTAAAAACGGCCTAAAAACGCCACGTGTGTCTGCACCCTAAGGCTTCCTGCACATCCAAGAACCCTTCAGTCACATAGGGTTGATCTGTTCTTGTGAAACAAGGTGTATGATCTTTTAGAACTTATCTGTCAAAAATTTAATTAAACATTATCGTATACTTATTAGTATAACATTGCATTTGGGAGTCCTTCAACTGACTAAACCCTGAAATACCTTATATACCCCTTCATCAATCCCCAACCTTTGTCCCTCCGCTGGTGTCTTGGGCCTTGCTATATAGTGTCCATTAGGCAATCGATAGCCAAGGGTCGTTGCAGATGACGCGGCCCTTGACATGTTGCACAAGATCCCCAGGAAAGAGGCATTTTGGCACTTTTCTTTGTTCCCTCTTTAATGGTCCGTGTTGAATTCTCTGAGTTTTGGAAGCTTTGGAGATATGAAATGCTGTGCTATATGTAGGCTGTGAATCCTTCATCTAATAAATAGTCATGGATAACTAGAATATACGTGATATATACTGTACATGATTGTTTTCTAGACAGCTGCTTCATGCATACATTTACTTTCCTATATTGTTAATCCTAGAGCAAAACTAGATTAGTTAATATATAAATTGTGAAATGATCTGCTCCAGCCTCCACTCCAGGACCTGTTGTCCCACAGAGCTCACAGACTGCTCACCATTAAGTTGGTTTTTAGAAGGAGGAGTGTAGCAATTTCTTGGAGAAGTTTTATGGTCTTGGTTAAGATCCCCAGGACAGATGCATTTAACACATTCCTTTTTTACTTCAATGGTCCGTGTTGAATTCTCTGAGCTCTGGAGTCAGAGATTTTGGACTTTATTTTGTTTGTAAAATGTCCATCTAACCAATACATACATGATGTTACAACATCCCAAATAGGACACCCCCTTTTGTAGTTAGCGAGGGCCTTGCTTCCACCATTTTTTTTTTTTTTAGATTATTGTCATTGATATCCAAAAATACGTTTTGTAAAGAAGAGCCATAGTGTAGCAGAAGATTTAACAAATTTATTGCTACAATTTTTTAAGCACCCCTTTGCATATCGTAGGGGTTTTAGCACCCACCCCCTCTGTGAACACTAACAACAATTTTTCTTATTCATACATAAGCCGCCGGCATACGGAGCAGTCTGGTTAGGTAATATTGTGCATGTAGCTAGTGCAATAGGCTGACAGACAGAGAAAATGGAATCATCTTGTGTGGTCTCGTGAAGAGGAATGCTGCGGTCTCCTCAACACTGGCAACGAGACGCAAAACCAAGTGAGATGACATGTTGTTCCTCAATGGAATATTAGAACAGGGAATTCCTTGACTACAGCTGATTCATGAGATAAAAAATAACGGGAAGAACCAATATGTACTAATAGTCTATATTATATTATGTTCTGTGGAAAATGTGCAATTTTTATAGCGGAAGCATATTACATAGAAGTAATTTTTTACATATTTAACTTTGGTTTCATTGGACATGGTGTACACTAATCTTAATTCCCCCCCACTGGCGCACACCACATTCTGCTTATGCACAGACCTGAAATCCAGACTGCCCTGGCCACAACTAAAAGGCATTGGCCACGTAGTAGAACCAGCAGTATGTCCTGACAGGAAAGACCAATTTAGCCCAGGTCTGACTTGGTGGAGAATTCAACTTTGTAATATATACCCAGGGGCAGGGCGGCGCCTGCACTGGACATACCTGGGCAAGTGTCGGGGCCCAGAGCTGCTGAGGGGGATGGAGGGCCCACATATGGCTGTAAGGAGTCAATGGGGGTGAAGTGGGATGTATCTAATGAACCCATAGAGTGTTGGGGGGTTTATATAAAATACCCATGAGGGGACTGTTTGGGATGATAAACTAGGAAATATTTTAGGAAACAGGAGACTGTTGTTTTTTAATTTCTGAATTTTTAATGCTGCCATTCGAGTTTTTGCAAAGAGGCCTACTGAAACCTTTAGCCGACCCTGCCTATGGGATTTCACTTTGGGGGTACCAGGAGTGGAATTCTGACTAAACTGTTGGAAAACTGGCGTATTACATGCCTTGTCCACCAGCTATTTTGTAGTATAATAAATCTTCTCCAGTATGTGGAAGCGAAACTATGGGGCACATTTACTTACCCAGTCCAGCGAGTTCCCGGATAGTGCATTGTCTGAGAATAATGCATTCTGCCGCGATTCACTAAGATCGTTCGCCCAATATCCTGCATGTGTCGCTTCCCTGCTCAGGTCTGACAGAGTTCATCTTCTTCTTCCTGGTGCATGTAAGGCCCCTTCCACACTAGCGTTGCATTTCACGTCAGGGTGCAATGCGTGAAAAACTGACGTTTTTGGCTGCTTTTTTGTTCCATTTTTCCTTGGAGTCATTAGCATTTTTGCGTTTTTCACACGCGTGTTGTTCGCGTTTTTTGCGTTTTCGGTGCATTTTTCACTCGCGTTTTTTAAGTCAATGGGACTTTTTCAAAGGGACCATGGTTCGGGAATAAAATGTTTTATTTAATTGAAAAAGAATAAGTTAGCAGATGTATGCAAACATCTACAATCTTTTCTACACTGTTCCGCGTGTATATTATCTCCCGACAAGTTAGCAGATGTGAAGAACAGTGAAGAATAGAATAAAAACAGTGAACACAGTGAACACAGGATCATTTAAGTGAAAAACGCAGTAAAGAACAAAATAGCATGTGAAGAACAATATATATGTGTGAAGAAGACATTGCAGATGTATGGAAACATCTGCAATGTGTTCTTTACACACATATATATTGTTCTTCACATGCTATTTTGTTCGCACCGCTTCGCGCGTATCTCCCGACAAGTAAGCAGATGTGTCGAACATCTGCAATCTATTCTTCACTGTATTCTTTACTGTGTTTTTCACTTAAATGATCCTGTGTTCACTGTTTTTATTCTATTCTTCACTGTTCTTCACTGTGTTTTTTTAATTAAATGCTCGATCTTGAGCAGGGGAATTATTCATGTCACCTAGCAACCCATCCATTTAAAACGCATTGCACTTGCAATGCTTGCGAGTGCAATGCATTTTTGATGCGTCTCCATAGACTTGAATGGGGCGGGAAAAACGCGCGTGAAACGCAAAAGTAGAGCATGCTGCGATTTTGACGTGCGTCAAAGCAAACGCAAGCACGCGCATGAAAAACAACGCAAATGAGGAAAGACCCATTAGAAACAATGGGACAGAGTGCAATGCAAGTTCTGCGCGTCAAAAGCACGCGCAGAACTCGCGCGTGAAAAACGCTAGTGTGGAAGGGGCCTAAGTGTAGGTTAAATCATGTGCTCAGTCAGAATCAGTCGGATCATCCCACGGCACACCCCCTAAATTGTGTCGCATGGAAGCCAGTCAATTAAAATTACAAAAATTATTTATATTTGCGAAATGCCAGACTATTGAGAGATAATTTTTATTACTTTCTACATAATCAAAGGTATACATTCACTAAGATTATATGCATTTAAACCATTTGGGACAGACCATATGATGGTGTCATATATTTGGAAGCTTCTAATGTTTATTGGCAACATCTGAGTTAACTAGAACCGGGATGCATCTGCCATGAGTCGAGATGAAAATCTTGCCTTGGGTGGCAGATAGCAGCTCCCTGAGGGGGGCGGCACCACAGTGCACAGGCCAACCATTTTAGCCAAATCTACACTGTCTGCTTATAGCCCTCTCGCTTCTCTCTGAAGTTTGAGTATGTGTTGAACTGGGTCAGGCTTCAGGGGTAGTGAACCCACTGGACCACCCTGGATGCGGACACAAGCCGAGACCAGAGTCTAAGTCTAAGGCACCCAGTCTTCACCAGAACCTGCCGCAAAGCTGGTTGGATTTGCTGCGGCGTCGTTACAAAGGTGCAACTTTGTTAGTCTCCCTATGGAACCTATGGAACTGCAGTTATTCTAATCAATTTTGTGTGGGGAGGGGGCAAAGAGGGTGGGTTCTTATTGTGTTTTTTTTTTTTTTTTCCTCAAATGATTTTTTTTATTGAACCCATTTTGGCTTATGGACAAGTACAGATGGTTTTTCTCTGATGCCTTACTGAACCATTCTATTCAATGGGGAGGTATGATGGGAGATATTGACAAAGAACATTACCTAGAACGATATGTGACATATGACTATACAAGTGGACTTAAATAAATAGACTATTGTGATCTGGGGTACTTTTAAAGAGAAGCCAAGGTTGTCATAATTTAGTGACCCTCAGCTCCCAGCATCACATGCAAGTGTAAGTACTATATGGGAAGCCCTATTAGGGTCTTACACTTGTCCTGTTAAAGTTTGGTATAATGGACAGCCCCTTTAAATCTGTCTAGTAGAACTGTATACTCTCTGTCTCCTCCACTATATCATCCAAAGGCAATCATCCCAAAAAAGTAGAGAAACCAATCTGATCAAACTATGTACCTCCAGGTTTGTAGCTTTTTGTGCAAGAAGCAGAATGTAGTGCGATTTTGTCTATTCTTTGTTTCATTTGGAAATACAGTTACTGGTATATTCCTTTAAAGATGAACAGGATTCTTACGTAAAAATGGTTCCTTTTTCCTCCTTCTAAGTAAATGTTTGTTGTACCAAATATAAGCAATTATTTAATGATATTTACATATTGTACGTGAAAAGCAAAGCTTCCTTTATTTTCTTGTAAGCTTTTATTTAACTATATCCATTTTGTTTGAAGTGCAATAAGATATTATTTTCACGACATCGCCTGGTTAAGTCTTTGGAGAGCTGATGTTATTGTGAAGTTACAATGTAAAAAAAAAAAAAATCCTTTTTTTTTTGGATGTGCGATATCAATATTTATTCACTGGAAGCTTATGTCTACAATTTAAAGGGGCACTCAGATAGTATACATTTAAACTACTAGCCCCCCTCAGGTAGGAGTTGAAATGTCCTTTCTAGAACTCTCTCCACGTGAAATCTCACGACATTACCTCTAAAAACTCCTCCATGGTCCTATGCAAATGAGCAGTGAAGAGTCCTATTTGCCTGAGAAGAGTCAAGTTTAGAGGCTGCAGGGGGAGAGTAACTTTAGATACCTCTATCTTCGGTTTTATAGTACCTAGAAACCAAAGATATTAGTGGATGGGGGTTATCACTGGTTTCTTCTATGATTTGAGAATCAGTCGGGGACTTATTTGTTTCAACTGAGACAAAAAAATTCTCAAAAAGTAATCACAAGTGTTATACGTATTTTATAAATTTGTGCTTTTGCTCTTTTTTTCACAAATTTAAAATGTCATATTAGTTTATATAAATAAACATGTTGTCCTGTAATATACACCAAGCATCACACTTTTTTTTTTTTAATTGTTGATTATAGTAAATTATATTTCCTCTACATAATTATATGTAGCAGAGTTTTGGTGATATGCAGCAAAAGACTGACACAATCTTATTGCATTCTATGTTTGAGTGTTACTTCAGATAGAAATTGTAGATAAGCTACAACTAGTATAATCATACTATATTGGGGGAGATTTAATGGAAGTGTCTGAGGTAAAACTGTTCTAGTTCCCCATAGAAAGCAATCAGAGCTCAGCTTTAATTTTATTTATTTATAAAAAGCTGTGGGAAAATGAAAGCTGAGCTCTGGTTGGTTGCCATAGGCAACTAGAACAGTTTTACCTCAGACACTTCTCATAAATCTTCCCTATTGAATGTTTTCTATAGAGTTTGTGTTCTTTTCTATAGTTATCTGTTCTGTCTGAAGGTTAATGCAGGATATAAAACTCTTTTTAATCAAATATAGATGACTTGTCTTCGTGATGCTGAAAAAGCTCTGTCCTGCTGAAACATCCACAATTATGGCAGGAATCGGCTGGAAATTGCTAAGAGAATTCTACTATCTCCGCTGGCTTGTCATCTTTCTTCTAGTGCATGGCGGTGTAAATTCTTCCTTAGCGATGCATATACATCCAGTCACGGGGATGTACTAGGCCCCCTTCCTCTATTGCTCCAATATCTGTTCCAGTTGTTTACATGACTATAAAAGGAACCTTTTTGGTGGATATGGGCCTGCATTATGACTTTTCTGCAGCCTAATACAAAGCAAAATGTAATTCACTATACAGGCGGTCCCCTACATAAGGACACCCGACTTACAGACGACCCCTGGTTAAAGACGGACCCCCCTGCCCACTGTGACCTCTGGTGAAGCTCTCTGGATGTTACCATAGTCCCAGGCTGCAATGATCAGCTGTAAGGTGTCTGTAATGAAGCTTTATTGATAATCCTTGGATCCCTTATAACATCCAAAAATTTTGAAACTACAATTGTCACTGGACTAAAAATTTTTTTGTCTGGATCTACAATTATATAATATACAGTTTCGACTTACATACGAATTCAACTTAAGAACAAACCTATGGAACCTATCTTGTATGTAACCTGGGGGCTGCCTGTGGTCTATTTATCTTGTGCTTTTCTCTTTTTTCTTCTTCTTATATTTGTGACTTTTTTGGCACTTTTCCATATTTGCTAGTTGATTGGAAAAGTCGCAAATTTTGGCACAAAGTTAGAAGTGCAAGAATTTTTCATTGTTGCGTCTGACATACAGTGGGTACAGGAAGTACTCTGACCCATTTATATTTTTCACTCTTACCAATTGTAACCAATTAGTAAGATCAAATATAAGATTCATAGACAATTCATAGACCAACCATGTATTCAACTTTCTTTATATACAAATTAAATCCAAGACATAAAAAGCCTAGCTACATCACAGTTCTTCGGCTTATTATGCCATAGTCTGTAGTCCAGTAGTAAATCCATGCTACATTTCTTATGGCTTCCACTGAGTATACGAACGCCCAGTCTTTCCTGTGACGTTTTGGAGGAGGTACCTCATTCCTCATGTCGGACCCCAAAATTCCTAGTGGTGGCCCTGGTGATGGTTAACTTTGTGGAACATTTCCCATCTCCCCACTACATCTCTGAAGCTCACCCACAGCGATCTTGGGACTTGGAACTCTTCTTTACCTCTCTCACCAAGGCTCTTCTCCGACGAATTCTTAGTTTTGCTGGATGGAAGAACAGTTATGATCATTCAAACTTCTTTCATTTAAGGATTATGGTGGTCTATGTGCTTTTTGGAACCTTGAGTGGTGCAGAAATTCTTTTGTAAACTTGGCCTGATCTGTGCCTTGCCACAATTCTGTCTCAGAGCTCCTTGGGCAGTTCCTTTATACCTTATGATTCTCATGTGCTCTGACATGTGCTTTGCTTTACTCCCAGACTACAATGATCAGCAGTAATGTGTCTGTAATGAAGTTTTATTGATAATCCTTGCTCCCATTAAAGCAAAAAATTGTGAAACTTCGCTTGTCACTGGGGCAAAAAAAAAATTGATATGATACAAGCCTGCAAATGTTTTCCATAGGGAAAATATGCTTATCTTAGCAAGAGGAGCCTGTAAGGGAGCTTCCACAAGGAGAAAAATTACCCCTCCATTCCGACGTCTATACATATCTCACACAAATAGACAAATTCCCTGCTCTGCTCTGATGAGAAGCCATAACTTTCAAAAAGCCCTTGTGACATGACATCTGTTTCAAAGTTGGGGACTGATCTATAGGGAACTTTCATTCAATAGGTGGCACTAGAGGACCAGTTTTGATTATTCTGCCCAGGAAATCTAATTTGCATATCCTTTTTCTTAATGTACTACTATAAAGTGATCTTGGATATCTCTGTCAGCCCCATAGACATTGACTGAAGCATTGGGCATATTTGTGACAGAGGGCCCATGTGGTTGGAACTCAACCCATCCTCCATACATTAATTACCTATCCCGTGGGAAGGTGACACATGGAGCCGGAAGGCTCTTTAATTTTCTTATGACACCAAATAAACATACTGTAAATACATAATATATATTATTAATCGTTAACCTTTTTTTTACTAGAGGAACCTAATTATATACTTTATTGTACTTGTCAAAAATCTGCAATAATCTTCTGACTACTGTATAATTTACATTCCGGTCTTGTTCTATATTTTCCCTAAGACTAAATTCAGCATTATTTACTCAGACTGTCTGATTGGATTGTGTGTGCCACATACATACCTGGTCTAAATCAAGTTCACCAGATCGGCCAAATGATGGCTGTTATTATTGGGTTATTTCCAGTTATTTGACAATTTTGAGCTTATGTTAAGGAATGTCTTTTGGAGACAAGGAATTGTAGCACATCCAGGGTGTGTGGCAATGTGTGTGAGTCAGACTTCTGGAAAGTTGCCAGTATACAGTAATGCTGTCACGATTCTAAGCTAAAGAGAGAATTTTATCATCACATCGGCTGTTATTGTGTTAGACATTTCAGGTTTTCCCATTGAGTTCTCGTCCTCGGATGCTTTACCTTTCTTAACCTTGCTCAGTTCACTAGTCTCTTGATAGAGAAGCTTTAAAATCCAAGTGGCTATGGATTTATAGCTGGAATGTGAGAAGTTTTCCAATCTTAAAGGGGTTGCAATGAGGTTGAAAAACTTGACTGTTTTCTTCCAAAAACAGTGGCACACCTGACCATGGTTTGTGGTTATATTTCAGCTCAGCTGTATAGAGGTGTGCAATATCACACACTACCCATGGTTAGAAGAGGAGCTGTGGAAGAAAGCTGTCATGTTATGCAACCTCCAGAGAAGCCTTTCAGGAAGAAGAGCTTTACTATCGCCCAAATATACCCACAAGCAAAAACTTTTCTATTCTAAGATGCCCACCCCACTTCTTTATACAATTAGTTTTTTAATATTTTCAGATCAACTTTTATGGAATTGAAGTCCGACCTGTTGTTGACACAGATTTTCTTGTTTGTTGTACTGCTTTGGATTACAGAGGAATTCCAGACTGATCCGGAGAGGTGCTAAGTTTTTTCTATACTAAATTTGATAAAGTGTCCTACACATTTTTGTTTTGGTTTTAATTTTGGAAGCTGGTAAACTGGTCTAGACCGCTGGTTATTGTTGTCAGCTATTTTTTCCAACTCCCCTATGCTTGGCTTTTGGCACTGCCAAGTATGTATGTTTTCATTAGGAAAAGTGAAGTAGACACCTGCCAGGAAGAACAACATTGTCGGATGTTCCTTCTACAACACCTTTGGGTGGGGGTCAATACCAAAATTTCCAGGGCTAAAGCAGTACAGCTAAAATTAATGAGTCAGTCCAGGACTTATTTTGGAAATCTGGAGATTAGTTTCAGAAAGGCCAGTCAGGTTGATTGCATTAACCGACAACTTCTCTGCTTATTTCATTAAAGAAAACTTTTATGCAAATTAAACCACCTGAAATAAATAATTAATGAAAAACTGTGATTAGAAAGCATGGCTCTTATCCTTAAATGGTTCCTTTCCATGGGTGCAATGTTAAAAAATCATATGCACCAGATGTAAATCCATCACACTAAGTGAGTCCAATGAAGTCCTGCATATTCATGGGTTACTGCATAACCCTGCCTCCTTGTTCCTGACTGACACATCTCACTGCTACAGAACATGCTGCTATCATGAATGGCCTCTTAATGTCATGTGACCAGAGTGATGTCCTCCAAGGTCCTGTTTTATTAGCAATATCTACCCGATAAATGTATCTGAACACATGAAATCACAGCAGCCTCCTTGGAGGATCGGGAAAAGTAGAAGTCCACTAAGGAATATTGTGATCATGCCACGATACTGCCATGTGATCCGATACATATATGAGGTAGACTTTGCAAATGTAACTCGGTAAAGGACCATAGATGACATTGCTTTGGTCACATGACATGCTGAGAAGTGGCATGGGACATGTGGAGGTTTAGATGGGTGTGGCGGGAGAAGCACGCCCCTTTGAAGCCAAGGAAAAAAAAAATAAAGTTGATTTAAGGGATGTGCTGGAAACAATTTTTACCTAAAAGAAGGCTGTCTGTTAGTTAATAGGGTTCTAAGGGAACTTGTCACAAGCTGTATTTGTGAAAATTTGATGACAGGTTCCCTTTAACCCCTCCCCGACATTTGACGTAATAGTACTGCATGGCGGGAGGTGCATTCCCGCAATTTATAGTATTATTACTTAAAGCTTCTGGCACCGGCTCCTGAACGGAGCCGGCACCGGAAGCTGCGGGTGTCGGATGTATCCTCCGATCGCGGGTGTTAACCCCTTACACGTCACGATCAAGCTTGACTGTGGTGTGCAAGGGGCATTTCAAGTGATTTGGGCATCCCCCCGCGGCGCTAACTGGGAGGGTTCGCTGCTCCGATCGCAGCCCCGGGGGTCTGCCAGTGCCCCAGGGCCCTGCAATCCTCTTCCGGGACCAGGTCTTGCCTTCTAGTGGGACCCGGCTATAACATAGTGTGTTACATAACACAGGGTAATACATCTGTAAGAATGGAATACTTGACTAGGGCATTTATGGCCCTATCAGGTGTCACTGTAAGAAAAAAAAACTATTTAGGGATGGTCTTATAAACCCATCTTTTTCTCTATATAGACTTTTGTTGTTAGATGCTTATTCAAAAGATCATGGGTATCTTCTTAAATGCTAAAGGGAGAATAGTTCAACCATTTTTTAATTTAACTATTACACATATAAAGATGTATTACACATTACAGGAATATATTTGGACATCTTATTCTAAGTCCATAGATATGTATATAGATACTGTATGTACAGTATATTGATATTTATTACATCCAAAGGTATCAGACAGTGTAAATGTGAGAGACAAGTTTTTCTACACTAAGATACCAACCATGACTCTATGGACCTGGCTTTTGTGCAGTAAGACTATGTCATGCCAGAAAAGAAAATGTCCTTCCCCAAAATGGTTCCACAAAGTTAGGCTACATTCACACTGCCACAAGGGGGATGTATATACGGCCGACATACGTCCCCCATAGACGGCAATGGGCGCACGGCACCCTACGGGAGCGGTACAGCTCCGTACCCAGGAAACAGATAGGACATCCCCTAACTTTTTCCATAATACGGCGCCGTGCGCCATACATCCCTATGGAGATACATCCCTGCGCGCTGCCATAGCACGGCGGGCAACGGCAGTGTGAATGTAGCCTTAGTCTTTATAAGTTGAAGCATTAAGATTTCCCTTCACGGAAACCAAGGGGTCTAGGTCAACCCTTAAAATACAACCCCATACAGTCACGCTCATCTGCAGCTGCAGAGAGACGACTGGAGAAGTGTGCGCACGAGGAGTGAGACAAAATACCTGTGGACATCTGCAGAAGACTTATTCATAGAGAAATAATGTGTTTTCAGCGATTGCCTCAAAAGGTTGTAAAAATAAATAGTAGTTAAGGATGTTACCACTATTGTCCAGGCCAATTTCATTTAAGCATTTTCTTTTGAACCGCCCAGTGGTAGGCATGGTGGGTGATCACCTAGGGCGCCACCCTGTCTACCACCCTGATGTCCCAGCCTCTCAATAGTAATCAAAGGTTGTCGGCACCACCTGTTTAATCACTCTGTCAGCATCCTGGAGGAGAAGCGCGGGCCAAGGAAGAAGCTGCGAGGAGTGTCGATAGGTATAATTTTCTTTTTACATTTTGTGCTATGGGTCATACTACCTATATACTGTGGGCATGTGCTGAGCTACCTGTATACTGGGGGCAAGTGCTGAGCTATCTATATACTGGAGGCATATCCTGGGCTATGTATATAATGTGGGCATGTGCAGGACATACTGGGGGCATGTCCTGGACTATGTATATAACAGGGGCATGTACTGGGTTACCTATATACTGAGGGCAGTCTGCTGGGCTACTTTTATACTGGGGGCATTCAGCAGGTTACGCATATATTGGGGGCCAGGTCCGATTTTAGCTTTTTTGCTGCCTGAGACCAAACTTAAAACTTCTGCATCCCCGCATGTCTGATGATGCTACTTTACACACTAGTAGTCAGTCATTCGAAACAGAAATTAGTGACATCTATTATCTAGTACCTTACAGGTGACGATCTTCTCCATCAGGAAGAGATTTTCTTTATGATTTCTCCCGGCCTTGTTTTTTTCACTGCTGAATACACACTCAAACGTCTTCAACTCTATGCAGCACAACTGCGCAACACCACTGCACCCCTAAAAGTAGTACAGTGATTACAGTATAATAGTAGCTTGTTTCTAATATATATATGTAATGAACGACTTCTCCTCCCGTATACACAGCTTCCCCCTGTATACACATCCTCTAACCCTGTATACATAGCCCCCCCCCCCCCAAAAAAAAAGACATTGTACTCACCTTCGGGCTCTAGACACTGCGCTCCCCTGCAGCTCCCTCCCCTGCTCCTCCACTCCGTTGGTTTTTCTCTTCCACTTTGTCGAGAGGAAGAACAATTGGTTTTACATCTAGTACCTTATCTAGTACCAATCTCTTCGATATGGAAAGGACTTTATTTCGGGTTCTTCCATCCATGACGTATCAATGCTGAATTCAGAGCCAGATATCTTCAGTTTCATGCAGCACATCTCCACCTGGCGTCACTTACAGTATAAAGTCACTTGGATAACAACACTGTGCTCCTAAATATTAAACATCCCTCACAACACAACTGACATCACTCTCCCACACTATAAAATGGTCTAAAATTCCAGCAGATCATTTTAAGAAACTCATTGATGGTTTCTGGAAGCGGTTGTTTGCAATTATTTTGTCTGAAGGTTTTGCTGCCAAGTATTAGGCTGAGAGTGCCAATAATTTTGTCCGGACAATTTTTTTTAGTTATTTTCTCTAAACAGCCCCCCTCTAATGCATATAAAAGCTTTATTATACACCCTCCCCCCCAATTAAATTATATACGGATTCCAAATACAAATCTCTTCCATCTTATATAAAATCTGGTCCCACATATGCAGCCATTTCAGCCGTACCTAATATACAGCCGCCCGCTCCTGAATATAGTTCACCAGCCTGGCCCCATTATACAGCCCACCCACTCAGTTTAATTATATACAGCCTCCCATACAGTCAACCCCAAGTTAATTACTAGCTGACACCCCAAATATAGATTCCTTCAAATCAGTTTCATTATATTCAGAAGCCCCCCACCATGTAAATTATATACACCCTCCTAAATAGCCACCTTCAATTTATTTTATTATATCTAGTCCATATATATTCCCCCATCAAGCTTATACAGAGCCCCCTCATATAAATAGTATACGTCCCCATATGTATATACTGTTTATATATATATTTCCCTCACACGTGTATGTGACGTCATCATACACCGCCTATGTTCCTGTATAGTACAGAGTCCCACAGGCAGACAGATAGGCACTGTGTTTCTCCGCATATAAATCGCACCTGTGACTTAAAGAGATAGGCGCAATTAATTTACCTGGTAGGCGATTTGAGCGTCAACGGGCTCCCAAATCGTCCACATTAGAGCAGCAAATTTTGCCGCTCTGCGTTATGCGGCCCTTGGTCCACCATCTGGATTTGGCTCCATCCTTACGAGCCCAGCCTGATGCTCTTAACCAGGCTGTGAGCATATTTTCCTGCACTCCAACCAGCTGAATTTGCTGCTGATATAAGCCAATGCCTGCTGTTGAAGTTCCAATAAAGAACTGTGAGTTTATTTGCACAACGTACCTCCATGTGATTCCTGGATCAGGCTGATCAAGATCACGGTCTCCAAATCCTTCATCACCCAGGGACCCCTATATTCCATCAGCCTCTCCCTCCATTTTTCTTGAGCACAACACTTGCTGGAGACCTACCAGGCTGTAGACCAGTCTTCCGGTCCCAATACCCAACACTGTGACCGTAGCATGCCCAAGGCCACATTAGTCAGCCTCTCTGGTGTACTGGGCCCTGTCTGCTGCCAGCCATCAATTATTCGTGGTCTAGGCCCCGGTGGGGGATGTTGCACATATAACAATCCCCTAGCCTGGGGAAAGAGAATAAAGATCAAGAGACTCACAACTCCTTTATGGGCCATAATGAGTGAAGGAAATATAGGTGAAAAAAGGTAGTTAAAGTAAAAGTAATAATCTATAATAATATAAATATATTCTAGTAAGGAAATGGGTAGCGGGGTAGTCATCTTCTGGGGTAGACATGTACTTTCGGGAGACAGTCCATTTGATACAAGTGGTTGCAACCAGTTTTATTTTCTTTAAAAAAAAACAGCAGCAAAACAAAAGTCCAAAATTTTTTTTTAAGTCCTAGTCTGTCTGGCCGCTAACAACAAGCTCTCCTGAATGTAAGGAGACTGCGCTTTATAACCTCCCAGACAATATACAGTAGTTTTCCAGGTGCAGAGATAACCCTGTGTTTCTGAATTGCTAAACCTGAACTGTCCGGATGGAGTGGGGTCCACCATCTCTTCCCGACTCCAACACAAATGCATAGTGAGTTTTGTATATATAACCCAAGAGCACAGACATCTGCAAGGATTTGGAATACATTTCCTGGTTGCTTTAGTAATGTGTAGACGTGAGGAACCTTGGACAAATCTATACCCATCTACCAATTCTCCAGAGACTCAGTCACAATAAATATTATAAGCTTGTTTGATTAATCCAAATGCACAATATACATCTAATAATAATGCAAATTAATGATAATATGCTAATTCATGTATTGTAGAATATCACACTTGAAAGCCATAATGCTGATTACTGCATACATATTGGATTACACTGGTCCGTTTATATAGGTTGTATGTTCATAGAGGTACTAGTACATATTATAATATTCTCCCACTTCACAATGATAAGGTATATAGAGGAAATATAGGCAGTTCACACTTGTATATTGGATATGCAGAATATATGTTCTAGTGCCACTGTTGATGCTAGAGTGGCAGTGTGCAACACGTTCCTTGTTGAGGCTACAGTGACAGTGGTGATGTTTTCACATTAGAGATGGGCGAATCAATTCTTACAAATCGGAATTCAGTTAGAATTTCAGGAAAACTTTGATTCATCACAAATTCGCAGTTTATGGTGATTCGTGGGAACAGTTTTTTTCCCTCCTTTATTACCAAAACAACGCGTTACATGGGGCAGAGAACTCTGGGAAGGAGAAAGGAACACCCTTGATCACATGTGAAGACCTATTTGCGACCGGCAGGCTTATGTGATGTCACACAGCCCTGTAAAAACAGGCAGCCAACTGTATGCATCCAGCCATCCTAAGGTGCAGAAGCTGACCTTGCTCTTGTCCAAGTTGTTGGTACTTCAGTCCCTCCCTTTCCAAGTTGTGGACTCTGCACCTTTCAGAGAACTAATGGCTTGTGCCAAACCGAGGTGAAAAAGTTCCAAGCCACAATTTTATTTTCCAAAAAGGCAGTGCCCACCCTTCACAAATTTGTAGAACAGAAGGTGGGCCAGTCCTTGAGCTTATCAGTTTCTTCCAAGGTGCACGGCAGTGTGGATGCATGGAGCTGAACTACGGTCAGGGCCAGTACATGTCCTTTACGGACCACGGTGTGAATGTTTTTTCTCCACGACAAGTGCAAATTGGAACCATGGTGACAGACAATGGCAGGAACATGGTGTCCGCACTGTGCCGAGGAGAGATAGCCCATGCACCCTGCATGGTGCACGTGTTCTATGTAGGGTCAACAGGTTCCTCAAGTCTTCCACCCATCTGCAAGACATTCTAAAAAGGGCCAGGAAGCCGTGTATGCACTTCAGCCATTCTTACAAAACCAAGCAAGTGGACTGGAGTACTCCCCTGTATAACTTTGCTGTCAGCCACTGGCAGCTCATGCGTCACACCTGCCATTTGCTCGGGCCCTATGAAGAGGCCATGTTATTTGTCAGTCGCCAGGACTGTGAGATGAAAAACGTCATTCCACTGCTTCATGTCCTGGTACTCATGCTGCAAAATCTGTCTGGTCAGGGCACTGCAGAGGTGGAGACTACAAATCATGGCCACATGAGTCCGGTGGGGGCTGAACTGGAGGAGGAGGACGACATTAGAGCACAAGCAGAGTCTGGTGAAATCAGTGGTTTTTCCACTCAGTTGAAAAGAGAAAAGGAGCAGGAGCATTTGGAGGAGGTAGAAGACGAGGTAGATGATCCAGAAGCACCGTGGCAGTGTACAGGGGAGTATACAGTGGGTGACTTTTTTCCAGCTGCCGAGAGGGAGGAACAACTGGCATACTATAGAGAAATACCTTGCACACAATTGGCCACTGCCTATGTGCGCCATTGTCCATCATCTGTCAGGTCTGACAAGGGGATTCCTGACAGTCATCGCTCATGAACTACTGCCCCGGCTTCTGTGAGGAGATGGGTGGGAAGGAGCGGTAGCAGCCCCATCAGCAGCAGCTTAAGTCTGGAGTCCTTAATGAGCAGCTTCCTTCACCTGCCTAGTGAGGAGGGTAGCTGCCACCATCAGCAGCAGGACATAGAGCAGACCCTGCACCAGCAGGTGGTGGCCTACTTGGACAGCACTTTACCACCCCAGGTAGAGTATCCCATGTACTACTCTGTCATTGTACCACAATGTGGCCTCCCAACTCCAGAATTTGTCACTGTGCCACTCTCTGACCTCATGCTGCTGCTGGTGCCACCTTTACAGTTCTTTCTTGGCAATACATGATATTTTAAGGAAAACTGTAATAAAAGATGCATGTGGCATCTCTAATATTCAAACTTAAATGGAAATTTCAACTTTAAATTCATTGCAAACTTCGTCATTGTGCCACAATGTGGCCTCCCGTGTTGCTGACAGGTAAAGAATTTGTCATCGTGCCACTCTCTGATCTCATGCTGCTGCTGGCACCTCCATGTTCTTTCATTGTGCCTTTCTGTGGCCTACCATGTTTCCGCCACCTCCATAATTTGTCATTGTGCCACTCTGCGGCCTACTCATGCTGCTGCAAAATGACGGCTGTCTCCCTGGAACACCCTGTGATTTTCATAATGACGTTGCCATTATGTTTGGTTTTCCCCTTCATTTCATCTGTCAGAAGGAATGAAAAACCTCAGAATTGATAGCCAAAAGCAGGAGTGGATACAGGGCACAGAGGACATGCAAATATCCTGTATATTGCAGTATACTGCACCTCTCTGTGAGGCTCTGGAATACTACATGAGTATGATAAGGGGCCACATTTATCATGCCTGATAAATAGACTGTGATTTAGTTGCAATTCGCCTGTTGGTGCCAGGAATTGCAAGGTCTCCCTGCGTTGGCCGGTTGGGCAGTGAGGTGCCAGGCTGTGCAGTAGGTCAGAGCAGGGCCTTTGTCTCGTTCAATGCTATGCCAGGTCACACCTGGTGTAGGAGAGCCCCCGCTGCTTGGCACATTGTTACGCTGTGTTGTCTGAATTCATCAGGAGGACAGGGCCTCCTAATAAATACTGGCACATAGTGGGGGCAGCATCATATGTTGGCACATTTAATGCCAGTGTATGATAAATGTGTCTCATTGTGTTTTAAAACAATTCTTTTTCTTGTTTTTCTTTAGAATTAGCATGGATCTGGTTTATTTTTTACGTAAAGTATATGTGGGGTACATTGGGCTTGCATGAAAAAGGTGTCATGTACCCCAAATGACAAATTATGCATCTGACATCATTACACTCTTGAAAAGCTCTGTGCGCCATAGCACATGTTTTGCCATCCCTTATGGATAAAAAGTTCAATAAATGCACCCTCCAGCACTCCTGGATGGAACTGAGAGGTAATGGTTCATGTTCAGCTGCCCAACCCGGATGTCTTTCCAGATTTTCCCTGGCCAATCAAATGGAAGGTTGGGGGGGAGGGGTGATATATTCTTTTGCTATAAATATGATTGCATATTAGCTAAAACAAATGCATACACGCATACATACAGTGAATGGAAAATACTGTATGGAGTGAAGTGTATTATTCATGATATGGTTTGTTAAAAGCTGTAGGAGAATCTTGATGTACTTGACTACATGGCACTACTAGGTCTGTTTGCTGTAAGAAGTACAAGATCTATTAGTGCATTGACTACATTAGTGGATAACATACAGCCTGTTAACCACTGTGCCAAGTGGTGGGATGATCAGACTCAAGCAACCCTAGGAGAACAATGCACCCTTCAAAGTGCTGCTAAGCAAGGGTGGAAATTGAGGGCTTGTAGAGGATGCAGTTGCAAGAGGCTTTCCCATTTAATAAGACTAGTACTAAAAACTATACATTATAGTCAGGGGCCCAGCGGAGACTTTGCACTGGGGCCCATGAGCTTCCTGTTACATTACTGCTGCTAAGACATGAATGTACCAACATCATAGTTAATGTCATAGTTATCTTACTATTACAGGCAGTAAGATCGGTTCTTTAGGTTTGTTCTTAAGTTGCATTTGTATGTAAGTAGTAACTGTCTATTTTATAATTGAAGCTCCAGACAAAAAAAAATATAAGTTGGGTGTCCTTAAGTAGGGGACCACCTGTACTGCAATACAGCCTAATTATAATATCGTACCAGCAAAGTCTAAAATATCCTGTAAATTAATAACATTTTATGATTGAACATTCAAGTCTTGTTTTTAGACAACATAAAATTTATATGACACAATAAATAAGGACGCAGGCATAATTTTTCTGAAAAGCTGTCACACCTATGTGAAATAAAGGATAATTGGTGACTTATATAGTGATGGTCATGCTGGGCTCGGGTGTATGTAGATCCTAGTATTATGTTGCTATAAAACCAGCCGCTAATTTTAGCTTCCTCGAATTCAATGATATATTGCTTGGCTGTCATGCAATGCATGAGTGTTCATAAATAAAGAAGGCTCGAAACATGTTGCGGCTCATAAACAATCTGCTATCTTGACATAGACAGTGGTTATGTACACTGAACAAGCAGTCCTTGTAAAATATATTGTGGCTTGACTAGTCATCATGAAAATGGTCTGCACTAGATGTAGAATATTAAAACATATTCTCTACGTTATCATGAGGAAAAATAAGAGTTTTCATTTAGGACAGTTGCCATATGAGATGATGGAATTTGGCTTCAGTTACCAGAACTCTTACACAAACTAATCACATAACACACGTATAACTGCAGAAAGCCAACAGAAAAGACCCATAATATTTGTAAACCAATACAGGTGTAAAATAACCTATATAAAAAGGGGCATTTTAACCCCATCGTGCATCAGTACTATTACATCATGGTGCTGCGGGGGAAGGGGGGCATTGGCTGCCAATATGGAGTATGTTATGTGATGGAACTGGACAGCAGATGTGTATTCCATTAAAGGTGCACACGACAGGTCATGGCAGCACATGAAAGCATGTGTATAATATAAGTATAACATTAAACTGTCAGGGCCTGTGATTGGAGTCTCGGTATTCTCCCTTGACCCTGGTGCCACTCCTTACAATATTGGGGTCATTAGCCCTGAACAGTGGCGGACTAAGTGTCCCATGGGCACAGCCGGGACAAGATATTTTGTTGCCAGACCCATGGAACTGTGTGTTGTGCTGGGGTCAGGGATACATGACCAGGCATATTACACATATATACAAGTTTCGATGAGATATATTACATTTATATAAATAAGCAACAAGCCAAATTAATGTATAAAACTATATACCCAGATACAGTACATATAAAGGTATGATCAGCTGTATTCAAAAATAGAGCATCCTTACCCCTTCCACCTCGAAATCCCAGAAACATTGTTCTCCCCTTTTGTACTAGTGCCAACACTCCTACTTTCATTTTGCACAATTTTTACGTTCTGTAATATCCAGAATTGTATTTGACAATATGGAATATAATAAACTTACTTACTTACCCCCTCCATCGCTCATGTTGTCCCATGCCACCGATATTCTGTGCCAGGCACCTTTTTGTTTACAGAGGCAGGCATGCTCCACTCCGACAACTTCTGCCCACCTGATACACACAAAAACTAATGCTATATAAGGCCTGAGGAAGTTGTCAAACTGGAGTGTGCCTGCCACTGAAGAAGGTAAGTTTGTTTATTTTTTTACAACCTTCCCAGGGCACCTGTATATATATTTTTAAACACCTAAACAACCCCTTTAAGGCTGTGGAAATATGCTACCTATTGCCATTCACAGTGTAAGCAAAGTAAGTGTGCTGTAGGTTTCTGAATAAGCAGCAGTCACTGGGGGAGTGTACCGACGTATGAGGAACTCCCCACCCCTCAGTTCCAGCATCCTGATGTATTCAGAGGGATGGCTGCACCAGCATAAAATCCTTTCAGAAATCCCAAATTCCTGTAGAATTTCCCTGCAGCCTGTCAAATTTGAGCCATGAAAGTTTGCAGGCTATGACGGGTGCACAGGTGCTGGGCAGGAATGTCATGGTGGTTGGACTCTCATTGACACCACTCCATCCATGCCCACTTGGGAAATAATTCCAATTTCTGGCAGTTCGCAGTCATTGCAATTATTTCAGGGCTTCCACCCCAGAAAACTTCTTTACAATTCCTGATAAGTCTCCATCACTAACTTTTGAATAAAAAGTTTGAAATCCAGCAAGTTAGGGCTCATTCACACTGCCGTCTGCGGGGCCGTACATGCGGCCGCAAATTTGCGGCCGCATGTACGTCCCCATAGACGGCAATAGCGGCACGGCGGGGATCCGGTGCCACACATGTGTGGCACCGATCCGGGCCGCACACCGCAAAAAGATAGAGCAAGCTCTATCTTTCGGCGGATGTGCGGCCGTGCGCCGCTATTTCCTATGGAGGGAGGAGGGGTCACCTCCTCTTCACCTCCAGCACACGGCGGTATGCCCGCACGGCTGGCATACCGCGTGTGAATGTACCCTTAGATGGGAATTACTAGATAACAGCTAATTCCAGCAGAACTTCTGTAGCAGTCCTGAAGTTCTTATACATTTATATTTATTTATACATCATGGAGCATTAAGAAAATATGAAGGAATGAAGGAATAGGACAGGAGGAGGCTAGGGGACAGGGCAATGCGGCTGGAGGACAGGAGGAGACTGATGGAGAAGGAGGAGGCTGGAGGAAGAGGAGGAAGCTGGAGGACAGGAGAAGGCTGGAGGACAGGAGTAGGGTAAAGGACAGGAGGAGGATAGAGGACAGGGGGGTTGGTGGACAGGAGGAGGATGAAAGATAAGAGGAGGATAGAGAACAGGAGGGCTGGAGGACATAAGGTGAATGCTGGAGGAGGCTGGAGGACAGGAAGATGCTAGAGGTTGCTGGGGGTCAGGAGAAGGCTGAAGGACAGGAGGAGGTGGCTGCGGGACAGGAGGAGGCGGCTGGAGGACAGGGGCTACAGGAGGAAGCTGGAGGACAGGAAACTACTGCATGAGGAGGCTGGAGGAAAGGGGGCTACTAGAATAGGCTGGAGGTCAGAGGGCTACAATAGGGTCTGGAGGACAGGAGACCACATGAGGAGGCTAGAGGACAGGGGGCCACATGAGGAGGCTGTTGAACAGAACACCACAGGAGGAGGCTAGAGGAATGGAGGACACAGAATGAGACTGAAGGTCAGGAGGATGCTGGAAGACACGAGGAGGCTGGAAGACAGAAGACCACATGAGGAGGCTGAAGGACAGGTGGCCACATGAGGAGGCTGTTGAACAGAACACCACAGGAGGAGGCTGAAGGACAGGAGGATGCTGGAAGACAGGAGGAGGTTGGAGGACAGGACCTACAGGAGGAGGATGGAGGACAGGAGGCTACAGGAGGAGGGTGGAGGACAGGGAGCTGCAGGAGAAGGATGGAAGACAGGAGGCTACAGGAGTTAGTGGGAGGACAGGCGCTACAGGAGAAGGATAGAGGACAGGGGGCTGCAGGAGGAGGCTGGAGCACAGGAGCTACAAGAGAAGGATCGAGGATAGGAGGCCACAGTATGAGAAGGATAGAGAACAGGGACCACACCATGTGAGGAGAGGTAGGAGTACAGATAGTATTATGGGTAAGTTTAAGGAGATGAATAAAAGTGGAAAACCAAATGTAAAGGGAAGATAAAATTAAAGAGTGGTATTATATGTTGCAGAGTTGCATTAGGGAGTTTTATACGGGTCCATGGGGGGGGGGTTGCCAAAGTAAAGTGAGGACCTTTAAGGTTGATATTATACTATGCTTGGCTTCGGGCATTGTACTAACACACTGACATATAGGAGAAATAAGACAGATGAGAGAAGATGAGATGCACGAGATGCCTATTACACAGAGGCATGACAGACAGAGACTAACAGACTTTTACACTGTCAGCTGTGCTATATCTCTGTTCTCACAGATAAGTGATCCGGAAGAAGGGGGAGGCAAACATATATCTGCCAAGGGTCAGACTGGGGGCCTGGAGCCCACCAGTGAATTTGATTGTGGGGGCCCACCTACTGCTACAAGGAAATATTGCATTCATGGCCATACATTTTGAGAATGATACAAATGTTAATTTTTACAAAGTCTACTGCATCAGGTATTATAATGGCAATTTGCATATACTCCAGAATGTTATAAAGAGTGATAAGCTTAACACCAATTAATTGCAAAGTTAATATTTGCCTAGAAAATGAACTTTTCCCCCCCAAACACATTTTAACTTCATTGCAGACCTGCCTTAAAAGGAGCAGCTAACATCGTTTCAGTGATTGCTCCATTAACACAGGTGTGGGTGTTGATGAAGACAGGGCTGGAGATCAATCTGTCATGATTTAAGTAAGAATCACACCACTGGACACTTTAAAAGTAGGCTGGTGCTTGGTATCATTGTTTCTCTTCAGTTAGCCATGGTTATCTCTAAAGAAACGCGTGCAGTCATCATTCCACTGCACAAAACTGACAATTCAAGGAGAGAGGTTCCATTGTTGCCCAAACGGCTCCAGGGCACCCAAAAAGGACCAGCAAGCGCCAGGATCGTCTGTTTCAGCTTCGGGATCGGGCTACCAGTAGTGCAGAGCTTGCTCCAGAATGGCAGCAGGCAGGTGTGAGTGCATCTGCACGCACTGTAAGGTGGAGACTCTTGGAGCTAGGCCTGGTGTCAAGGAGGGCAGCAAAGAAGCCACTTCTCTCCAGAAAAAACATCAGGGACAGACTGATATTCTGCAAAAGATACAGGGAGTGGACTGCTGAGAACTGGCGTAGAGTCATTTTCTCTGATGATTCCCATTTCCGACTGGAACATCTGGAAATCTTGTTCAGAGAAGACAAGGTGAGCGATACCACCAGTCTTGTCTCATGCCAACTGTAAAGCATCCTGCAACCATTCATGTGTGGGGTTGCTTCTCAGCCAAGGGAATCAGCTCTCTCACAGTCTTGCCTAAAAACACATCCATAAATAAAGAATGGTACCAGAATGTCCTCCAAGAACAACTTCTCCCAACCGTCCAAAAGCAGTTTGGTGATCAACAATGCCTTTTCCAGCATGATGGAGCACCTTGCCATAAAGCAAAGGTGATAACTAAATGGTTCAGGGAACAAAGTATAGAGATTTTGGGTCCATGGTCTGGAAACTCCCCAGATCTTAATCCCATTGAGAACTTGTGGTCAAGAGACGAGTGGACAAACAAAAGCCAACAAATTGTGACAAAATGCAGTCATTGATTATGCAAGAATGGACTGCTATCAGTCAGGATTTGGTCCAGAAGTTGATTGAGAGCTGCCCTAGGGGAATTGCAGAGGCCCTGAAGAAGAAAGGTCAACACTGCAAATATTATCTTGCTGCATTAACTCATTCTGTCAATAAAAGCTTCTGTTACTCATAATATAATTGCACTTGTAATTCTGTATGCGATAAAAACATCTGACAAACACACATAAAAACCAGAGGGAAACAGATGATGTGAAAATATAATATTTGTGTCATTCTCAAAACTTATGGCCATGATTGTATTGTATACAGTGTATTTTGAAATGCTCTGAAAAACGACTTGTGATATACTAGTTTGTCAACCAATCAGAGCTGGTGATTTCTTTTGTAAACAGCTATTTTCTGCTCTCAGACACTTTTGATGCATCTCCCCAATGATGTGAACGCAGACTAAAGTCTCATTCATGTGACAATTTTTACAATATCGGCCGCAAACAGAATAAGTTCCAAAGGAACTGAATGCTCACGTGTGTTTCATGGTTGGGTGAGACACAGTGCAAGCACTGTGCCTAACTGCACTGTTACCATGCAAAATAAACCTATGGTGCCACGGCTAGCTTATGGCAAATATGTTTGCGTGCATGGGGCCTATTGTCAAGTTCACAAGTTGCACTTGAATTGTGTTTTGAAATGCATTCCAAAGCACAATTCAAGTGCAACCTCCATATATGGCATATAAGCTAATAACGTAAACCTAAAAATTATAATCCTCGATCCTGCTCCTGTAGCTCCTGTCCTCCTGTAGCGCCCCGTCCTCCATCTTTCTACAGTGGCGTAACAAGACACCAGTGAGCCCTGATGTGAACTTTGGATTGGGGCCCCCCATATATCTAATATTGCGCTGCCACCCATGCACTAATAACATGTCCAGCAGCGGCCTCCCTTCACTAATAACATGTCCAGTAGCGGCCTCCCCTTCACTAATAACATGTCCAGCAGCGGCCTCCCCTTCACTAATAACATGTCCAGCAGCGGCCTCCCTTCACTAATAACATGTCCCAGCAGCGGCCTCTCACTAGGATGGCTACCTCTACCTATATAAATACATCCCATTTTACATCAAACAGTGAATCCCTTCTACATAATTTATACCTTACATAGGGAAGCAAAAAAACTGAAATAAAGATGTAGGAGTCTTGAACTTGGAAATGATAACACACTGCAACATATTAGCTATCAGAAATGGCAGTAGCCATTGAAAATATCAGGCACATGCTATGTAATGTGACAAGATTTTCCAAGTAGCCATCTCCTAGTAAAGATTATAAAATGTCAGAATTGATAAATTTCCCCTATTATGTACATAATATCAAGCTGCAGTTTTCATTTAGTACTATATATTAACCAAGCAGTACCATACATTGTCCACAATGACATACAATATATACAATTACTTAGTGTCAGAGGTCACACTATTTTTTTCCTGAGCTGTATAAAAATACTCTTCACAGCATTTTTGAGCTAGGGACGAGTAAAACATTTGAAGTACTAATGGACAGATGGTTAACATTTGGTCGTTTATGCAGAAAAACCATTAATGTAACTGTCACCAAGGCACTAAATTACAGCAATTTTACTGGCGATTGTATCTTACGTGATGGGTTAAAATGACAAAACCAAAATTGAGATTTGAAATGTAATGGAACTTAGTAATATTATTTGTTGGGATACCTACTTAAGAGAGCTAATCATCTTTTAGATTATATTCAAGTAGTACAGTCAAAAAGTGACAAAAAATTTAACATATGACATAGTTACAGTGTTGGCACAGTTGCTTGGCGGGCAGAGAGATAAGCATAATTCACAATGATGCAAGGACTCCCATCAATTTTATACAGAAGAAACGGACTATATGTCATGGAAGGGAGAGTTAATCTAATTTTACAAAGCTGCCATTGGCAGAAAAGGTACCCATATCCGGACAAAAACAAATTATAAAACGTCACTTTTATTATTACTATCTAAAATAGTGGTAGCATTGCTACACGGTGCTCCATGAAAGAAAACATGCTTTAAAAACACAGTGGGGCACATTTACTAAGGGTCCGCAGCCGCAAATCCGTCGGGTTTTTCCCGAATATTTCCTCTTTGCGCTGTATGTCACGGAATTGTGGCGCACGCGATCGATTTTTGGCGCAATCGCGCCGACTTTCTCGCGACAGAAATTGGGGGGCGTGGCCACCGGACAACCCGAAGGATTCGGAAAAACCACAGAATTTAAAAAGCCATTTGTGTCGCAAGATCAAGCATTTACATACACAAGAAAAAAGCAGGTGAACTCCAGCGGACCTCGGCGCAGCAGCGACACCTGGTGAATATCGGCGCACGGACCTTAGTGAATCCCAGCAGAACCCGAATCAGCGTCGGAGAACCCGCCGCTGGATCGCGACTGGACCGGGTAAGTAAATGTGCCCCAGTGTGACCCAGTTCTCTGGGCCTATAATGACCAGTTTAGTATTAATATATGCTGTAGCATACAGGTGGCCAACACATAGGATTGTGGACACAGGGCTGTAGATAAGGCGTTTATTCTCACGCTCAAATTTGTTTCACATAATATGAGAGTTGGTCAGTAGAGGTGTTATTGTTTGCAACAGTAGGAGCATTGAAAGTGGCCCCTATTGCCACTCAATGTGGTTTGGGTGTCTCAGAGACCTAGCCACTAGCTTAATGGCCTGATGTTTCTATTATTTGCTACAATGGCATGTAGTAAGATCCCAATCCTAACAAGGATCTTTTCACAACTCCTGTGTACCCCCCATGACTTGGAGCACCCTACCAAAATATGTGAATATCTCCCCCACCCCACCCCCACCGCCATCATCCAAACCCTCAAAGTAAGCATATATACAATCTGTATAAAATTGCCAACACAATAGCCCCACTCATGGTTTTTCTATCTAACCTCCCATTTAGAATTTAACACTTTCAGGTAGGACCCTGCACTAGTGCCAGTTGACTTTTTGTTGTCTGTATGTGTCTTTTGTACTTATTCGCTCTTACATGTAATAAATGTGAACCCATAATCTAATTCACAGCACCATGGAATAAATTATGCTAAAATACAAAAAATAAATGTTATATTTACATGTAAGGCACCACATCTGCAATATATCAATTTTATTATAAACCTTAAAAAAAGGGCTACTCTTCAGCCACTATAATCACAAGCTTATTCAGGCTTTCAGTATGTGTATGGGATATTTAGCTCAGGATATGGATGTCTCCTCAATCTCGCTTTCTTTTATCACCCGCTACCCTACTGAACTAAAGTGCTGCTATACAATGATAGCTGTGCTATACTCTCGTCCTATTTCGGGTCATAGCACTTTGTCTAGTAGTAGTATTAGAATAGATACTGATAAACTTTGGTGGTCAGTTATCCTAATCTGCCTATACGTCCTACGCCTGAAGCGTCCCATTATATAGGTATTGTGTCATCAGAGGCATATGGATACATAAAAGTGTGCATAGTATCGCGGCTGCACATCACACATATTTCTAGTGCAACCGCTGGAATGCATCTGACCGCAAAGACCTCTGCCATATAATGCCCACTTATAGCTAAATTGTTAAAAATCTTTTGCTAATCATACAGTGGCCCACATTTATCATAAACAGTGCTCTTCATGAATTTGGCGCCCCATGCACTGCGCTGGAAGTGGGCACCATTTTTTTTTTTTGTATACTTTGTTCATGCTGCAGAATTGTGGCGCATGATCCAACTAAGCACTAAAACATCCTTTTAGGTGTACATTTTTCTGTGCACTGTGCATCCACAACACAAAACTGGTGCAGACACTTTATAAATACATTTTCAAGTAGTTTGTATGTTTTTTAGTGCAAAGTCAGACAGAAACCTGGCAAAAACACTTTAATAAATGTGGGCCAGTATTTTGAGGGTTATGGGTTTAGATGAACCCTTCTTCCCTGGGTAAATGTGGACAGGATATAGCCTTCCAAGATAACTTAATCCACACTTAGTAACTAAGGCAAATGTTCTCCTTTGCCTCCCCCACCCTCAGTCTTCCTCTGCCACATGAATAGCAAATGCAAATTTATGGCGGCACATATGGTGGTTGATACTAAGTTTACCAGTGTATTATGGTGAGTAGACAGGTAAAAAGAAGGAAAATTCTCCAGCGTCCATTAAACGCATAAATTTAATCCATGAAGCTTAAAAACAGCATTCCATAATAAGGACGTTGCTGTCCAATACATGTAGGCAGGAGGCAGTCACACTACTTGTTTTGTGTTTGGTTGCTCAAACATACTGTTCTTAAACATTATGGATTTAACTTTATGCTTTTATTAGACACTGGAAAATTTTCCTTTTTTTTCTATATACTGACTTGATCAGCTGGATCAGTGTTTCTACATGCCTCCAAAGACATTCAAACCCACAGGCATTCACCAGAACCAGGCGAGTGTCAGTAATTTTTCACACTGCTTTGCGGTTTTCTTTCGTGTATTATGGTGTCACCGCCCCAGCACTTACTGGATCTATAAGGAGGTTTGAGCCTCCTGATTAAAACTGGTGGGCAGCTGCAATGTGCTGCACCTCGTGACCCTTCTACGCCATGTCTGACATGGTGTAGAATTGTGCCTGCCAATGCACAGGTGCAGGCTATAGACAGTGCACAGGCTTGGGGAAGAAACATCATAGAATGGCCTGGCACCACCCCTCCCTGCGTAGCCAGCGTAGATGGCGGAATAGTCTAATTCGCATCTCTGCACCAGGAAATGCAACTAAATCACATGCCTCCATAGTGTCATCCTCTTTGTCTTTTACCACTTTCTGTGTTTTATGTCATAGAAATTAATGCTTAGGACTATGTTAACACAATACTTCAAAACCTGCCCTGTCATAATTCATAGATTCACAGAACATACACACATAAATATCGTAATATGTATGCATCTATGTTCTGTAAGTGTTTGTATATCATAGTATCATTGCATCATAGTAAATAAGGCCGGAAAAAGACACAAGTCCATCAAGTCCAACCTTTAAGAATTAAACGGTGATATTTTTTCTCTCCAGAAAGGCATCCAGGCCTCTCTTGAACACATACATAGAGTCCGCCATAACAACCTTCTGAGGCAGAGGGTTCCATAGTCTCACTGCTCGTACAGTAAAGAACCTTTGTCTATGTTGATGGTAGCCTCTCCTCTAGGCGTAAAGGATGCCCCTTGTCCTGGTCACAGGCCTAGGTATAAAAAGATCTTTGGGGAGATCCTTGTACTAACTGTTTAGGTATTTGTATTACCTGGAGTCCAGGTTTTATTGGGTAACCATAAGAGTACACTAGTTGGAGTGAGGTGCAAAGCTTGGGAGCAAATTTGATTGGTAGTTTTAGAAACATCATTCCAGAACTTCTGAATACTTGGACAGGACCAAAAGATGTGAGCGTGCTACCCATTTTCGTGTCCGCATCTCCAGCAGTCATCGTTAGTGGTTAGACCCATCTGTTTGAGTGTTTTAGGGGTTTTGTACCACCTTGTCATTAGTTTGTATGAGTTCTCCTGAACTCTTACACAATTAGAAAATCCATGTGAATTTTTGTGTATTTTAAAGATCTCAGCATCACTAAATGTGACTCTTAATTCTTTCTCCCAGTTGGCAATATAATCAGGCTTCACTTCACCTAAAGAATCTTCAAGTAGTTTATTATAGATAAAGGAGATCAAACCCTTAGGTTTAATTGGCTTGCTCATCATTTCCTCAATCCATGTCAAGCTGTTCGAGTTAGTTGATTTGGCTACTATTTGCCTCACAAAATTGTTTACTTCTAGCTTATGTAACAAATGTAAGTCGGGTAAAAGATTGTCTAGATAAGTCAGTAGTTCCTCTTGATTCCCTAATTTTTCCAGGATCTTTCCTGTTGGGATAGATTCCAGTCTAGTCCAAATTCCCGATAAATTGTTAGAGAGTGGTCGTATATGGTAAGGGAGCAGGCGAGCTGGCATTGCAGGTCTGGGAGCCCTATACCCCCCTTTCTTCTTTGTTGAGTGAGCCGTGTGTAATTCACTTTAGCCCTTTTGCCCTGCCATAAGAACCTGCGGAATGATGCTTGCACTAGTTGGAAGAAGTGTTTCTGGACGTATAGGGGTAACATTTGGAGTAAATAAAGTAGCCTCGGCATAATATATGTTTTTAGGAGGTTTTTTCTACCAACCCATGAAACAAAAGGAATTTTCAGTGAGGTCAAATATTGATCAATTGATCTCAGAAGATCTTTATAGTTAGCGTCAAACAGGTTTGTGGGGTCTCTAATAATATTTACCCCGAGGTATTTTATATGGTCGGGTTGCCATTTAAATGGGAATTTCTTTTGAAGTTCTGAATTTAAAGTGTTGTGGGCTGTAATTTTCAATGCCTCCGATTTAGTGAAATTAATTTTAAAGTTAGATAGCGTGCCGAATTCGTTGAAGAGATTCATTACATGTTGGAAGGCTTCCTTGGGATTGGTGATGAGTAATAAAAGATCATCGGCAAAAGCCACATTTAGGTGGATTGTATTTCCCACTTTCAATCCCTTTATATTTGGGTGTTCTCTCAGGGCTTGAAGTAAAGTTTCCATTATTAGGACAAATAATGCCGGGGAAAGGGGGCAGCCTTGTCTCATTCCATTTTTGATTAAAAAGGTAGCCGAGAAATGGTTATTCACTCTCACATTAGGTCGGGAGTATGATGCCATCACTGAGTCTATGAATTGCTGGGGAAACCCAAACCTCCCCAGTGTGGCAGTCATAAAGTCCCAAATAATTCTATCAAATGCCTTCTCGGCATCTGTGCCGAGAAGGATCAGGGGGATTCTTTGTTTCCTAGCATGAGAGATAGCATGTATTATTCTAGTGGAGTTCTGGTTCCCCTCTCTCTCTAGAACACCCGCCTGTTCTGCATTAATTAAGTAGCACTTTGTTGAGGCGCGTGGATAGGATTTTTGCCCATATTTTCGCATCTACATTAAGTGAGATCGGACGATAACTACTACATTGTTCAGGGTCCTTCCCTTCCTTGGAAATCACTGTAATAATTGCCTCTAGGGCTTGTGCAGGTAAGAGGGCCCCTTTCCTCAGCGCTTTGCACCATTCTGTTAAGTGTGGTAGCAATACATGTGCCAACTTGCGGTAGTAGGAGGTCGGAAGACCGTCTGGCACAGGCTTTTATGTGTAGTGGTAAGGAGTTTATTTTTTTTTTTCCACCTCCTTTTGTGTTACTGGCCTAATTAAATCATCTAATTCAGTCTGTGCTATTGTGGGTAGTTTAAGCTTACTCAAGAATGAGTGGATAACCTCTTTGGTCTGGGTACTATTTGGTAGGTAATGAGGGGTCATGTTGTACAGTTTTTCGTAGAATCGTCTGAACTCCAAGGCAATTTCATGAGTTTTGTCAGTACTTTTGGTGGTGGATTGGGTTATACTAGAGATTAAGGAGGTAGCTTTTTGCTTTTTTATTAGAAGCGTCTTCCATTTGTTACCCTTGTCACCATGGGCATAATGTCTGAATTTGGCATATAAATAGCTCTTGGCTGCTTTATCATTTAAAATATCTGCTAATTTACCCCTTTCAGAACAGAGTTCTGAGTATACAGCCTCCAATTTGGATCTTTTAAAAGTGGATTCCAACTTATATATTTTGGCCGAAGTTTCATCCAATGCTCTGGCCCTCTCTTTCTTGTAGTATGCTCCCAGTGCCCTAAATTCTCCACTAATAAACACTTTTTTGTGCTTGCCAGTTGATCTGGATGGACGTGTCCTTTGCTGCGTTTCTTTCAAAATATGAGTTAAGTTTATCACTAATCAATTTGACTTTTTCTTCAGAGTCTAATAATGACTTGTTTAGTCTCCAAGTACCTGCTGGGGGAGGTAGTGACTGTATACAAATGGAAAGTGATATGGGTGCATGGTCAGAGACCATAATAGAGCCTATTTCTGTCTTACTGATAGAATCAATGTAGCTGTCATTATATCAATAGTTCAGTCGTTGAAATGAGTGGTGTACTCTTGAATAAAAGGAATAATCCTTCTCTGAAGGCTGTGAAGGCTGCATGAGTCCAAGTATCTATTAGAGAAAAGGTATGTAGTGTTTTTGTGAGACTTGCCAGTGCTCTTTGTGAGTGTACTGATTTGTTAGTGGATGAGTCTAGCATTGGGTTAATTGTGAGGTTCAGGTCACCTCCCACAATCTCCTGAAAGTTTTTGAAATCTATCCAAAATGGATGGTCTAGACGTCACTGGGTAGAAATCAGGATTTCATGTGGAGAAAGGTCTGCCCATACCATTGTTCACACCACAGTTTAAGTGTAGTGTAAGCACATTACTTTGTTGAACAATATTATGACAAACATTGTGAGTAGGTGCCATTAAGTCATTAATGTATTCATTTTCATAAGAAACATCAGATTGATCCTCATCCACATTATTATCAAAATGCATCCTGACCGTAATGTCTCTAGCCAACTTATTAACATCTAGAATCATCCTGAATAAATCGCAGCTAGGTGAGAAATTAAGACCCTTGGTTAATACATCTATTTGCGGTTGTGTCAAGATGTTAGTCGATAAGTTCAAAACATTATTTGTTACTTCTTTTTCTCCTCCATTCCACGTTTTTATGCCGTTGCCGTTTGTTTCCTTCCCCCCTTCCTGTGATGTTTTTTGACCGCGGTGTGGTAATGTCTCTGCTCTGTTGAGGTTGGAGGAGGTATCATTTGATTGATTAGATGATAAGCTGGCATTAGAATCTTCGGTTTCTGAAAAACTAACTCTTTAGGACCCCTTTGAATGTTTTCTTTGAGGTCTTTTTTTCTTTTGAGAATGGATTTTGGTGTACTCTCAACTTCATATCTTTGAAAATGTATCCCTGCTTTATCAGTTACATATAGCATGTGGTATAAGATAAAATAATGTTTTTTTCACACCACTCATTCTGGAATTACTATATATCTATCTAGCAAGCGAAGAGGCAGCATTTCAAGGTGTGTTGAAAGGGGTGAACATTTCAACATCAAACGCGTCTTTCGGTGTAAATCTACACCTTTATCAAGCAAAAAAGGTGTAGATTTATGGAGTAAAGATTCACCCCTTTCAACACATGTTGGAGTGCTGCAACTTCACTTTCTACATTTAAGATTTGCTGCTAAGAAGGACCAGCAAGCACCAGGATGTCTCTTTAAAGTGTTTAAGCTTTTGGATTGGGGTACCAGCAGTGCAGAGCTTGCTCAGGAATGGCAGCAGGTTGGTGTCAAGGAGGGCAACAAAGAAGCCACTTCTCTCCAGAAAAAACATCAGGGACAGAGTGATATTCTGCAAAAGGTACAGGGAGTGGACTGCTGAGGATTGGGGTAAAGTAATTTTCTCTGATGAATCCCCTTTCCGATTGTTTGGAACATCTGGAAAACAGCTTGTTCGGAGAAGACAAGGTGAGCGATACCACCAGTCTTGTCTCATGCCAACTGTAAAGCATCCTGCAACCATTCATGTGTGGGGTTGCTTCTCAGCCAAGGGAATCGGCTCTCTCACAGTCTTGCCTAAAAACGCATCCATGAATAAAGAATGGTACCAGAAGCAACCTCTCCCAACCGTCCAAAAGCAGTTTGGTGGTCAATAATGCCTTTTCCAGCATGATGGAGCACCTTGACATAAAGCAAATGTGATAACTAAATGGCTCTGGGAACAAAACATAGAGATTTTTAGTCCATGGCCTGGAAACTTCCCAGATCTTAATCCCATTGAGAACTTGTGCTCAATCATCAAAAGACGGGTGGACAAACAAAAAACAACAAATTGTGACAAAATGCAGGCAATGATTGTGCAAGAATGGACTGCTATTAGTCAGGATTTGGTCCAGAAGTTGATTGAGAGCTGCCAGGGAGAATTGCAGAGGTCCTGAAGAAGAAGGGTCAACACTGCAAATATAGACTTGCTGCATTAACTCATTCTAACTATCAATAAAAGCTTTTGTTACTTATAATATGATTTCACTTGTATTTCTGTATGTGATAAAAACATCTGACAAACACACATAAAAACCAGAGGGCAACAGGTCATGTGAAAGTATAATATTTGTGTCATTCTCAAAACTTATGGCCATGACTGTAGTGCTTTTTAAATACCTGGTCAGAACTCTTCTTAAGGATATTCTGGGAACTACGGTGGATATTGCATATGCAAAATGTCAATCCAGATGCAGCTCAAATAGGGTCAAATATGGTAATAAGTAAACACCAAGAATATCCTGATCTTCAGAAACAAGACGATGAGGACTTTATTTAAAAATTCTTATTTTATATAAAACATCACACTTGATCTAAGCATTCCAATGGGTTCTCTAAAGATAATAGTACAAAGATGCTATTCAACCGCTTCAAAACTAAGTAGTAGGTGGAGTAAAAACACAATACAGTGTCCAATCATATCTTTTTTAATAATCTTATATTGTCTTTAGAAAGCCTGTCTATTAGTTGTAAACAATTTCATGCCAATTTTTTTTTTAAGTTTTCAAAGTCTTTTTAAACCTTCAAACTTAGTTTGTTCTTTTTGTCATTCACAGTACAATATCACTCGGTAAAGAAAGTAGTTTGAAGACAAAAGCATTATTTCATTCCAATATTTTCTATTGTCATAATATTTGATTGCACAGCATTTAAAATATCTCATTTTTTAGAGATCTTTGTACTGCAGATTTGGTGTTTCACTTTCTGATCCCATTAGTATATTTATTATTGTTTTCTTCTTTGTCTAAAGAAAACCTTGAGTGAAGAAATAATAAACCCACATACAACCAGTACTGTGTCCTCTGTGGCCTCTCTTTGTAAATTAGTAGTGCTGTCTTCTACATCAGTTATATCAAATGCAAATATCCTTTAAAAAAACATATATATATATATATATATATCCCCTTTAGGCCAATTTTAGCCTTCAGGTGGTGACCACTATTTGTATTTTATTAAATTGAACGCTAAACGGCATAACGGTTTAATTTGCTTCCACTTATGTTGTTGGTTGAGGGATTGTTTTATGCAAAACAAGGTTTTTTTTTCTGGTGTCCATTTGGGGTCCCTTTAATTTATTGATTGAATTGTATTAACTCTTTAGGCAGAGGAAGATTAAAAACACACTTTTGGCATGTATTATTTAAATACAAATTTTTATTTGTAAACCCCACAGCAAAAGTAACATTTGACATTTATGACTACCCCAGTAACAGGTGTAACAGGTGAGGAGACCTATCTTTTGGACTGTGTGCGGAACATGTATGCCTTCTTAAAAGCTGCCATATTGGATAAATGTTTCCAATTAGAAGATGTTATATAGCAGAACAAATTACATCAGAATCGTCTAAGAAATTAATTGCCTGATTAATTGTCAGATTTTGAACTTCTCTTGTGGTTCAATTGTTCAAAAAAAAGATTTTCAAGTGGGTTCCAAAACTGAATCCAGCACCTTCAGCTCTGACAACAAAACAAGTAGCTGTGTGTTTTGGTAACATTTGGAATCTGATAGTGGCAATTAATTTTCTATGACAGGTCATGCCCTTTTATCTCATATCTCATAGGAGGAAAAGTTGATGTATGTGTGAGCTGGACAGACAAGTATACAATTGTATATATGTATATATTACTTTTGAAGGTTTTTTTTAGCCATGAATCTGTTGCCATACCCCCTCCATCTGTAGGGTAAAACAACTGTTGGCAGGGTTACCTGATTTCACATCCCCACTTTATTTTATAACTATTAATGACCAATCCTCTAGATAGGTTTAGGCCTTTAAAACCCCCTTCAAATGATATTTTTATGTACATCAGCATCATTAAATTCTAGGTCATTTTCCACTTCTGAATATTTTGACTGCATGTTCAGGACAAAAGCACAAAACAATGTAGAACCATATATCTTTTCATTATTATATTAAAATTATTATTCTTAAAATAATTATTAAAATTACATTTTTTTTAGCACAGTACAAGGAAGTTTCCAATTCACATTATCCGTAGAGCCATACAAAAACAAAAGCAGATTCCTAGCAGGGTATTTTTAGAATGTCCTTTATTGAAAAGAATAAAACAACTTTTTATGTCTCTCTCCTGCCAGGGGGGACTGCCATTCATTGCTAGGTAAAGCAGAGCAATGGCCTGAGGCTGCAAAGGTGTTAGCTGGTGCAGTTTTATTTCTTAAGCAGTGTCATTTCCTCTGTAGATAGCAAGATGAGGCATTGAATGGAAATTGAGTCCCTTCCCTCTTATCTGGTTGCTTCATATTTGCTCACAAGAGACTGGTGCAGCATCCTGGATGAATTTGAATTGCTAGAAGGTGGGAAAAAAATTGAAATGCGATGATCATTTGGAAAGTATCATATTTTGGGCAGCACATGTTAAAGGCGATAATAGAATACGGTAAAGATACAAAATATGGCTTTATTTTCATGCACTGGACATAAAGTTTACAGTAGAAATAAATATGTTAACCTTAATAAAAACTCACAGAAGTAAATGTCCAGGCTAAAATGGAAGGTTTGACATGCAACTCAAAAATAATTAATCTGGTAATGTGATATTACATCTTATTTCATCTTTGGGTCAGTACGACTATGGAGTTACTACATTTAAATAGTTTTGTTATGTTATAATACTACTAAAAAAAATGATAAAACTTGGCAATCAAAAATAAAATCTCCCTATTCTAACACTCAGATCCTTCTTCATAATTTGGTGTAAGGAATTGTATGATGGAGTCATTTTTGGGGGGGACAACCTATCTGTCATGCATGCTCATGCAACCCATGTCTCTGTGCCCCTCCATGCCAACAGCAGTAGCACTTACCTTTCCTAACTCCAGCAGCAGTTGCCTCATTCTGGTGCATGTCCACACCTGCTAGGGCACGCGTGTGCCGCCTTTCTAAGAATTAAAGGGCCAGCGCGCCGATGATCGGCCTTCCCAGCTAAATTCTTTGAGCTTCGTGCCTGAGAAAAAGCTTCCCAGTTGTGTACCTCTGTGTTATAGTGATTTCCTGTTGTGACCTTCTGTCTTGTTTCATGACTTTGCTTCTGTGCTGCTTGTTCTGACCTTCAGCCTGTCCCCAACCTTGTCTCAAACTCTATGATTCTGTACTTCACCTTGGCCACCACCATGAGCAAAGTCGTGCCTGTGGAGCAACCTGGTGGTATCCCGCCACAGAAAGTCCAACCTGGTTTGCGGCGGGCTCTGGGGAAAACCGGATGCCACGTAAACTCCACTCCCAGGTGTCTGCTTGCGTCATCGCTTGCGGTGGCAAAGTGGATCCACTAACTGACACTAGTGTTCCTGACACTATAATTTTCCTTATTACCATTTAGGGAGGTGTATGACGTTTTGATCACTGTTTATTTTTCATATTTCTATGAGCGGCAAAAATAACAAATAATTAAATTGAATTAATAAAATTTATTTTTCATTCTTATTTATTTCACTTTATTTTAATTCTTTACAAGCCCCCTTGTAAATACATTAATACAACTGCAGTGTATAATGTAATAGGGATGAAATAGGATGCAATAGAAGTTATTGCATGGCATGCAAGGATTGTGAAAGGCTTATGATCATCAATCCCAATTAGTTAACTGGGGGCAATGAATGGCTCACCAATGCTACAAACTAGATAACCACTGTCATTGGCAATTGTCAGAAGGCTGACTGGTCCAATAAAAGGTCACATTAAAGGATGTGGCTTACCCATAGGACATTCATCTCAAGAAATCTAAGAACTTTTGGACAGATGCTACTTGGCCTCCAACTCTCTAGAACTAGTCGTATCAGTCACATAGCAGATTTATCTCTACATGCACAGCTTCTTCTAAATTAGGTCTTCAACGGTAGGTCTCTTCTATGCTAGATCTTCAACGATTCATGTCAGCCCACTGCATGAAGCGGCACAACCCCCTCCCCAGCCAATTTGCGAATTGGCCAGAGAAGTCGAAATTCCAGGCATTGCACTGGGAATTGTGAGTAAATTACATCATGTACTCCTGTTTTCAGGCATACAAGTCATGATAAATGCAGCACTAAAAGTGTCGGAAAACACTGAAACACACATGACAAAGCAATTTATGAAGCTTTGTTAGGCATGATAGAAATGCATCATAGTGTAGCTGAATGGTCAATTTAAATTACACTATAGCTGTTTTGTGTTAAAATGTAAAATATTTATTAAAATTGCTACCTTTGTAATTTAATTGTTTAGATATTCTGTACAATAAGTGGTCTCATCAGTGATTTTATTGGTAAGATTGTACAGTTTATCCATAAAGCACAAATGTGGTGGCAATGACTGTATAATTAGCTTAATTGGATGCCCTTACTATAGGCAGAGTACAATAGAATCAGGTTCCTTGGTTACCCTGAACTACCCTGCTAGTAGTTCAGGATAACCAAAGATAGCCTGTGAACAAGGACTTACCAAGGACTAGCAGGGACCGATGGAGGTATTATGTACATAAAAGGAACTTACAGGTCTTTATCAAAACCAACGGTAACAAACACGCCCAAACATTCTGTACCAGTGCTGTACTGGGGTGATCTTGGAGGAGGAACACACAGGCGTTGGTCACCCAGTCTGGATTGCAGGGGCAGGCGTGGAGGGTAGCTGTGTCCAATTGTAAACAGTCATGCAAGCGTTTTCCTTGTTTGTCCTGTGTCACTCTGGCGTAGTTATAAGGCTAGAGGCCGTGTGATCAAGAGCATGTATGCTCTGGTGGGGGTGTGGGTGTGCTGGTAAGAGAGCTCGGCGTCACTGAGCTCATCCTGTGTTGAGAGCTGCGTCGTCAGAGCAGCTAACTCCTCCGCTGACTAACTGGGTTTGATTTAATCCAATGGTCCAGGTGTCTCCTTCTCCAACACCACTCCCGTTTACAATAGATAATCATATGGAATGATAACATTACTCACACAGACTCTACATCGCTTGCCGGTCTAAGGCAGGATTTCACAGCTGCTCATAATCTCTATATTACTGGTGTCAAGTAAAGGGGCTTTTCGCAGTATCTATCACATACCCACATTGCCCAGCCCGGGCTACATTGGAGCACGTTTGCGTACCCCAGGGCAATGAAAGGCTGCCCCGGCTCCACATCAGACGCGAAGGGATCCCGGAGTGTAATTTTAGCCGGTGAGGGGGTAAGATGGAAGTAGGTTGCGACTCTGCGAGGAAGTGCGGGGCTATTGGCCAGGTGTAGTGGGACACTCTTGACGCCAAATGGGCCTGTGACATTTTGTGGAAACTCTTCTTCCTATGCACGACATATCGTAACACTGTGACTTAACCCCCGTTCTGTATCCTAGCCTTTTATTGACCACCTTTAGGACAGGCATGGCTTTTAAATGTTGACCCTGTGCTCAATTATAGAAGGTTAATCAACTTTGACCTTTGCGAAACCACTTTCATGCCAGGGGATTTTGGAGATGTTTTTACCGTCAACTCTGTACTATCAACAAAGATATTTACATTTTGATGATATATTTTGGTGTTATGTTATGAAAAGACAATTGAAATTTTGGGCAAAAATTTCTAAAAATTCTAATCTTGTCATAGTCAAAAATGTTTCTGACTTTTCCAGGCAAGATAGCATTTGCAACCAAAGTAATACTGGATGAATCTTAAACATTCCCGGAAGGTCTGACTTGTTATAACTCACGCCACAGGGTTGTTCAGAGCATCTGCCTCGTGCTAAATGGGGTGTGGTAGGCAGGTTGACGACGGGCAATCTTTGGGAGCAATTTGTCTCACATTATGCAATATAGGAAGGGAGAGCAAACGCCAAAAACCTTATCAGGGTCGTACGTAGCGCACATCTGCAGGTGAAACTGACTTGGAGGTGATCAAACAACAGGAGTAAATACCCCCATGTATGCATACCATTTTAAAAGAACAATACATACCACGCCGCCCAATATGTAAAAAAACTCACTCGTTTAAGAAGGAGTTGTATACACCTTAGGAGGATGCTATCAGGCGGTTTAACACACAAAAATGGAGGCTAACTAAGTTTAACAAGCGTCATTTATTTTTAGACAATATTTAATTTGTGGCCAAAAAATTAATACCGTGCACAAGGTATTTTAAAGAACAAAAAACTCACAAAGTCTTATCTTACATCACCTACAATCGTCTCCCGAGTCAGAGGATGCCCATATGTGGTGTTGACCTGCTGTAAGGCCGGCACGGCGGCAGGAATGGACAATAAAGGGGGAAAACGCAGGAGGGCACATTCAGAGCAGATTCTCTGCGCATGTGCCACACTCGTACAAGGGATAAAAATTTATTTTGTAATGTGCGACTATGGGGGATTATTTTTTGTAGGATTGAGATCCACTTTTCCAGGTACATCATTTACGGGAGGGCCGAATTAGCGAATAATCAGATTTATATACTCTGTATTCTGGTGTGTTGGTTTAAACAACATATAATTGATTCTTGTTATGTTTGTTTAGCTAGCATTTTGTTTGTGGTGACCGCCAAAGCATGCAACGCGTTCACAGGGTCTGGTTAATACGCAGTCAATAAAGTGTTACTCTTTATATTACGGGTCAAAATCATCGATCTACGGCGATACCCCATTTTTTCATAGGCTTTTCTTATTTTGCTTAAACATTGTATTTGCAAGGATGTATAAACATCTTATTGTAGATAATTCTGCTTGTTTGTTGGTATCGCCATGTAACATGGGGCAGAACATGTTTTTTTCAATTTTTTTTTTATAGCGTCTGGTGTTAAGAGAGCTTATTTTTTGCGGGACAGCATGCTGTATCTTTTTTCTTGGTACAGTTGTGGGTACATTTTACTTATTGAGCACTTTTATACAATGTCACTTTTTATGCGGGGTCAGATTGGCAAATAATTTAACTTAATTTTGTTGAGTTTTTGTTGTATTGTTTCTATGTTACGGCGTTCACCGTACGGGTTCAGGACCATTATCCTAAGGTCGTATTTACTTAGGACTGGGTTGTTACGACTTGTATGACCCAATTGTTGTGTTTTTTTTTTCCTTGTGATTTTCATTTTTGATTTTCAATTTTTGTGATTTACACTATAAAAGATGGTCCAACACAGTCATTAATCACCTGCAAGACCTACTGAAAACTGTTAATTGCAAACTACTGACAATACTGACAGTTGTGCAAATACATTATCATAACACCATGGCTTTAGAAGCTCCCAATGGGTTAAGTTCTTGACGTTCAAAACGTTATGGGGATGGATTTACTACAGGGCGTCAATAGCAAAAGTGCCACAAAATGGTCCCATTTGTCCTGTGGAGAAAACATAGGATGCAAACGACAAGATCCACTTCCTGCAAATGGAAGAGCATGTTATCTCAAATTGGCACCTCAAGCAAACGTCCATGGCCGCTCGTAGCAACTGGCACAAAAGACCCTCCAGAGGCTTTTCAAAAAAGACAAGTCCCATCCTTTCTTGGAACAGTCCCTTATGTGGGGATAAAGAGCAGAAAACAAAGCCTTTTCCCTGCTGGCTGTAATAGGGAAGAATGCAATAGACTTATTCCAAGGTGCTTTTTAATGGAAAACAATACCTCTTTTGCATACTGAAGCAGCCCCCCTTCATCAATATGATTTAACCAGAAGTCTTAAAAAATATGATTGGGGATTAAGCACAAACCAGTATATCTATAGCCATAAGGAGACAACCTCCCAACTGTAGACAGCACTGTTTCGGACCTGCTTGGGTCTCCTCAGTACGCACTTAGGGAACTGAATTTGGCTACGTGAGGGCTATTGCGACAACCGACAAAGATAGGTGTTCTCTCGGAGGACACAACTTCCAATTACAAGGCCACGCTTAAATGGAGTGGGAGACCTTAAAGCCAAATACTCACTAGGGAAGTCCTGGAAGAAAAATGCAAATAAGTTTCCAAGGTGTTTTCATGGAAAGCAATACTCCTTTGCTAAACCTGTAAAGGCCACCCCTTAACAATTCAAGTTAGAACTTCCACATAGAAGTCTAAACATATAGTGTGGGATTAGCTTATCCAAACCACGTATAAATCAACATCCAGCTTCCCTAGCGTTCTGTACTGAGGAGACCCAATCAGTAGAACAGTGCTGTCACAGTTGGGAGTTATGTTCCTTTATGAATAGATTATACTGGTTTTAGGTCTTAATCCCATCGATATTTGCTACGTTTGCGTAATCCTGTAGGCATACTTGATGTTGAGGGGCGCATGTGCCGTAGGCAGCGTATGCAAAAGGATGTAGTTGTTATTCCATTTACAACTGCCTGGATAAAAACTTATTTGCAACATTCGTTCCCAGAGCTCCATAGGAGCATATGGACATAGTCTCACTTACGCCAGTAGGTGGCACTTAATTGGGCTCTGTCCTCCTTAAGGAAACCTACGACTTTACAAGTGGTAGGTTATACACCATATACTGCTCTTACCAGCCTAACAGGCTGTGGAGTCAACTGGGTCTGCCACAGCATATTTGTGGTTATAGGAACAAACGCCCCTATCACCGTGTTTAATAACAATGAAGCTTCTATTAACTATGCAACTACGGCGTAACCGACCACTTGGGCACAGGTCGCAACGCCGAAAATGCGTCGTCGCTCGTATTCTAACGTGCGGTAGAGCCGGGGACGTCCTATACGTCAATGTTAGGTCATCCGGGGCAACAGCGCGCGCTGCCTAACTTTAGACCTGGCTAGAAGTTGTTGCTACGTGCGCTAAGTTGCGCAGGTCACGCTTTGTGCCGGAAGCAGCTCCGGTGGTCACCTGGCTCTGCCAGCACTGGAAGATATTAGTAATCCGGCGAACGGCACGTGCAGTTATAAGTTAAGATAAGCTCGTATAAACGGGCGATAGGGGCTTTGTTCCCCTGACAAAAATTGCTACTGCACACACAGCTCGACCTGAGTGTGGGTGCCATGTAATGTCGTATATTGATTCTAAACCTACCACTTTTAAGTGGGAGGTTTCCTTTAAGGAGAACACCTATGTGGTCCCTGGATGTAAAGGGACAGAATCCTTGGGGCAGTATTCCTGCTCAGCAGAGGTGGATGCTACCATCGGCATATAAAGGCTGTCGTGCATGGAGAGTCTCTTGACTGAGATAAATTAATAGGGAAGAGTCCATAAAAGTCTTTGGCTCTAAGAGGTATATGGGCGCTCATGCCCAACTGGGGAGTGAGCAGACAAGGTATCTGTATTTATGACAATATATTACAGAATGTGTAGCCTGGGTAGCGGCCTACAGCACCATCAGGGTTACTCAGTATCTTCGCTGATTCCTGCAAGAACAGGATCCGTGGTCAAAATGGGATACTGTGCAGAGTCAGCAGGAATAGAAACTGGCTGGGGACACCCGGTGGCAGTTCCAGTAACTGCAGTCTCCACAGCACCCCTCCTGGCATTCAATGGGAGGGGCGCTGCGCTCCGGGGTTCGCGCCATCCGCGCATGGTTGGAGCTTGATGAGTCCCTGGTAGATGGATGGGGTGTAGCAGGGACCAGACTGAGGCTATGTTGTGTGTAAATAACTTACAGTTCTTTATTGGACAACCAACGGGACAACCGCAAACGATTCTGTACAGTGCTGTACTGGAGTGATCTTGGAGAGGAACCACGGAGTTTGGTCCACACAGCCTGGAGCATGTGGGCAGGCTTTGATGTAGCTGTTGTCCAAGCTAAAAGCTGCAGCTTTGTCCGTTTGTCCTGTGTCACTTCTGTGTGTAGTTGTTGATATAGGCCTCGGAGACCAGTGATCAAGCTTGTGTGCTCTGTGGTGTCTTGGTAAAGAGCGTGGACTGTTCAGAGTTCCACCTGTGTTGAGAGTCGATCTCAAGAAGAATAACTCCTCCCTGACTAAGGTTTTAGTAACCTGGTCAGGTGGTTCTCCTTCTTCAATCACACACCAGTTACAATAGGGAACATCATTGGATGTGCCCTAATCTGCTTAACCCGCCCGTTCTAGGCAGTATCTACGCTGACTCAATTACTCTATGTAACTGGGGTAGTTAAAAGGGCTTATTCGCAACACTTCACTCGTTCCATTGCGCATTGGCAGGGACATTGCACAATGAACTCCCTGCGTCTCCCCTACTAAAGCAGCAGTACCCGACAACTTATAATTCATTACAGTATTAACAAGCTGTGTTAGGGGGCAGCAGGGATTCCTTGTATCAGATAAAAATAATTATTTAAGACTCCTGTTCCTGCCAGGTTGATGTTAGGCCTGTGACGTTGGACTCGCACTGCCTTGATCACGGACTGTGTGTGAAAAAGCCCTTAAAGCAAGCGGTTCTCACCTGGGGTGCGAACACCTGGCGGGGGGGGACTCCGAACGACCAACAACCAGGGTCGCGACTCACACAGTATTGTTTGCCGCAATTCGCAGATTAAAAAGAAAAAAAAAGTGTGGCAATAAGCACTCACTGCTTCAGGACCGCGGCTGCTGCATCAGGGGAAGCTGAGGACCTGTGGTGATGTCATCATCAATGACCCCTCTGGCTCTCTCTGTACAGACTCCCCGACGGAACAGGGTGCTCTGCTCAGTTGAGTAGAAACTGCATTGAAGCGCAGGTAGGGGGTACACCAAAACTGCGAAAGGGGGCCCAAAATGGGGCCAGGGGGGCACCCACAACTGGGGGCAGAAGAGGGGCAACTGGACACTGCCGAGGGGTCTAGGCTGGGAAGGGGGCACTAGACCTGGGGCCGCAGGGGGACGTGAGGCGTAGGGGGCACTTAGTAACGGTGGGCAGCAGGGGGAAGGGATTGTACCTGGGGGCAGTCATGGGGGAAGGAAAGGGGCCTTAGAACTGGGGGCCCAGCAGGGGGTAAGGGGCTAGAACTGGGGGCGGGGACAGCAGGGGGGAAGGGGCTATAGAAATGGGGGCAGCAGGGGGAAGGGGCTAGAACTGGGGGCAGCAGGGGGGAGGACTAGAATGGGGCCGAGGTTGGGCACTGCAACTGGGGGCAGCAGGGCGGGGGGCGCTAGAACTGGGGACGCAGGGCGTGGACGGGGAAATGGAGGCAAGAAGGGGGGAAGGGGGAAGGGTCTAGAACTGGGGACGAGGGAGGAACCAAACTGGGGGCAGCAGGGGGGGAACTAGAACTAGGGGGGGAAAGCAGGGGGGGCGCTAGATCTGGGGACAGCAGGGGTGGACTGGAACTGGGGACAGCAGGGGTGGACTGGAACTGGGGACAGCCCGGCTGGCTGGAATGGAACTGGGGGACAAGCAGGGGTGGGTCTGGAAATGGAGGCACAGGGGGGGGAGGAAGGGGACTAGAACTGGGGGGCAAGCAGGGGGGGGCATTAGAAACATGGGGCAGCAGGGGCGCGGGGCATTAGAAATGGGGGGCAGCAGGGGGGGCATTAGAACTGGGGGCGGAGGGGGGGCAATTCGAACTGGGGGCAGCAGTGGGGGCATTAGACGGGGCGCAGGGGGGGGCATTTAGAACTGGGGGCAGCAGGGGGGGGGATTAGCAACGGGGGCGCAGGGGGGGCATTAGAACTGGGGGCAGCAGGGGGGCATTATTGAACTGGGGGCAGCAGGAGGGGGGCACTAGAACTGGGGGCAGGAGGGGTGAAACTTAGAACTGGGGGTTTAGGAGGGGGGATAGAATGGGCCAGCAGGGGGGGTACTAGAACTGCGGGCAGCAGTGGAGGATTAGAAATGGGGGTGCGGAGGGGAGAACTACAAATAGGGGGCAGTATTATAGTAGTTGTATCTTGTACATAGGGGAAGAATTTAGTAGTTGGAGTATTGTTACATAGGGGGCCGGCCAGTATTATAGTAGTGATAGTCTGGTAATAGGGGGCAGTATTATGTAGTTATAGTTCTGTTGTACATATGGTGCATTTTTATAGGTTCGTTATATTCTGTAAATGGTTGGGGGTCACCGCAACATGAGGAACTGTATTGAGGAGTCACACCTTAGAAAGGTGAGACCACTCGCCTTAAAGCCTTGTGTTAGCAATGTAAATAAAATTTTTAAAAATTGTACAAATTTGGCAGCAGCTAATAACAGACCTGCAAGGAACGTTAAGCATAAAAGTTGGAATAAACATAAATAACTTCAGCTACTATTGTCTGTTACAGACTCGGGACCATTACAAGAATTGTGCATAATGCTTTCTGCCAATGAATGAAAGAGTAGATCAAAAAAAGTTAAAACCTCTTGTGTGAATGAAAAGCTTTTTGAATAAATAATGAATCAAGGATGTTTAAGAAATGGTTATAATTCTCAGAGGATTGAATTCAGTAAATTTACTTTTACCATGTGCGTGTTCAATTTACATGAATTTTTTTTTTTTTCTTTTTTCTTTAGGAGGAACTGTCATTGACTTAAAACAATTACATGCCAATAACCCTCAGTGTCATACTACTTAATCTTGTGGGAAGATTAAATTTTTTGTCGATGTACCAGAGCAGCCTGTATATCTTTGATTGAAAAATTAAAATCTATGAAATCCTGGTTCAAAAACCAATTACCAGGACAACTATCTAGATTTGACTATATAAAATCTTATTGAGGTAGTTGCGTCTAACCCCAATAAGCTATTTATTTTATAAGATGGACCCCTGGGAAATAGTTAATATGTTAATCCAGTGATCTGCCCAATTGTTGGTAGGGTCAAGAAAGATTTTTGCAACGTTGGAAAGGGGTCTATACTAAATTAGCACACGTGATTTTAATTGTCCCTGGATTCATATGGTTTTGTTAGATACAAAATTACAGAATTGGATGGGCTTACTTTAACCCGCTAAGAAATGGTGAGGAACAGGTGATGACAGTGTTTTTACAATCCCCTAGAAATATATTTATTTATTAGATTAGAGTATTAGCGTGACAGCTTTAACATGAGAGTACAAATGCTTTTATTAATATGACTATGTCATGCAAGGGTGATAGAATGTGCAGACTACAAAAGCTATAATAGCCACTGTGTGTAGCATCAGGCCATACAGCTTCTGCATGGAAAAGATAGCTAAAGGTCACTGTAAGATAATTTGTGCATTTTTCTTTATAAATCTGAACACTGTTGTACTCCTTCCTAGCACCTTGCTGATTTTGGCCTAAACCATCTGTCTCTTGTGAACTCTGCTCTGTGATGGACAGATCTCATTCCACCCTAGATGCTGGACCGGGGTTCAGGGCATCTAATAAAAGGTTTGTTGCTGTTTTTGCTAGTTCTGAACTAGCCTAGTGTTCATTTGTTTCTCTATTAGGTTAGGCTGTGACCCTTGCATGATTTTGGTCTCATTCCATTGTATTGTGGTTTGGCTACTTCAATATCCTGGTATGACTGATATTTGGTTCCTATCTGCTATGTTTGTATTGTATTGTTGTCACAGTGTTTGAATTCCTGATGCAGGAAGGTGGTAACATTGACGAGTTGATCATTACCGCTTAGGTAGGTAGCGGCCAGTACGCAGGACATGTGGGAAGGGGCTTAGATTCAGGCCCACTGTGCATCATGATAATTTGGGGTTTTTATTGTTTTAAATAAACCTATGAAGTTTAAAATTTTTAATGTTGCTCAGACTAGCCAAGTATAATAAAGTGCATCCACCGAACTGTTGGCTGATTAATACTTTATGAACAATATTATAGACAGCATAAAAACTAACAGAATTTCATTCGCCTAGTTTTTATAATAACTGTTGACAGTTTTAATTTCTTATATTTAGGTCTGTAAGTAAACCTTGCCCTAATTTACAAAATTTTAAGCTTTTTTATAAAAATATGGACGTAGTTCCTAGGTACATAGATGACATTTCCTCCATTTGTGGGTGGCGCATAAAAGACATGTAACATAAATACAAATTTTTGTCAATATATTTTTACCATTTGGTATTTACGTTATTAGGTGGGATATATGAGAAATTAGGTCAAAAGTAATTACCACCTGGTTAATTTATTTACCATTCATCCCCCCAACCCCCCCCAAAGCATTATGACTGTCTTCTGTTCTATCAGATACACTTTACATGCATATTCACTGGTGATGCCGTTTTTTGGCGTTAGGAGAAGAGTGAGAAGCGCCAAGAAAGTAGGGAGTGGTTGCAAGTTGCTTTGGAGGTGTGTATAATCCAGAGCCATGAGAGCCCAAAGGAACCTTGGTGACAACCCCAAAGCACTTGTGAAATAAAATTTCATTTTATAAGTAATTGTATGAACACTTATAATAAACATATGACCAACTGCATGCTGATAGGAGCTACCAGCAAGGTTGAATTGTTAACCCCTTAAGAACCGCTGCCATTTTATCGCTAAGTTCTCAGCCCGATTTTTTGTACTTCGAGACTGACGTAGCTTTATGTGGTTTTATAACTTTTGAGCCTGTACTATCAAATGCTTCTGAGATTGTTTGTTCCACACATATTGTACTCATTTTAGTGTAAATGTGTGAGATACGTTTGGTTATTTAAAAAACAAAATGAAAATGAAAATGTGCCATTTTCAAATTCAAAATCATTCGTTTCAGGCGATACGATTTTACCACCGCTAATAAGTTGCTGAATAATTATCCAATATGTATACTTTACATTTTCATAATTTTGTGATATGCTGGATATTTATTTTGAGGTCCACAGCGGCTACAAAGAATACGATATATCGATTTCAGAATGCATATTTTGGAAAATTTATAGTTTTGGAGGAAATACTGTTGTCAAATATTAGCATAAAACCCTATAATAACCAAACCATTTCAAATCTGCACCCCTCAACTATCAGAACAGTTTAGTTTTCAGTACAATTTTCCCAAGTACAGAGAACCCCACATGTGGACGTTATTTGTTTTATGGGCAAAGCGAGGCAAGAATGGAAGGCGCACCTGTTGCTACCAGGATTTAGTTTTCTCAATGGCCCGTTTGAGGTTATTTATAAAATTTTATGCTTTTTAGTTAAGGGGCCATGTGCAATGGCGTGGCGGGGGGGTCATTGGGGGAACTGACACTTCAAAGAAAATTTACATGCCCTGACAGTCGTGCTACGACCGTGGGTGTTATAAGGGGTGTTAGTGTAGATTACCGCTGGACATCCCGTAACTCCCGAGTGCGATTCCGCTACGTTGCAGACCGAACCATCGTTGACTCAGCAACGGAATGCAAAGAGCGCAATGGCGGGTAGCCTTGTTACTAGTACGGCGCAATAGCTAAGGGTTTAATAAGTTCAAACCCAGTGGTAGATTTCCTCTTTAAACGGTCTTCTTTAACCACTATCTTACTGCGGTATGAATTGTTTTGAGTCCATAGCAATAAACAGTGTCATAGGGAGGGAAAAAAAATATTTTAAAACAAATTAACGAATATAAGCATTTTCTAATCCCCCGTTTCCCTCATATAGAAAAATTAAAAAGTGAACATTATCAACATGTAAGGTAATTTCATATCCCAAAATGTCAGAATATCACATCATTTCAACAATTATTTCCCAGGGTTGACCCTGCAAGGAAAATAGTGTCCAAAATGTCTGAAATTACAATTTTTAGGTATTAACAACACATCAAATGTAAATCACAAGTTGCACAAGTCACAAAATGATGTAATGTGTAAACTGAATAGTGGTGAGCCCTCACAGGCAGAGTTCATGCTGCACTTGTCCTAAGCATCACAAAGTAGTTTTGTATTTTATATTTGCATTTGTCTTGTACTAATATAATGTATGTGAACCCCTTACTGATTGTACAGCCACCATGGAATTAATGGGACTAGAAATAATAAGTGGTTTTTTGTACAAAAGGGTGTTATGTTATTTTTTTTTTTTCTTTTTTTTTTTAGATTAAAAGCATAATATACACTATAACAAATAATGTACCAGACATACCGACCCAATGAATAAAAGGGGGATGTCCATTTGGACCAACACAATGGGAAAAGATGCTGCACTTGCAAAAACAAAATCCCAATAGGGAAAATGGAGCAACAATACATTTTCTGGGGTAATTTTACCACATTTAGATTATTTTTACAGCTTATTGTACACTGAAACAAATATACAATGGTTAACAGTAGAAAAGTACAATTTATGCCTGCAGAGAAACAAGCATCTCATACCTCTGTAGACAAAACTAAACAAAATCGATATGGCTTGGGAAAGTGGGGAGTTAAAAATGAAATGCAAATGGTGCAGGGCTGGTAGGGGAAATGGTTTAAAGTAGATAAAATGTTCACATATGTATGTAAAAGACTTACTTTTGGAATTCGTTTGCACCTTACAGCTAGTGACTGGACATCAGAGGGTGTGTGTGTACGGCATTCGCCTCCTTATGGTCAGCAGTTCATGATGTGTGACCCGAGTGACATCTCTCGGGTCATTAGGCCTCTTAATAATAGCAAACTGTACCCCATGCATTTATCTGACCACATGAAGGTCACAGCAGCCTCAATGGACTTCTACTCCTTCCATCCTCCATGGAGGCTTCTGTGATTTAATGATTCTCACATACATGGTGTATAATTGCTATTCTTTAGAAGGCTGAGAGGACCTTGCAATGATGTCCAATGGCACTGTCATGAAGCAAACACAAAGCACCATGTAAAAAGATTGACAAAAATGTGGCAGATTCCCAATCAGAGACTCAGTTGTCATTTACCAATGCTCATGAATATTTTAAGGGGAGCAGTGTGGTTGCCATGTTGCAAATAGGAATAGTCTCGATTTCAGAAAGCTGCCCATAAATCTGCCCAAATATTTCACGGACATAGCTGTTGTCTGTCATGAAAATTATAGGGGACAGTCCCTAGTACAAGAGGAGAGTAGTAGGGATTTGAAGAGACACAGAGCTGTCAGTCCCAATAATGGGGATCGGTTCACTGCCAGTCTGAGAGAGAGCATCTAATTTTAGGTGATAATGGGGAGACTGGTGTAACGCTTTTCAGGGCAGGCATTGTTAGTCAGGGTGTTCAAAATCTGGGGACAAGGTCCTCTTCTAATTTTCTCATTAAATATATCATTTCAGCTGTAATATCCTAGAACTGTAAAACCTGTCAGTTCAGACTGTGTCCTTTACTCGCCAGATGTTCTTGTATCAGATGACATGCTTTTATGTCAATGTCATGTAATTTGGCAATTAGATGTGACAGCACGCTAGTTTTTTTTTTGTCGGTGGCATTCATTGTCCTGTTGTGTTTAGGCTATCCTATAAAAACAAGAGTATTGTTTTCGCTTTACATGACTTTGTTTACACTGTACATTAGTTTTCGATTAGCAATTATTTCCCCTGTAGAGATAATTCATTGTTTGTTCCCTGTTGCTTTATCTGAATGATCTCATGGGTTATTTTAAAGGCATTAGAATTTAAAAACATGAACAGAATACACATTGTTGACATCATGTAGTATTTCCTTATTTTGTGTAATGTTAAATGACTATTTTATTCTTTGTTTATCAAGACAAAATACAGTGAAGAAAACCATTTTATGAAAAGAAGGGAGATCTTGATCCTTTGCGTATTTACAAAGCATGCATTCTTCAAAGAAAACAATTATTATTATTCATAGAGTTCTCTGTCAAAACTGTAAGGAAAAAGGACTTTAACAAGGCTGCTACCTACATGCTTGAGATGATTTACTAATACACTGGCAGCTACAGAAAAAATACGAAAATTCTATCAAAATACAAAAAAAAAAATACAAAAATACAGGGAGGTCACGCTCTCTGTAAGTGTGTATTTATATTCTGAAGGGATATTACCAAAATGCCATGAATGCAGTGCGCTACTACACGCATCCGGTCCAATGGTATATACTCCGGTTAATACGTTTTCTGTACACAATGCTTCTTATCAGGTCTGACTTTTTCTCGTGGTGTTCCATTTAGTATAATATCCGTCACTTACCACATGCAGCACACCCCCTGGGAAGCGACTGCGAAACGGAGTGGGTGCTGCATGGTGTTCCTGGGAGCTTTTGTATGTTGGTAGCAACATTGTTATACGCCCTTTGGCCAACGATACTGTCTTGGTTTCCTTCGTATATATTGTGTGCTCTCAGATTGTTCTCTGCTTATGAGGCGGATGTGTGACCATTATTAACTGACCACAATCGTTTTGTGTTGTTGTTGTTGTTGTATTTTAGTGATGATTTAAAATTTTTCATCTTTTTGATTGCCATGTTGAGTGGTTATCTCTATTGGTATTTATTATTCCACACACTAAGCCATGGTTTAGAGACAGCCGCCCCATGCTTCTAAGCACTGCGATTAGGGGGTGTTAGATTTTTTATTAGGGCTCCAACAACATACTCCGTTGTAAGCGTGATCTACACATTAATAGTTATAGGGGAGGGGGGGAATTTTTTTTTTTTTTTTTTTTTTTTTTTAAAAAGATGGCTCCATGTACGTTGATGATGAGTTATAACTGAAGACACTCTCACTGCAACCTAATCACAATTTATTCAAGGGTTCAGAATTTTATATAGAAAACAGAACTACTTTGCTAAGGTGTAACAGGTGATTAGAATACTAAAATGATATAGGTTAGCTTGAAATATCACTTGTTGCACCTCCAGAAAAACTCCCCTAGACTATTTTCCCCCCCCCAAAATAATGTTGAAAAGTTCTAAGTTATTTTTTCTGAAGTGCAAGGAAAAACTATGGCTAGGCAAGATTCCACAAGATATTGGCTGAATCTGTGAGGGATGACAGGTGAACAATATGGGTCTGGATGAACAGCGATGGCGTCTGGAGGGCAAACATGAATCATTAGAGGAGGTTGCATGCATATACAACCTTGCCCTGTAAATGCCCCATATTAATTTGGGTCTATCAGACCAGAAAGGCACATCAAACTCAAATTATCACTTTATTCTTGCCAAATAGTGGCCACAACTATAAACCATTCTGTGGAAGGATGCTATACGGAGGCTTGGCCATCTATGCAGAACCTTCAGAATCGACTTGGTCTCTTTGCTTGCATCTCTTCTCCTATCTTAGTTGTTTAGTCTGCACATTTTAGGTGAACAACATGATGCCTAGGAAATAAGAAAAGAGGAGAGAACGATTAATTATTGTTCAAACAAGGATATTTAACATATAAGAAACTATATTCTCTAAAGTTTAACCGTTTTATTAAACCCCATAGCGCAAATAAGACGTACTCTGTACATCGTGTTGGCAGGGGGGAGTAGAAGAGGGCTCACGAATGAGCCTCCTCATACTCACCAGGTGCTTGCTTCACAATGAAGCAAATGCCGTCGCGAACACCCGCAATAGGTGGCATTGGGCACAGGCAACTGGCTCAATACTGCAATGACAGCCTCGGTCACACAAAGATCCGAGGCTTAAATCATCTACAAATGTGCGATTTACACATTATAATAGAGATGTGCAAATCCCATATCTGCCATACTGTAGTAGGCAGTGATGTAGGATGAATCAGACAAAACTAGGGTTAAAGTACCTAGGCAAAATAAGATTTTCTTTGTACAGGAGGTTTACATTTTTGAAAATGTCATGAATGAAAATGAAATTAAGTTGACATGTATTTGGGGGTGCACCGTGAAGAGTAAATCCGAAGCCATCAATGGTGCAAATGTGTGTTTTCATATTGTCACTGCCATTCAGAATTGTTTCCTGCTTCCAGATTACGGTATAGAATATTAAATCCACCACTATGAAGTGAATTTGTTACACAGAATTATTACAAGCCCATACAACAGATTTTTGGCATGGAAAATAAAAATTTTATAGATTTTTTAAGGTGGGGATGTGAAAAAAGAAGATGTAAAAAAAACGATTAAAAAAGGGACTTAAGGGTTAAAGCTCATATTTTAAAGAATTAGGTAGATCTCGATGTCTTTTGTATTTAATAGGGTAACAGGAAAAGGGAAAAAAAAGATATGGGAAGGGATACATCGTCTTATGAAATTATAACGATGCCAGCATCGTCGAAACTGACGTTTTCAATTTGTAAAGAAGTTTTATTTTTGTACCAAAAGGTCATGTTTTGTAGGTCAATTGTATCCTCAAAGAGAACTGACCATTAGTTGCTCTCCTTTTACTATATAGCTGTTCCTTGACATGTGCTTTTATAGGAAAAATCATTTTATTAGGTTATTAGGATCAGTACTAAGGTAGGTGTGAGTAGTTAAGGTGTTCAATCAACAGGGAAAAATCCAATAATCAAGGACCCGTGAATATTCAGAAGAATATTGTTTGTCGATATTTTAAAGCATAGCTCTTACAGGTATAGGGGCCTGTTTGTTCCTTTCTAATGGACGTAAATACAACTAATTCAAAGGTTCAGCTTTTATATGGACTAAAAGCTATTTATTTGCTATTTCATCCAAGGGGAGCTAATCTTTTATGTGCAAAAACAATATAATGTCAGGTGAGGACTGGATTCAAAGTAAAAATGGTATCTTTCCATATGAGCTGTTAGGACTCCCTAAATGCCGTAGAGAAATTTCAGTAAAAAACATCACTTTTTAAAATGATCTACAAGTATACTATATCCGGTTTGGGTGGTAAATCATTAAAATGTATTATTTATGTCAAATGTTTAGATTATTGGATTATGAAAGGAAAGGTCATACAGGTTTCTAACAGAATGACAACTTAATATTTTTACAGTTTGTAAGATTGTAGCAAATACTAATTGTATAATTCAGTGTGTGCTATTATTTAATACAAATGCGCATTCAGGGCCAAAAAAAAAAAACACCAAGTTTCCCTTTTAAAATCACAAGCAGGAAAGGGGGTATGAAAAAGGCAGGACAAAATATATTGTCACAGGCACCCGGATTCAGTTCCCGTCCAGATAAGCACCCTAGGGAGAGGGGAGAGCACGGCGGAGCTCAGGATTAAAGAAACCGCACACAGGTGATTGGTGCTGGCACCCCCTTCTAGGTCGGTATTTAATCCGCGCCTCCCATTACATTTCCAGCGGATTTCAAGCCATTAACTGAAGAGAAATCCCTCCTGTTGTATCAAAGCGTTCCTGTAATCCAAAGCGTTCCTGTGTATCCAAGCCTACCCATGTCTCCTGCATTCCTATTTACTCCTCCTGTGTTACAGTGGTCCTGCACATGAGTTTCTGTTGCATTGTACAAGTCGTTCCCTTGATTCCTATCTGTGTGCCAGTCCATTCCTGTTTTCCTGATCAATGAGCTGTTCCTGATCCATGTGACAAGTCCTGTATCTGCGTGAGTTCTAGTGTGCCTTCCGGGATTGGTCTCCTCTGGTCACCACGGGTACGGACGTGTCCTGCAGTTGCTTCCTTTGGCAGCCACGTGCGGCTAGTGCACCCTGTGGAACGACGTGGTGGCAACCCAGCCGCCAGACAAGACCATCCCACTTTGCGGAGGGCTTGACTAAAGACCAGGTGCCCTTAGACTCCAGTCCCATGTGTCACTTAGTAACTCTCTGTGGTCGGTCCAGAGGTCCACGACTATGAATCATGACACTTATGTATAAAAAGTTTATCAAAAGTTTTTATTACACAGTTGAGAGCTTTTTTTTATCTTTTATCTCTATCTATATTCTCATCGTTCTGTGACTAGCGAGACGTCTTCCAGCAGCACTCATCCAAAATTCAGAAAAAAACAAAACATTTTTTTTTTTTTCCCATCAATATACCAAAGTGCAATGCATATGTGTTGTGTGCCCATATATTCTTCTACTAACATTTGGGTACATAATGGATAAAAATAATTGTAGGGAAATACAAAAAACCTAGAATAGAAATCTTACATGGATATCTAAATTTTTAAAATTCTGCTGTATGTACAATAGTAAACCGTAGGTCTCTGATATTTGAATAAATAAATAAAAATTACTGGCGGTAATGTGTTCCATATACCTCTGTGGTGACCAGCAAGGTTTTATGCATGCCTACCGTGACCTTGTGCAGATAGTAAGAATAAATGTCGATGGAGGATGTTGTAATATGCTTTAAAGGCATAGAAAAAATATTCCTCTACAACGGTCATTATGATATTTGCATATGGTGGAGCCATAGATAAAAAAAACTGCAAGGAGATATTCAACATGAGAAACTTACTGGATCCCTGAATCAACAGATTTAAAGGGTTTTCTGGACACCAACTCAAAAAGAAAAGACATACTTCCCTTAGAATACTAAGACATCAATACAGAGACATTGGATATGAGTTCAGGGTGAACTTTTTTGCGACCAGGATCCAAAACCACAGGAAGAAAGATCCAGAGGGGGGACAGCATTAGACACCGAGGACGGAGGAAGTGCGAAAACAGGGAAGAGTACGCTGAGCACACAAGAACCAGAAAGCAATCGTGGTTCTTTCACCAAAAACGGATTTATTTTTACAAAAGGATTATCCTTTAAACCGTTGTAAACAAACCAGACTGGTTTAGGTTGAAAAGATTTTGTGATTTTCCATAACATTAAGTTTTGAGTATTGGCTTATAATAACCCGAAGTGTAAAACGGTTGGAGGATATAGTAGATTGGACCCCAAACAGTGGGAGGGGTCGATAAGAGGAATTTTTACACCACAACGAGATATACCTGCTCTTGACACTTTTGTTCAGGCTGTACGCATTGATTGTGGACATTCTCAGGGTGATGTCAACTTAAAACACGCCAAAAATGGAACTACTGATGAAATATCGGCTCTTGCGGGCTCTGGTCAAGGATGGCGACATCAACCATTCAAGCCAGCGAAAAGGCCGGGCTATTGTCGTCATGGACCATGCCGACATAGCGGAGGATCCGTAGAAAGATCTAGGACACTAGGTAGATTATAAATTTAAAGTTGATAAGCACGTAAATCACTAATTTCCCACGATCATAAATGCCTTACAAAATCCCCATTTTTTCCCCAGATAATTTCTGCATGCTGAAGTTTATACTGTAAGTTATCCGGTATGTGATTTTTTAGGGAAAACGACAGAGAAATATGACAAGACAGGTTAAAAAGATTGACACTGGCTTCATTGAAGTGGTCTCACTTACCACATCCATGTCCCACCAGAGGGTTAAAAGCGGTAAAAAATTTTCAAACCAAATATTCTTATGCAAACTATCTCATTTATTTGGATTACTGACCCGGATTTACACAATAATTATTTCCTCTTTGGTAAAAATTCTTACACAAGTTGAAAAGGGGTTTCCATTGGGATGCTAACATGGCCCCTTTTTGCAAACATATAATGTGGGTAGGAGGACTTTTCGTGCCAAACTTCAACTGTAAGCTGGTAGTGGCGATACATAGACAACGTTTCATCCTAGTGACAGGACTGTGAGGAACTGACAGTTTCCGTAATTCTGAATTCTTTGCAAGATATTAAGTTTACGATGTGTCAGAAACACATCATTTAGAGTTCTTCATATTGGGGATGGCAGATTAGTGAGAGGAACTAATTAGTTATAACTGAACCGATAGGAAACTTTACTTAAATATGACAGCGCACATCCACAAGCACTGCTAACATTCATTACCAATTATCTCGGGTCAAAGAAAGCATCCAGTAGGAGGAGAGAGGATGTAGGCGAATAATACAAAGAGACAGGATTACAGTTTCTACAGAGGGGATACCCTTAAAAAAAATCATTAATAAAATAGAAATATTATAGGAATCACTATGGGAAGGACTGCTCATACCAAAAACTAAAATACTGACCCACTAAGATCCCATTGTATCTCACACTTTCAACCGAAAGTGCCGATTGGATTGCATCAAAATAAAAAATCATTGGGGTGTTTATTCAAAAGACCTAACATGTTCTGAGATAGAAATCCTCAGATTTATCATACAGTCGGACAAGAATATTGGAATTGACATGGTGAAATCAGATAATAGGACCATTTAAAAACGGATACCAAGAGGGGTCTACTGTGCACAATGAGCCATGGGTAGTTTTCCCTGCAGATCTGTATAATTGGCACACTGATGCAGGAAAGTGATGAAACAGTTTTACATGATGACAAGACTTATAAGATCATCATTACTCACTTGCACAGTGACTATGTATGTTATTGTTGAGTGGCCCATGTGGCCTAAAAATATCGGCAAAACCACAATGACATTTTAAAGTTTAGACATTACGCAGCACAGATACAACCATAATAGAAAAGACGTGCGTTTGCCGAGTAGTGACACTTTTTGTGAAACAGGGAACATAATGAATCCCAAACTGCGGCTTCATCCATGGACCATATTAACCCTCTCTCTGAAGAGGGTGGGGGGAGACCGAACTATGTTTTTGAGAAATGTAGAACTCAAATGGATTACACGGTTAAACACTCTCAGCAACATGGTTAAATATAGAGTATAAACATACAAGTATCATTTATTTTACAAGTGACGGTATCATGAATTGATGTATCTAACCTGGAACCACCTCTGGCACAGTGCCATAGGTTAGCAATCAATGCCGATGGTATACTAAACTCAAATTTGATATAGAACGTAAATCAAAAATGCTACCCCGATCCATAAATTGACGTAACAAAGAATCCCCCGGCGCCCCACAGTGTCGGGAGAGACTCTATTTTTTCCCATATAGCAATTTTTCTTGACATGATCTTGAGGGAGTTCGTATAACATAGTAAGTCCTATATCCGGGGATACTGTGATTTTTAGGCGAAAACGACAAGAAAATTGACAGACAGGTTAAACAAGATTGACACTGGCTTCATTGAAGTGGTCTCACTTTACCCATCCATGTCCCCAGAGGGTTAAAGCGGTAAAAAATGTTTCAAACAAATATTCTTATGCAAAACTATCTCATTTTTTGGATTACTGACCACGTGATTTACACAATAATTATTTCTCTTTGGTAAAAATTCTTACACAATGGAAAAGGGGTTTCATGGGTATGCTAAACAGCCCCTTTATGCCAACATATATATGGGCATGAGGAGACTTTCGTGTGCCAACACACTTTCAACTGTATGAGGGGTAGTGGCGATACATAGAAGACGTATTCATCCTATGAAATGGATGTAGAGGAACTGACAAGTTCCGTACATTCTTGAATTCTATTGCAAGGAATTTTAGATCGTGTCAGAACACTTCCAATTTAAGTGGCATGCATATGGAGCATTATTGAGGAACACCATTAGTTAACTGACCCGAAGGAAACGTTTACTTAATATGACCAGCGACACCACCAAGCACGCTAATTCATTACCAATTTTCCGGGTCAAAAAGAAATCTCAGTAGGTAGAGGAGAGGACTGTAGGCGACAATATAACAAAGAGACAGATTTACAGTTTCTACAGAGGGGACACCTCTTAAAAAAAATCATTAATAAAAATAAAATTATATAGGAATCATATGGGAAGGACCTGCTCATACCAAAAACTAAAATACTTGACCCACTAAGATCCCATTTGATCTACACTTTCACACGATAAGTGCCGATTGGATTGCATCAAGAATAAAAAATCATTGGGGTGTATTCTGCAAAAGACAAACCTATACTGTTCCTGAATAGAGAAATCCTCCAGATTTATCATACAGTACGGGACCAAGAATTATTGGGATTGACTGGTGTGAAATCAGATATAGGACCATTTAAAATCGATACCAAGGGGTTACTGGCACCAATGAGCGCATGGGTAGTTTCCTGCAGTATTCGTATAAATTGCACACTGATGCAGAAAGTGTGAAACAGTTTTACATGATGAAAGACTTATAAGATTCATCATTACTGCACTTGCTAACAGTGACCTATCGTGATTGTATTTGTTGAGTGGCCAATGTGGCCTAAAAATATCGGCAAACACACAAGAATTATTAAATTAGACTTACGCAGGCACAGGATACACCATAAATCAGAAAAGACGTGGCTTTGCCCGTAGGTAGTGACTTTTGTGAAACAGGGAAATAATGACATCCCACTGCGGCAATCCTCCATGGACCATATTACCGCCATCTCTGAAGAGTGGGGGGGAGACCGAGAACTATGTTTTTGAGAAATGTAACTCAAATGGATTACACCGGTTCTAAACACTCTTCAGCAACATGTTAAATATAGAGTATAAACATACAAGACATATTTTTTTTAAAAGTGATTGCCGGCCAAACCCGGGTGGGCGGATAGAAAGCTAGCGTCAGTTATTGGAAGTGGTGATATGCGAATTTTATGGATTTTGGTGCGTATAATGAAACTGGAATAAATTTAACCTGGTTGAAACGTTACACACCTCGCTGAAATTTTTTTCCAGTTACAATATTAATAAAGAGGAGGATGAGAACGTGATGGTGCTAGTCTGAGAATGGTGAACCACTTTCAGCAGTGAGAATGAAGATTGGTGCTCTGGTCATTCGAAGAGTCAAGTTTTCGACATCTTGGAGACTCGGTCATAGTGAAAAATTGTTTCTCTATTTTGTGGACTTTTTCAAGACTGTGTGGACGGTTTTATACGTGAGTAGCTCCTTAAGGGGCAAAACTGGCACCACAAAAACTGTGTTTATTGGTATTCATGAATGAAGTATCTAACCTTGACTCTGAGTCTATTCTTACCAGCCCTCGTAATTGTGATATTAGGGACATCCCATTTATATCCGTTAACTATTTTTCTTGTAATAAATATCAAGAATTACGCTGTTACCCCATCAGAGCGACTTTCCCTAATCCACGTCAATATTATATTTCTTCGAACACGCTTGCTCTATTTGATACATATTACGCGCAGAGAAAGGGAGATTATTGTCCCTTGAGGCGAGTACATGACTAGGACACGGGTGCACTTATTCCCCTATCTCAAGGTCGCATCGCTTGAATGAATCGTGTAAAGTGGGTGGTACAGGTATGAAAGGAGCCTCTCTTATGAGGGAAGACAATACATACCAACGTTGAACGTCGTGCCTGTTTTATTATTATAACATACCTGATGCAGGTTTAGCTGTGGTATGTAAACAGGTCTGCCCAGATCCAAGATGGCAGGACACCTGCATATGTGAGAGCCAGAACTGTCTGTGGGGAAATAATTCTCTTCCCAGCCTTCCAGGTTTGCAAGAGGGAGGATAGGATGCCGCACTTCCGGCCAGAGGAGACCGACAGCACGCCACTACAGGTGGCTATATACGAGCAATCTGTGTTTTATAAATGAAGAGGAGGTGACGTGCACTGGATTGTCGAGCCAATGGGCAGACTTTACTCTTTTTATTTTGTCACTTTATACTCTAAATATCGATAATTACAATACACTATGTAAATGTACACATTTGCCTTTATTTTCTGATTCTTATATTGTATACATTTGCCTACTTTGTATATTTAATAAGAAGTGTTTTCACTGTGTGAACTGACCAATCAGAGTGCCTGTTGGTCCTTGATACCTGGATATGTGTTCTTTATGCTTGAGAAAGGTGTGTTTAGAATCCATTGGGCAAAGATTTGTATTTGTCTATAGTAATTGTTTACAGTGAGGAAACAAACACTTCTCACAAGATCACTGGATCTTTAAAGGAGCTGGCCACATTTAAGAGTAAGTTGGTGACTCCTATAGGTTACCCTGTTAAACCTACCATGGAGCCACCAGGAGTCTCTGGGAGTGGTGGGTCACATGATCCTGCTGGCCAGCAGAGTAGGGGTATCTTTTCCCATTTGTGCTGGCTTCTGGCAGATGAAGGGGCTGTGTAGTGATTACTGTCTGCACAACCCTTCCTAGATAGGCCCTCCCCTTATGAATAGTTGGCGTGATGTGGAGATGTGCTTTACACAACCCTCCAACCATCCACTTTTCTAAACGAGGCCTATCAATACCCCCTTTAAAATATTTGTTTAAGTTATTTACTTATTTATTTTTCATTTGTATTTTCCACACTGCTACATTTTTAATTTTATGAAAACTCATAACTCTATTCCATAGTTTTCCTGCCAAAACATTATTTTAATTATTCATGGCTGAAAAGTTTTTTAAGTAGTAAAACAGAAGTCTACAATTGATTGTTTGTATATTCAATGTATAAAGTCTGAATATTGCCATGTAGAGACTTTAAAGCATGAGGACTGAAGAACAAATCCTGTTTTTAACAACACAAATATGTTGGTTTGTTTTCCTGCAGGGATCCCTGGTGCTTCTATCAGAAAACACTTCAACAGCTTTTTTTCTCTGTTCGGTAAGTAACACAGATCTATTTTGTGATCTAAAGAACAGCTCCAGAAAGTAAATGGAACAGAAGGGAACAGAAAACTGCAGAACAGATTATTTTTCCCATTTGACCTAAAGTTTATATTTCTCATCAAGAAACAACATTTCTAAAATACTTCTTCAATACTTGTTAAAGTTGCTATAGAGATGCTATCTGACGCGTGTCACATGCCATTATAAGCGGTTGCAAACACTTTCATGTTGAATAGATGTTTTTAGCAATGTGAAAGGTAATATAAGAATAATAAACACTGCAAAAGTAAAGAAAAAAAATACACTGAAGTAACTTAAGCAATATCTGGCTAACGTTACTCAACATTAGTGGGTCTTTCTATTCAGAGGTCGTACTTCACCAAGAAAACTGATCAATGCCGCTTACAGCATAAAAGTCCACATTTATTTAATCAGCAAAATGTAGAAAAATGTAATTTGCCATTATCGGGGGAACAATGAGACTCTAGTCATAGGCCTGACCAGCAAGGGGCCCCCGGGCCCCAGAGTGTATCTTTTAGACACTTTACATCAGATTACTATGGTAGCGCTAACATGTCTTTACTCTGTATACATTGCCTTCCACTGGTGCATGTGGTGTGATGATGTCACCTGTCTTCATATTACATTGTGTGCACAGGGGGATGGGATGTAGAATCTCCCGCATAGCGCATGGCAGAGCATGGTAAGCATCTGCTCCCTGCTCTGCCTGCATTATCTCACAGACGACAGTAAGCCTGTATTGGTCATCAGTACATGGAACACCAATTTTTTTACATTTTTTTCTTTTTGGCTACTGGGCCTTGCTACTATCTGATAGTGTGGTCATTGCTACTCTGCTGGAGGCCATGTTTTTATCTTCTACTGTTAATATTGGCTACTGGGAGTCCTGTTACTGTTGACTTCTGGGGGTCCTGTTTTGTTGGCTTCTAGGGACATTGTTAACTATTGCCTATTGGGGGCCCTATGACTGTGGGATACAGAGCGTTAGAGAGCACCAGAGATTAATCAGGTGCACTTTATCATACATTTTAGGTAAGTTTAATTTTTCATTTTTTTATTGGCCACAGATTGATTTGGAGCATTATACCACAGGATCTGTAATTGGCTTAGTGTTCTTAAATTACCTGACAGGTTCACTTTAAGCTTTTAATAACAAGTAGGGGGAGATGTTGATGAAGTGGCTAATCTTAAATTTTTGTATTGTTTATTATGCTGAGACAAACTGTGGAAGGATGAGGCTGACAGAAGCTAGTTCTTGTATCTGTGTGGTGCAATCTTGATTCTGGTACTATATTTAAGTACTTATCTCGGTTCTGGTAAGACACCTATCTATTAAGTTTGGTTCCTGTCAGGTATCTACGTATAAATCTTTGTTATGGTGCTGTTTCTATGTAGTAATCAGAATATGGCAATCTTGGTCTGGGTACATACATTTAGTTGTTATAAAATTCAATGATTTTTATTATATTACTTTTCTTTATACACTAACTGCCAGATCATATAAAAAATCTAGACCAATGGGGAGGCTACAATATCTTTACATCCCAGGATCAGTGATAGCCTTACACTACTGCACCACATTGCATACATAAGTTCGGGCTGGACTGGCCCATTGGTGGGCCCAAACACCTGGCTATGTGGCAGAGCCTCTGTCCTCATAGTAAACCCCTGCCAGTTCTAGCAATAGTAGACAGTGCCACGAACAATGGCTACTTGTATCCTGTAACTGAACCAAAAGCGATCAATGGCATTGCTGGGGAGACTTCCCAACCTCGGAATGGAAGAAGAGGATGGAGGGATCTGGAGTAAGAGGACAGAGGGGTCTGGAGGAGGAGAACAGAGGGGTCTGGAGGAGGAGAAAGAATCACTCCTGCCTAACAATAAGCTAATAGAACACCCTAACGCTTTCCCTGACCAGCAGCAGCTCTCTCCCTAGCGGCATCCAGACAGAGAATGATCCGAGCAGCGCGGGCAGCGGCTAGTCTATCCCAGGGTCACCTGATCTGGCCAGCCAACCACTGCTATCTACGTGTAAGGGTACCACGTCATGCTGGGTGGAGTGCAGAGTCTCCTGGCTTGTGATTGGCTCTGTTTCTGGCCGCCAAAAAGCAAAACGGCGGGAGCTGCCATTTTCTTGAGCGGGCGAAATACTCGTCCGAGCAACGAGCAGTTACGAGTACGCTAATGCTCGATCGAGCATCAAGCATCTCTAATGGTAGCCTCTCCTCTAGGCGTAAAGGATGCCCCTTGTCCTGGTCACAGACCTAGGTATAAAAAGATCTTTGTAGAGATCCTTGTATTAACTGTTTAGGTATTTGTATATTGTAATGATGTCTCCCCTCGGTAATCTTATTACTGAATAATCCCAAATTTTATAATCTGTCATTTTATTCTAGTCCCCCCATTCCCCTAATAATCTAGGTTGCTCTCCTCTGCACCCTTTCCAGCTCTACTATGTCCTTTTTATACACTGGTGCCCAAAACTGTACACAATATTCCATATGTGGTCTGACCAGGGATTTGTACAAGGGCAAAACTATGTCTTTATCATGAGAATCTATTCCTCTCTTGATACATCCCATGATTTTATTTGCTTTAGCAGCAGTCGTCTGGTTCTGGTCACTAAAATTAAGTTTACCATCCACCACAGCACACCACCCCAAAATCCTTTTCAGCTCCAGTTTTACCAAGTAATTGACGGTTTAGAACAGAATTATACTTGTTGTTTCCATGGCCCATGTGCATAACTTTACATTTATCTACTTTAAACCTCATCAACAATTTCTCTGCCCACTCCTCAAGCTTCCACAAATCCCTCTGTAATGCTAAACTATCAACCTCAGTATTTATTACAATACTCAGCTTAGTATCATCTGCAAATATTGAAACTTGACTTTGTAAACCCACTACAAGGTCATTAACAAAAATATTAAAAAGAAAGGGCCCCAATACTGACCCCTGTGGCACTCCACTGGTAATATCAACCCAATAACGCTCTTAGTAAAGCGTAATACAAAATCAATGATATTATGATCACTATTACCCAGGTTACCCCTAACCTGCAATTTTAATACCCTATCAGGTCTGTTGGTTAGGATAAGGTCCAGCAGTGCCCCCCCTCCCCCTTCTTATTGGCTACAGGACTAGTTGTGACAGGTAATTGTCTTTTGTTGTCAACAAAAACCTACCTTTGAAGAACCTGCAGGTTTTTGCCCCCAGTCAATATCGGGGTAATTGAAGTTCCCCATGATAAATACTTCACCATGCTTTGAAGCAGCATCCATTTGACTTATCAGTATTTCCTCTGCTGCCCCTGCTTATCCTTTTTTTACCCTGTAAGCACTGTATTTTTGGATATTAACTGTAATTTCATAAATGTGTTCCTTTTTGCTCTCTATATACATTACCCATCTGGTGGTGTCAGTGATATTAGTATGTAAGTGTGACTGTATTGGTGTGACTAGTGGCTCTTTGCATTCGCATCCTTATTCATGTGTAAGGGTGGGGCACATTTACTAAGCTCCCTGCGCCAGTATTCTGTTGGACTTTGCACATTTGTTCTAGTGCAAACTGCTTGCACAGATATTTAAGAAGTGCATGTACCACATTTGTGTTGCTCGTGACCCTTTAGTGGCGCAGCTGCACTAGTCAACATGCGACACAAATTAGAAGGCGTTCCAGTGCTCAGTCAGACCGTGTGAAATATTTAACATGCAAAGTCCAACAGAAATGTGTTGCACACCCCATGGTGCACTGTGTTGGGGCAGGGCAGATGGCGCCAGATTCATGAAGAACGGGTGCCAGAAATCCTGAATCTGGCACCCTCTGTGCATTACACAGGCAAACTGCAGATTCTTAGTAAAGAATGTACTGTTCCCCAGAATGTTTGTGTGCCCTCAAGGCTGTGCATGTGTGTGGCTGGTGCTTTTTCTGACACATTTCAATGATGTTCCAAGACAACTAGATTTGCCTAAATAATGTTGTCACAGTAAAGAGATATTTAAATCAGTCAAAAATAATTCAAGTACTTTTAGAATATATAACATATTACTGAGTAAGTGTGAGGAAAATCACTTGCATGGGCACATTACATTAGAAAAATCTTACATTAGTCAACACATAACATAGAATGTATGGTAAACATATATCCAGGACATACACTTAACCTTCATTTGAGTTAAATGAGTAGGAAAACCTTCCGAGTGGAAAGGAGAGCAGACTCCATGACAAAACTCTGAAGAGTGAATATCATTTAACCTGCTTATCCCTCCCCCTAGAGGCACGTTACCCTCTACCTTACAAAATAGGACAGGGCTTAGTTCCACAGATCGCAGTAAGTTGTGCCCCTGGAATGAGCATGCTGAGAAAGTAAAAACACATCACAAGACGAAACAGAAGGAAGAGAGAGGGGTCCTATGGAGCGTGTGCTAAGGGATGATAGGAAGGCTTCTGGGTTTTCACACCTCCCATAGCTAGGTTGTTCATGCCCCTCAAGGAAATGTATGGAACTCTAACCAGGGACCTGAACTTCAAAGAGACCCTTAAAGTCCGGGGAGTCCCTAAAGCTCATCCAAGGAGACCATACATGGAGAAACTTTTCATGGGCCTCTGGTGTTAATATAGCCAGCTCCTCGATGCGGAACAAGTGAGACATTTCTTTTGCCCATTCGAACATGGACGGACATGTGGTGGACCACCAGTGGCGTGGTATTACCACCCTAGCTGCAATCAGGCAAAAAACGCAATATGTCCTTCGTCTGGGCTCCTATTTGGCCTGAAAGAACTGAAAGAAGAGCTATGTCTGGACATGCAGTCACCGTTTTGCCCGAGATTCGCTGATACATGTCGAACACCTGACTCCAAAAAGGTTTGAGGGCTTCACAGCTCCACCAGACATGCAACATATCCCCTTTATCGGATCCACAGCACCAGCAGACATCCGAAACCGAAGGGAAAGCCAAATGTAACACTGTCGGCACCCAGTACCACCGTGACACTATCTTATACCCCTTTTCCTGTGCTGCACAAGCAGAGGACATCTTGTGCGTGAAGAGGAAAGATTTGTCCCTTTCCTCCTGTGTCAGGGGGGCACCTAGCTCGCGTTCCCAGCTTCTGACGAATGGGAGTTCTGAAGTTTTAGAGTCGCCCGTCAGGATGGTGTAAATTTGGGAAATGGCATGTGATGGGGCTGAGTCCAGTCGGAATAACCCCTCAAAGGCAGTAAGGGAATCGGCAAAGGCAGCCGCGTCACCCGACCCTACTATAAAGGACCATAATTGTGAATACTCAAACCAAGAGCTACCTGTGTGGCCCTGACGTGGATTGAAATCCCCATGAAGGGGGAGTGGTGCTCCCTGCAGCAGATTGAACATCTGTGGGTCCTCCAAAACCCCCCAGCCCAGGAAGGACAATCTAGCCATTCCCAGTTGGAATCCTGGGTTCCGAAAAATCGGTGTAAGAGGGCTAAGCTCGTGTGACAGGGATTTCCTCGCTATCAGAGACCTCCATAAGCGCAACGCATCCCTAAGCAGGATTGCCTGAGGAGATGGAGACGGGAAGGTTCCCACTGGAACCCAAGGCAACAATTTATGAAGTGCCGAGGAGCAAGTTTGTTCCAGGGCGACCCATTGTTTAGATACCGTATTGTAAGTCCAGTCGAGCAGTCTGAGAAGTATTGAAGTCTGGTGGTACAATCTAAAGTCCGGAAGGCCCCCCCCATTGCCTTCGGTCTGATCAGTGTCCTCCGAGCTATTCTCGGGCGCTTAGATCCCCAGATGAATCGCAGCATGCCGGACCGTAAAGTACGGAAAAAGCCCATGGGGGAAGGATCGGCACGTCCTGATAAATGTATAAAAAGCGTGGGAGTACATCCATTTTTAGGACATTAATCCTGCCGAACCACGAAAGGTGCTTGCGGTCATATGTTTGAAGGTCCTTCAGTGTACGATCCAGAAGGGGCGAATAGTTAAGAGCGTAGAACTTCGACAGATCAGGTATTTGAGGGATGTTTGCCACCACTGGAAGAGGAAGTTATCCTTATTGTGACCCACCTCTGACGTTGGAAGGGATATGTTAAGAGCCTCAGTCTTAGTATAATTGATTTTAAAGTCACTAACCGCACTATATCTCTTGAACTCCCGAATGAGTGATGGGAAGGAGATCCTAGGTTGGGAGACATACAACAACAGATCATCTACATACAACGCAGCCTTACAATGTCTGGAGCCCATTGTGATCCCGTGGATATTAGGATTTTTCTGAATGGCAATAGCCAGGTGCTCCATCACTATGATGTATAAAAGGGGCGAGAGCGGGCACCCCTGCCTAGTACCATTTTTGATGGGGAAGGGCTTGGATAGGTTCCCGTTAACTCTCACCCTTGCGGTAGGTTTGGAATATAGAGCCAGGATTTTCCCCAAAAACTTAGGCCCAAACCCGATCTGTCGAAGAGCTGCCGCCATGAAGCCCCAATGGTCCCTGTCGAAGGCCTTTTCTTCGTCTACAGATAGTAGACAAGAGGGTATGGAGTGCGCCTGCGCATGGGACATTAGGAGGATAGTCTTATTTAGGTTGTCTCGTGCCTCCCTCCCAGGAATAAATCCCACCTGGTCAGTGTGTATTACTGTCAGGATATGGGGGGCCAACCTTTCCACCAAAACCTTCGAAAACAACTTCACATCCACATTTATAAGGGAGATGGGTCTATAGCTAGCCGGTAGCGAAGGGTCCTTACCCTGTTTGGGCAGCACACTAAGCCTGAAACCGAGGATATGGCCCCCGTATACTTTGGCTAGCAAAGGGGACAATAATTCTCTAAATTGTTTAAAGAAGGCCGGGGTGAACCCATCAGGCTCAGGACTTTTCCCTGCAGGTGTAGCTTTAATTACCGCAGACACTTTTGCCACCTCGATATCCTGCTCCAAAGTATCGGTGACTTCCGGGGGCAAGACTGGCAGGCATGTCTCCGCTATATACGCATCTATGCGGGCAACTTGGGAGGGAAACGATGCGGGCTCCTCGTTACCCCTAATATCATATAGCAAGGTGTAGAAGGATGCGAAACTGTCACATATCTCATTACGATGGAAAACCTCCGTTCCCTTTGGACCTTTGATCTTAGGGATGTAAGAGGCCTGGGAGCGGGGAGAAGTAGGAATAGTCCCGGTTCCGAGGATGTAGAACCCGCCAGATGTCGACCAGGAGGTGGCTGAGCGGGATAGTGTCCCTCCTCCCTGATGTGTCAACTGAGGGGTCCATAGGAAAGTTAAAGTCGCCCCCCACTATTAGGTGTCCTTCCATGAAGTCCGACAGCGTGCTCATCATTGTCCTACATGCGGGAACAGGGCCAGCATTGGGGAGGTACCAGGTGGCGAGAGTAAGGACCTGCCCGAAGGCTCTTACCTTCGCAAAGACGTATCTGCCTTCGTCGTCCACCATTGTCGCCAGGAACTCCAGTGGCTGTGATTTGTGAAAGGCTATCGACACTCCCTTCGATTTGGCCACCGGATTGGCGCTGTGGATCCATTGTGTAAAATAACGATCCCGAATGTCTGACACGCTGGTGGATCTGAAATGGGTCTCCTGTAAGAAAAGGACGTCAACTCTCTGTTTGTGCATATCATATAGGATCTGTGTCCTTTTCTGTGGGACATTAAGTCCCCTAACATTAAGGGACGTGAGACGTATCCATAGCGAATCTGTGACCCTTTTAGCCTCCCGCTGCGTCACTGAAAGGATAGCGGACAATGTCGGACCCTCTGGTGTTATAGCAAGAGGAATGGGTTGGGGTAGAAAAGGGGAAGAATTTTACACTAAGACACGACGTTAAAGGACAATACCAACACAAAATAGACTAACACTCGACGGACAAACACTGAACAGTGGGGAGACAACACTTATAATACCGCAGGCAGACCCGTTGGCTACGGATTCCCCGGTGGGTAGTGTGCTGACTACGGAAGGCTCCCGCTCCCCCCACCAGACAACCGCAAATTACACTTTAAACCTATAACAAATCAATATACCAAATCCAGTTTCAAGAGAACAATATAAACGAGAAGAGAACACAGCATTTAAGTAGTAAGACATCAATGAACATTTGGAGGGCAGAGAAGGTGGCTTTGGGACCTTGAACTACTAATGGACCCATGGGGATCTACTATCAATGTAAGCCACTGACAGTAATAATGATCTCCAACCTTAGGATCCTAATCGTCTATCCAAAGCTCATCCAGAAAGGCTATCCAGCACCTTAACCCTGAGGAAGAAAACATATCTTTAAACAAACAATTAAGCTTATTTATAAACATTCCAGGGACAACAGCCCCGGATCACGGCCCATCTGCGCTCCTCCCCTGCCCCGACCCCGCAGAGCACGGCGTCTAGGGGGTCTTCCTGGCGAAGGAGCAGCCCCGTGTAGAGGAGGCAACGGCAGAAACGGCCACTCCGGTAAATCAGGAACTGCAATATGTAATGCCGCTGCCACAGCAGGAACCTCCCCCGTGTGCCCGATAACAAATCTACGCTCCGCCTGTCGGATCTGGAGGCGAAACGGGAAGCCCCATGAGTGGGGTATGTTTCGTTGTAATAGTTCCTCCAGGAAGGGCGTCAACGCTCTGCGTTTTAGTAGTGTCAGCTTTGATAAATCCAGTAAGAGCTGTAAGTGGGACATAATCTCCCCAGCTGCTCTTGCCTTGGACATAATTTCCTCTTTTAGCTGATAACGGTGCACCCGGCAGATAACATCTCTCGGATGTTTGAGCGCTGCAGGTCTGGGTTGTAGCGAGCGATGTCCCCTGTCTAGCTCCACCGATGTATCTACCGGCACCTCCAAGATGGAATTAAACAACTGGCGTAGGGTATTGTGGAGCACAGAGTTCTCTACTGACTCGGGCAGGCCCCGAACTCTGATATTGTTGCGCCTTTCCCTGTTCTCGGCGTCATCCATTTGGTCAGCCAAAAATTAAAGTTGAAAGGAGTGGGAGGCAATAGTAGCGGCTTGTGTCTCAAAGTGGGCACTAAGATCATTCTGAGTGACCTCAGTAGATGTTACATGGTTCTCAAGATGTTGTACTTCCTCCCTTACTGCGTGAAGTTCAGCGGTATAAGATTGCTCTAACCTGGCTACATAGCTTTCCATATCGTCCCTGGTGGGGATTGTGCGGAGGTGGGAGCTCAAAGTGCGTAATTCAGCCAGTGCACCAAATTCTTGGGACAACATGACTCTCTGGGACTCAAAGACTCCTCCCTGAGGGAGCTCTGTATTAGATTCAGTATGGCCAGTAAGATCTTTGGCCTGATGTGGCCTGTCTTGTGACAGTTGAGACACAGACCACATTGGTGAGGGGCATGGAGTATGGGTCACGGGGGTGACTGGCCATTCTTCCCCTGAATCCGGCCACAGGACCGGGGAGTGGGGCGCAGATGGTATCGCTTTCCCTCCTTTCCCCTCTATCCACTGCGGGTCCCCCTGACCCCCCTCTCTCACTTGTTGCAGTTCCACCTGCTCAGCCCAGGAAGAACTGTCTCCACGGGCAGGGGTCATTGGACCTGCCCTGGGCCACACAATGGGGCCATGGGTCTCCAGTAGGGCCTTCCCTGCTCCTTGGGCCTGTGCTGTGGAGGCCATGCATGGGGACTCACAGGGCCTGGGTGGCTGAAGTTGGGGTATTCCAAGAGCCGCCCTCCCAGTTGGGCTTTGTGGGGCATTATGCACCTGGGCTACCACTTGTATGGACCTGGATAGCTCGCCCTCCACTCTTGGCCCGACCGTACCTGATCCGGCCGCCATCTTGGCCACATGGTGCTGCAGGGGTAGGTCAGCGCCGGCCATTACCTCCCCCGGGATGTGGCTTTCTGCTCCCTCTGCAACCTCCCAGGCTGGTGCCGGAGGTAGCCGATCCGGTCGTAGCCTCCCCCACTTGCTTCTCTCCTGCTGCTTGTGGAGGCCGGATGTCGGCTTGGGCAGCGGCGTTCCTCTCCATGCCATCGCCCGCCATCTTGGCAACGCGTTGCTGGAGGAGCGCAACCTTCCTGGGAACTTCGGGCTCCGGCGCCTCGTCTGCGGAGTTCGGCGGTGGAGGGTCCGCAGCAGGTAAGGAAACCGCCGGCTCTTCTGTCGCAGGAGCTTCCTGCAGTTCCGGTCCCGGAGCTGATGAGGTGGTGGACGCGGCTGCAGGCTGAGAAGTGGTGGCCGCTGCCATAAGGAATCGGCCTATTCCGCGGGCAGCGGACCGGCTAAGGGGTGCTGCTGGGGTCTGGGTACCACCTCTTCTCTTGGCTCCCATTTACTGAGGGCTTAGGCACTGGATTTGGCTCTTATTGCGGTGTCTCAGCAGGGTTCGGGCAGGAGAAGTTCTAATGTGTGGCCATCTCCGTCCGCAGTCAGGCCACACCCCCATAAACCAATTGTTTAATCACTTTTTGGAAAAGCATAGTAGCAACCAACAGTGGTCATTTACACAGGATACACACTCTTATTCCTTAACCACCACAATAGCTGATAACCTTATCTGATATCTTCTTGGTTATCAGCTAAAGACGTTTGCAATATCTTGTCAGCCCTGAAACTAAGCAAGGCCCATAGGTCAGATGGAATCTGCCCTGGACTCCTGAGAACCTTTTCAAACAAGCTGGGCCAGGTTCTCGCAGACCTCTTCAACCACAGCCTCAGTTGTCCCTGATATCTGGAAACTATAATTTGTGCTCCCATTACTGAAAACAAACCCAGCCTAGTAACTTCAGTAATTTTGTCTTCTCTGAAGGGAGCCTAGACCCAATACAATTTGCATACAACGAGAAAATAGATATCGAGTATGCCGTTCTGTTCCTGTTGTGCACAGCCTAAACCCACCTACAAGAAAAAAATGAAACCACTATGAGAGTCACATTCTTTTATTTTTCTAGCACTTTTAACACCATCGACATGGTGCTTTAGGGGGATAAAATAACAAAATGTTACATTGACACCGTATTGATTAAATGGACCATTGACTACTTGAGGAATTGGAATAAGGAAGTTACGTTCAGACATAATAATTAGCAGTCGGGGTGTACTCTCTCCATTCCTTTCACCATTTACACTGCTGACTACAGACTTCACACAGATCTCTGTCACATACAAAAATTCTTTGATGACTCTGTGATCGTTGGGTGTATCCGAGACAACAATATTAAACACTATACGGAGACCACGGATAACTTTGTGCAATGAAGTGAAAGAAACAACCTAATTCTTAATGCCAATAAACAAAGGAGATGGTCATAGGCCTGCAAAGTAGCAAACTCGGCAGTAATCCCATCAAAATAGAACCGGAAATGGAACATGTGAGCACCCACAAGTACTTGGGCATAGTCATAGACAACAAATTAGAGTGGGTGACGAAAAGCAACAAAGTATTCACAAAGGCATGGTTAGATATGTACTTTCTCTAGAAACTAGCAAATGAATAGAACTGATTCAAAATAGGATAGGGAGGTCCTTCCCACACCTCCTCCACACATGTAGACAATCAAATATCCACAAAACACTATATGATGCAAAATATCTTTCAAAATATCTTCAATCATACTTGAGAAAGAGAGAGGACCCCCGAAACGTTGCAGGCGTGAGCAGATGCCGATCTCATCCATGTTGCTAGGTCTCTGTTAAATGTTTGGAGTAGATTGCCGTCTAATGTAATGTCTTTCAGTAGAAACTCAAATCCTTCCACATCTGCTACAAGTTCCTGGGTATGTTCTATGAGTCCACAATAGCCTCCATCCTATACTTTGCTGTTGAGTTCTGGGGCAGTAGCATAAAGGACAGAGGCAAAAATATACTCATCAAAAAGGTGCATAGCATTATCGGTGAGCTGCCAATAAAATTCAACACAGTCTAGGAAGAAAGATGCCTTCACAAATTTATGGCGATCGCATCGAATAAACACCATCCCATTCCCCCCGTCATTGCTTCAGCAACAAAGCAACAGATATCACCTGGTATGTTGTAGTGCTGCCAGATTCCATAACTCTTTTGTCCTAAAAAGAATCACAGGAGATCGTCCTCTAGGACAAAAAGCACTACCCCCCCCCCCCACATGCTTGCTCAATATTCTAGTTTCCCACAGACACTTCTTCATTACCCATGTCTGTCTGTATTGTGTATGCTGTCTCTTGTTTACAACACCTGAAAAAGTCAGGTAGTCCTACAGACTAAAATAATTAATCTATCCAAACAGGGGCGTATTGATCGCGGCTGCAGGGGTGCGACTGCGACTGGGCCCGCACCTGACCCATGTGCTGTGCTGATAACTTGGACCAGCACAGCAGGCAGATGTTTTAAATTGTGACAGATTCAGGCCTCCCTGTTATAGTGCAAAAACTGTTCTGCACTTGGTCCGTGCGCTGCATCAGGGGGGTCTGCAGCAAAATGAGACCAGGCCCCGCTCCGTGGCTACTGGTGGGTGGGTGGGCTAATGGTTACTGAGGGTAGGGAATATTACTTATTGCTACTGGTGGGGTGCAGGATATTACTAATGGCTGCTGGTGGGGGAGGCTATTACTAATGGCTATGGGTGGGAGGGCTATTACCAATGGCTAAGGGTGGGGTGAAAATATCAATGCTACTGGGAGTTATACTAATGGCTACTGTGGGAGGATTATTACTTATGGTTACAGTTGGGTGGAAAAATGAAAAATGGCTGTGACCTGGCTACTGTGCGGGGCATTGCAATTTGGCTACTATGGCAGCACTATGACTTGGCTACTTTGGGAAACACTGTGACTGTTTGCTGTTGTTGGGGTACTGTGAATCTATTGACTACCATAAAACCCACGTGACTTGGCTACTGTGGGGAACACTGTGACTATGTTGGCTACTGCGGGGCCTCTGAGACTATATTGGCTACTGCTGGGACACCGACTGTCTGCTACTGTGGGAGCACTGTAATTATACCCATGTTACTATATTGGCTATTGTGAAGACACCATTACTAAATTGGCTACTATGAGCAGAACAGCTTTATGTTAGTGTTATGAAGTTGTTTAAATTTTTGTGTTGCTAAATCTGAAGAGACAAGTAACGGCTGAAGACATGGCGACCAAGGAGAAGAAAAAGAAAAGGAAAAATTCTCTAATCAACAGCATCATCTGTCACCAGATTTACAGTTAGTACTGATATTACCCACGAGCTCACAATTTTGCCCTGTGCTATGACTTCTCCTACACATATTATACTGCACCAGATTTATCATTTTGCATACTGCCACAAAAGTCCTGTTTCTGTTCCTGTATATATGTACTAATCTTGGTTCTATTCCTGTATATATCTGCTAATCTTGGTTTTGTTAATGAATATATGTAGGAATGTTGCTGTGGTGCTGCATCTTTGTAGTAAAATTGGTTCTGGTATTGTTCCTATTCAGCAAGTTTTGTCATATCAGTGTTTTTATGGACTAAGAACAGTAAGGTTTGGGGCAGAAAAAGAGGGCACTTACTCAGAATGGGAAATTAAACATGAGATCAGATGGATGTAACTAAATAGGAGGCAGTAACCCTAAAAGTAAGCACTTAACTTAAATGAGGACACAACCTAAGGCCTCATGCACAATCTAAAAACACTTTTTGAGCACGCGGCCTCATTATTTTCTATTGGCTCGTGCACATGGCCATGAATTTCATGGTCCTGTGCATGAGTCAACTGTTTGAGCCACAAATGATAGAGCAACTGCTTTGAGCCACAAATGATAGACAGGCTGCAAAAAAACCCCTCCAGTATGGGACTATAAAAACTGAAATGCAGGAGTAGGGTTCAATGTTTTTTTGCAAAGCGAGGGGGGGTCCTGTTGGGAATTTTGTCCTGGGGCCCAGAGGACTTAAAGGACACCTGTCATCAGGTCTGTGTCACTTGTCCTGTCACCTCTACCTGTTGGAGCAGCTCACAAGGATCCATCCCAGCCTTTATCTAGTTATTTCATACATTATTCATTGTAAAATCATCTATTCATATCATGTAAATGAGGCTGGTCACATGGTCAGAGGCAGTGATGTCACCCTTGTTACCCCTCCCCTCTCCTCCCCCTGCTCATGTCTGTGTGTAATGTATAGTAAAGCATGGCTAGTGTGTGCTGCATCTGCTGACATGCTGCATCCTCCTAATATACAAGTGAGAGACACAGACATCAGCTACACATGTACCTGACATGTTCTGCTGTAACATGGCTGCCTAGAGCTGCTGTATCTCTCCTATACACAGACAGGCTGCAGGGGGCGTGGCCACCAGCACCAGGAAGCACATCATTATACAGCTTCACATCATTATACAGGCTGTCAGTCAAGCACTGGGGGTGTGGCTGTGCCTCCCACTCATGAATAAGGTGGACAGCTTGAATATGCTAATGCTTCATTGGACATTTCACAGGTCATTTGCATACAGTTTTAGGACCTCATTGCTTAGGTTTACAGACATATAGAGGGACAATGAAGGGATAGAGGCAATGCTCTCTAATGGCAGTTTATGAAAATATATTTAGTTTAGGGGGGTTATTTTGCATGACGGGTTCTCTTTAAGTTACGCCACTGTGTTGAAATATTAACCCCTTAACCACCAAGCCCTTTTTTGTTTTTGCATTTTCATTTTTCACTCCCCACCTTCAAAAATCAATACCTTTTTATTTTGCCATTTAAGGATCTCTGTTGTTTTCTGCATAACAAATTACACATCATAGTGATAGTATTTAATATTCAATTTTTCCACCTGAAGAGGAGCCAAAGGACCCAAAGAGGCACCGGTGCATCTGAAGTACAAAGAGGAAAGGTGAGTAGAGTGTTATTTTTTATGACTCGAGTATAAGCCGAGATAGGTTTTTTCAGCTCAATTTTTATGTTCTAGTATATGCGGTAATTCCTTTTAGGTGTTAAAAAAGAAGCTATGTAAATCTGTTATCTTCAAATCATAAGAACAAAACCAGTAATTTCTCAACTGCATTTTTGAAACTGCATTTTGATTTTGGTTCTACATTGCACCAAATGAAGCCACTACAGAGTTTATTTGGTTCTGCAGGGAAAAAAATGCCTCAATACGTGTCTGTAAATTGAAGAATAAAAAGTAATGGCTATTGAGTGATATGGAGTAAAAAAAAGAAATGGCAAAATAGAATATGGCTTTGTCATTCTAAGGTTAAGAAAACCACTTACAGGTACTTACATGTCACATACAATATTGATTTGGAAGTGCCTTTTTTTTTTTATTCTTCCCTCTGCCGTTGTGCCATGAATTTGATATTGGAGTATGTACCTTTACAGTCTAACAATGGCCCAGTGTCCAACTCTGTAGGGCCGCCCCTTTATTAACAAGAAAAACAGTAAAATTACTATTTATTTCTACATTTTCTTGGGGTAATACAGAGGAACATCACAACAAAGAGTGCTAAGAAAAAATGCTCCAGAATTAATATTTTACAGGGAATAAAGTATTTATTTAAAAAAATAAACAGGTCAATAAAAATCTGACAATTTTATTTTTTGCTGGAATGGAGGATTGAAGAAAGTAATAGTTGTCCTTTGACGAATAACAACATTTATTCAGTTTAGGATAGATTTTAATAGTTTATTAACTGGTCTTGCATTCACATATTGAGTCACAACTGTCTTATCATAGATATGTTGATAGCACTCATCCCATTCCAACTGGATTGCACTATTCGTTGAGCTGCAGGGCATCCGCACTTGAAAGGAATGGTTTCATTCTAAGGCTAAAGTTATAATCTGTTTTCTGATGAGATTGCTAATGCTGCAGACTTGAGTGTCCCTTCCCTAAGGGCTTAAAGCTTTCCAGCACAGTAACCGACACATCCCTCTAAAACAAATCTCTTATTTGTAGATATATAAATGGAAAAGTGTATTATCTTTTTTATTTCTTATTGAAGATTCTTTTGGAGAGAAAGTCCTGCTTGTAATAATAGCTACAAACAAAAAGCAAACATTACTAATATAAAAAGATGGGGGCTTTATGTTCACTGGATTATAGCATTCTATTATAAATCCCGTTGCAACATCCTGTACTTTAAATACTTTTAGAACAGGCAAGCTGATAAAAATTCATAAGACATTAGATTGTATAGAGAATTGACTGGAGGAAACACAAGTGATCTAATATATATTTTAGTCTTTTATTATCGTGCTGTTTTGTTTCAGCTACAATGTCACACACAGGATGTTAAAAAAAGAACATGGCAAATGTATTCAAAGTGTTCTTTTACCACATTTAATGACAATAATATATTGGGTAATTCCACATTTTCTCTATTTTCTCATTGCGGCCTTAAAAGGAACAAATAAAAAACTAGGAATATTTAAGAATCATTGGGGGAAATGTATCATATGGAAGCACTTGTTCGTATGATCTAAGCCCCACCAGATACATCAAGGGGCTAGTATCCGGCAGGTCACTACGCTAGTAGCTGGCATAGTTTTGCGCAAAAAAACATGTCAACTTTCATGGTGAAAATTCGCATTGGTCTAGTGCACAGTTGTGGGACAGGAACTTTGCCACCTTCACACCCACTTTCAAGTAATTGATATTATTTCAGGGCTTGGCCCCTAATAATTCAATGTAAGTATGTAGATGAGAAATCACATTTTTTGTAGAATTGCAGCTGTTTTATAGGGTTTAATTTTATGACTAGGGAACCATAAAGAAGATATGCTGCATTTTAAAGAAAGATGTGTTGAACTTTTTAAATATAGAATGTTTGTACCAATGAGGCTACACTTTACATTCCAGGATGCATGGGATGGTACACTGGTATATTAATACAGTGTCTGGTACCATGGGTCAAACTACAAGGGTAATAGCTGCTATGGGGCCCATCAACCAAGAAAGATCAAAGAGCAGAAAACCTTGTTTGTTGCTTATTAGTTCCACTCGGCAAGTGCATCCATTGTGCACGTCACAAAGTGACTTAGTACAAATCGTATATGCCAATCCCGATTGAAAGGAAAATACTGCTATAGCACTAGCAAATAAAAATTTAGATCTTCATTCCATGTATATTTCTCTCCCTACTCATTCATGACTTCAGAGCACGTAGGATAAGTTTTTGTTTTGCCGTTGCCCAGCATTTTTCGAAATGTTTGATGGGCCACATAGCAGCTGTTATGTGTGCCAACCTGGTCGTTTCACCCAAGGTAACAGACACTGTGCCTATTCTAGAATGTAAATTTAGCCTCGCAAATTGCAAACATCTTAAAATTAAAATGTTGGTTATCAGAAGGTCCAATGCGTTTTCCTTTATGCTTCAATATTCTTTCCTTTAATATCATGGTTACCACGGCACAAAAAAAAAAAATAAAACCCCCCAATTTCCCCAAATGATTCCAAAATTTTTCTGCAAATCGGTTTAAAGTGCATTAACTACGTTAAGTATTTGTTATACCATTGACAAAAATGTTAATCAACCATTAAAGGGGCAACATAATGAGCAGTTATTATTAAAGAAGATATGGTAAAATTTACTTACCGTACCTTCACTGTTTTATTACAGAAACACGAATAGGGTGGGAACATAAGATCAAAAAAAAATATATATATATTAACTTCTTTAAACTCAAAAGTTCCTTTCAATAGTTTCAACAATAAACCTTACAGTGCAAGAAGCAAGAGGTATAACTACAGCGGTTTATCTTCATTTATCGAAACAATTGGCAACCAATACAGGACGAGACACAGTTCAGAAATACCATTAGAAAAACCTTTTTATTTTCTGAGTGAATAGTTATTGGATTGTACAGTAAATGAATATGCCCCAAGGTGTTACTATACTCTGTTATATGTGGTTATGAAAATACTGAAACAATTGCAACTTTGTTTATTTTGACAGTCTAATACGAGATAAACATTTTTATTGCTTTCCATAGACACTTTTCGTCTGCCTTCAAATCCATGTTCAATCTCAGCAGTGATTTATTTCTGATCTTTAAAATTGAAATTTCTACTGAAAGTTGTCCATCATTCCGTGCCATCATTTAGATTACTTATCCACAAAGCTCTTTGATCTGTTTGTGGACCAGGATAACCTCTAAGTTTATTTCAGACTGCAATCTAATTGAGATGGATATCTTTGGATAACTTTATTTGTAATGAAAATATGAACATGCAACTTGATTTATTGAGGACAAGTAATGTATTATGACGTACATGTGTATAAAGAGGGTTCACAGGCTGAGACTTCTTCATACATGGTGACTTCTAGCTTCATTATGCCAACACCTACCACTCACACCTGCAACTGATGCTTGGATCGTGACCTGTAACATCAACAGGGAGTCACGATCCATTCCGATGACAAAATGGAGTCCAGGACCTGTCAATGGGCAGGATCAACATCTACTTACCTGTCTGGACGAGTTCACAGAAACTGCATTGTCCGACAATAATGTACTGTAATGTAAGATTTTGCGCCCGATATCCTGCATGTGTTGCTTCCCCGCTTAGGTCCGGCGGAATTCACCTTCTTCTTCCTGGTGCATGTAAGTGCTTGATCTGCCGACACAATTTGAAAGTTAAATACCACACTCAGGTGGCCGGCTCCTCGATTTGTTTTGCATGAAAGCCAAAATCTGATCGTTTGCGACACAATCCCCTGTTAAATACCTGTTATAGCCATGCAAAACCCGAAAATATTGGAAAGTCCAACAAAAGTGCGTCCACAGACCCATAGTAAGTAAGCTCCACACGGTTATAGATCCATAGCAAATTCTCCATAAATTGTAATACTGTAATATTGCAGTATATGGTAGGAATGGTTAGAACACCTGCAATGTGAAGAATAGAATAAAAACTGTGAAAACCGTGAACACAGGACCATTTAAGTGCAGAACACATTGAAAGAACACTATTCTTCACATTTCAGATGTTCGTGAACATCTCCTAACTTAGCGGAAGACACGCTCGAACACCTGCAAGGTGAAGAATAGTGTTATTTCACATGAGATGAGTAAAGTTTCTACCTTATACTGACATACTACAGTATAACATTATATGTGGATTTTGCACATGATCCGTTCCAGTGTGCCACCAGCATGAGCTCGCTCCATGAACCCTCTTCATACAACCTTTATGGACTTGTGATATACAAATATGGCACAGGTTGTTAAGGGGTTACAGAGAACGTGTCACCAGGTTTTATCCCACTAAACTACTAGCACCCCTGAGGTAGGTGATGAAATGTCCTTTTGTGAAATCCCCATTTTAGGTGAAATCTCAACCATTTACCTATAAAAAAATATCCCCCAAAGTCAGGAAAATATGACTCTTCTCATCTCATTTTCACATGAGATGAGTTAAGTTTATTGGTTGCAGAAGGAGTCGGGGCTGATTCCAGCATTTTTTCTGCCTGAGGCTAATATTGCTGCCTCCCCCGGCACCCAATGATGCTGCCTCACACACTTGTAGTCAGTCATTATACACAGACATTAGTGACCTCTAGTACCTTATAGGTGATGATCTGCTCCATCAGAAAGAGGACTTCTTTACGATTTCTCCTGCCCATGGTTTATCTCTGCTGAATTCACAGTCAATTGACTTCAGCTCCATGCAGCACAACTCCAATCTGCTGCCATAAAAAAACCCACAGTCACTTACAATATAATGAAGCATGTTCCTAATACATATTATCCTCACAACACTATTTTCCACATAAAGCATCCTTTATATTTCCCAAATAATTTATAGTATCTACAGCTACCACAATTTGTTATATACACCACACCCCCTGAACTACAGCACCCTGCTAATTTATATACACAACCAATTTATATACAGATTCCTTAATTTATTTATAACAGCCCCCATATACGTACTCCCAACTTAAATAATATACAGTAAGGCCACCCAGTTCAATTAAAATCCAGACCCTTTATACAAATTCCCCCATAGACAGTATGTAGAGCTATGCCAACCCCAGTACCACACAGCCCCCCCCCCCAGTACATGTAGCCTGCACCCCCCACACTTAGTACACCACACACAATATACTCAGCCTCTCCCCCCAGTATACACAGCCTTCCCCACTCAGTATATACAGCCTATCCTCCCTCAGTATATAAAGCCTGCCCCCCCTCAGTATATAAAGCCTGCCCCCAGTATATACAGCCTATCCACCCTCAGTTTATACAGCCAGCCTACCCTCAGTATATTAAGCCTACCCCAGTATATACAGCCAGCCCACCCTCAGTATATACAGCCTGCCCCCTCAGTATATACAGTACCACACAGCCCCCCCAGTACATGTAGCCTGCACCCCCCCACTTAGTACACACACACAATATACTCAGCCTCTCCCCCCCAGTATATACAGCCTACCCCACTCCGTATATACACCCTGCTTCACTCAGTGTATACAGCCTGATCCCCAGTATATACAGCCTTCCCCCCTCATTATATACAGCCTCCCCCCCAAGTTTTATATACAGCTGACTCCCATTTACAAAAAAAAAAAAACCTTGCACTTACCTCCAGCCCTGGAGCTCCCTCGCAACTTCTCTCCTGCCGGCAGCCGCATTGGGTATAGTGACACAGGGTGGCATGCTTGATGATGTGATGCCTTAAAGTCACCGGTGTAATTGATTTTTCAGGTATTACAAACTTTCCTGCGTTTGGTGAGTCCGTACTACCGGCGGCAAAATGCTGCCTCTTAAAGGGTCTGCAATCTGCCATCTGAAGCGGGGACTTCACCCCGTCTCATGGCAGATGTGGCCCTGGGTGGAGTGTCACTTCAGAAGCCTATATCTTCTTTTCTAAAGTACGTAGAAACACACTTCTGGTGTCATATTACGGTTTCTACCAAGTATAGAACCAAAGATAGAGGCTTATAAAGTGACGCTATACCCGCAACCATGAAATATAGGTAAATGGATGATATTTCACATAAAAGGGGGAATGCTAGAAAGGACATTATACCCTACCTGAGGAATCTAGTAGTTTATTAAAGTAAAACATGGTTTAAGGTTTCCCTTTAAGCAAAGCTGTTCTCTTGCCTGGGTTGTTGCATTCACTTGTGGTGTTTACGCATGCGTTTTGAAAGAGGGGGAGATTTGTCGGATTACATGGCTGTTAACATTACAAAACTAGTTTATCAATACAATGTTAACACATATTGTATGGTAACATATTGTGAAAAATCCATGCATTCATGTACTTTTAACACATTTAACACTTTTTGTAAACACAATGGTAACAGCAAAGAAATCAGGCAAAACTCTTCTTCTCAGCTGTTGTAATGCATTTCAAAATGCAAGCGTTAACACCATGTGTGAATGCACCCTTATAGTGCTACAAGTCCAACTATAATCTTGGAATATCACTCCATATTCCATAGCCCAAAGCCCAATGTACAGACAAGAAAGCACACTGATCATAGGCCGGAGCTAAGTGTGTTAGCATATGATGCTTCCCCTGTCCCCGGCACTCCCAGGATCTATCAGGAGGCTCCAGCCTCCCAGTACCCCGTAGCCTGCAATGCACCACCAGGGTTCTAATATGCCAGATGGGACATGGTAAAGAATTGTGCCATTGCCTTCCCAGGCTATAGGCAGTGCACAGTAGTGGGGCAACAACATCCTAAGGCAGCCTACTGCACTGCACCTCCTGCGCCCAACTGCGTAGAGTGTGGAGAAGTAGCAATTCTGAATCACAGCTTGTACACTGTGGCCCAAGGTATGATTACACAAATCTCCAGGGCTGCTATCTAGCACAGACTAACATAGACTGATGTATATCTACAGCGATTTGGACTATACTTATTTTTATCATTATCATTTGAGAATGTGCCTCACGGAAGCTTTTATTCCTATACTGTATATTAGCCATAACCACACAATATTCTGATTTTCTCAATACCAAATACAATTCCTGACTACGAGAGCCCTGTATCCATTGCACTTGATAGTGGATAAGATACTAGAAGCAGGGAGCCTATGAGCCAGCAGCTCGAAAAGCTGAATAATAAGTAATTATCTCTGTCATGAGGCTCTTGTTGTGAGGTAACCTACTTGAGATAAAAGCCACCACTCAAACATTACTCTGGTAGTCAAGCTTTTTTGTTGTTGTTGTTTGTGTACATTTGCTAGTAAAGCATCCAAGACCAGAGAAACTCTTCCTTCATTTGTAGCATCCCTCCCACATCAACATCAATAAGCTGAAAGGAAAGAGATGCCTGATCCTCTCTCAGCTAGTGCTGGAAGAACAAGCAATTTATCCCAAATGAATAATACACGGAGCTCGAATATGTTATTGATACCTGGCATGGAGCACTGGATACAAACCAATTATAAGGGGCAAAGACGGGTCGGCAGATACGGGTCACTAATTATGTGAAAAGCATGTTTGTGATGATAATTCAGTTCACCGTTATAAGTCATTTTACATGGTCAGCAGTCACCTTGAACTCATGAGCGCAGAGAAGGATATAAAAACATTTAACTAATTGAAAGAAATGCTCACATTGAGGCCGAGTCACACCCGTTCATTTTAATGGATCTGTGTGCCAATAGTTTCTTGGGCAAACAGAAATGTATGACCTGGAATTGCTGGTAAAATTAGATGCAGTCAGCAACAAACAATACTACAGAGCTGTGGTTCACTGCTAAGAAGTGAAGGTAAATTAAGTAGCAGGCCTCTGTTGTTGTCTGCAACAAATCTTCATTATTGCCTCTCGATCCCATACTGAGCTCATCCCATGCATCTGATCATTTCCTAGGAGATATTGCCATCTGCTGTAGACCAGCATGTTCAGGTAGGCGTTATCTTTTCAGCGACTCCTTCCAATTCATTACCTGGAAATATTATTGAACTGTCACTTCACATTCTAATTTGCATTAGGCAGATGTGTTTTAAAATTTACTGTGAATTGGTTCAACATGTAACGGTTCAACGGTCTGGGCATATATTACTGTATGCTGATCATATTTGCAAAACCTAGATGGATTTGAGTTTCCAAAACTAAAAGAGTAGAAGTACAAGCATTCAAAAATGGATGTGTGTTGTTGGCATACTGTTTAGATTTCACAAATAACTGAGCAACTCATCACTTTTGTTAACTGTTAAAGGAGTTTGCCCATGAAAGAAAGTTCTCATATTCTAATCCCCTAGTTCTGTTTACACAATCAAGTTAATTTTAATCCCCTTCCTTTCCAATTTTACTCTGTCTGCTGTTTTAGCTCCTATAATGCAGTGATGGTCAGTTTAAAATTCCAGAGTGTGGGCTAAGCAGACACATTATGATCCCTCTAGTGCTATGAGATGTTGTGTGCTGACAACGTGCTTAGATTATAAGGATACAGCTACAATTTTATTTAGCTTCTGATCAGTCTTCTAGTATCTGACACATAGAAAAAGATGGATGAGAGATCAGAGTCATGAACTAGATATAAGACACAATGAGACACTCCAGCTCTGCTATCTCATCTATGACACAGACACACACAACTCTCCTGTGCCATCCTTCCCTTGGATAAAACCTTATCTGTCTATAGTCTGTAGACTAAGTCTCTGAATGCTGCTGCTTACTGGCAGGAAGTGCCTCTGTCTGAGCTGGTCTCGCAATGAAGGGGGAGGGGCAGGAGGCACAGACTGAGCCTTCTCCATAGCCGGTAAGTCTGCTGCATTTTGCAGGGGAGCAATGATCTTTGACAAGATGTCTTTTTGAAGCCACTGCCAGCGGCGATCGACGAGATAACACCCTGAGGAAGTCAAGGATAGATGACGTAACGCATGGGGTTCCTCAAGCCCAACCCTGCCCACCTTTTCTCCTCTGTTCTGCCTCCATCTTCATTGTTATTTTACAGGTTAACTTACTTCCGAAGCATTTGCTCCATTGAGGTTTTGTATGTATGGCCATTTTTTTTTTACTTTTTTCAGCACTTTCTACCATACAATTGTCCTTCATTAGCAGTGAATAAGGTTGATCGTAGGGGGAATGTGAGTGTTTGGGGTCATCCCTGGGCATGGGGCTTTGGTCTTCTTACCCATTAGGGGACTTTGTGCTGAATTGCAGCACATTTTAATAGATTTTATATTGTATTGTGTCTCACTATCCATGTTGTTATTCACCAATAAAATATATTATATTGGCCATGTACTTGCATGGCTTTCTTCTCTTTTGTGTGTTTTCAGTAATTTTTAGTGCAATTGGTCTAGGTGCTAACCTATATACCGCTCTGCCATTCCTTTGTCTGTTGTACCTAAATCAATGGGGTATCGGTAGCCAAAATCTCAATGTTGTAAACATATGTGCAAATCCAGCAAATAAATACATGCTCACAAAAACCAGCTGGCTCCACTGAAGTAAATGGCATATGTACCCTTAAGAAAAAAGTGCAAGTGCTATGAATCCCTTCCCGCAACATCAAAGAAATGGAAGCAAATAAGTTACCATGTGCTGAGCCCAGCACCTAAGTTTAGCAGCAAGATGAAAAAGTGGCACCAAACCACACCAAAAACTGTGCCTCAGTTTGGGTGGGAGGCTCCCCATACATATCATCACCTCAAGCAACTTCCTCAGGGGTATTTGAACCATACATACCTATGTATGCTGCGGATGTGTTTTGACAATTTTTCGGGAAATTCAGAAATTTTCATAAAAATAGTATAAGAACAACGTTCACCTTTTCACAAGGTACCCAAGGCTCAAGTGATGGCTCTTGATCTGATGGCCGAAACTATTTCTGGCCTCATTAGTCAGGTAACGTTCATCATACTAAATTGTGGGACACGGCATCTCAATCTAATTGCATGGGCAAAGATTGTAGTGATTCTTGTGGTATCTCAACAGCAACTTTCAGGTTGCAACACAGCTATATCATATTTGTCTGACTGTAAGACGCCCCCAAATATAGAAACCAATTAAAAATTCCACGTTGGTCACACCGGAGCACTGCACATACAACTCTGCTATATCCATTTTCACACACAGCTCTGCTACATACAATCACTCACATGAACATACTCAGCTCTAATACATCCATCCATTCACTCACACACACAGCTCTTCTCCATAACCAGTCCCAGCCATTGCTCCTTCTCTAACAAATAAGGCACAGAAAGGCAAGACAAGGGTATGACAGTGAAACAAAAGGAAAATAGTGGCCCATGGTGTGTAAAGCAAAAAGAAATGGCCATAAAGCAATCATGGATGTATAAATCAAAAATACAGCTCATAATTACAGTAAAGAGAGTTATACCAATAATTCCATCTCCTAGTTTAGCAAAACATAAAAACATGCAAAAAAAAGTTATAAACATTATAAATGTGTTTACAAGTTCAAAAAATAAGAAGTTAATAACAGATGAAAACAAATACAATCATAATTCACACATAAATTAATTAAATTAATCCAATTAAAAACCCACAAACAGTAAATGTGTGTAAAATCAATTCATACACGTAGAAAAGATACCAAAATACACTATTTCAAACATAAATAAGCCATATCAAGGGATAGATCAAAGTGAACATCCAATTTATATAATAGATATTTCACACACTTCTAATGCATGAATTGGGAGTTCCCTTTGATCTATCCCTAACATAACTTATCTGTTATTACTCCATTGAATACCATTTATTTATGGTATCATCAGTTTATTGATTATTTTATCCTTCAATAGGGTATGTTATAGTTAGTATTGTTATACAATACTGTGCAAAAGTTTAAGGCAGAAAAGAAGTCTGATATCAGAACCGATGAGTTGAATATTAGAAAATATTAGAACTGCTAATGTTGTTTTTTTAAAATAAATTAACAAAATCAACGTGAATGAACAAAAGAAATGTAAATATAATCAATAATTGTTGTGTATACTTTTGCACATCATTTTGAAGGAAGGTAGGTAGGTTGGCAAGTAAGTTCATCTAAACATCTTCGAGATGTAACCACATAGTTTCCTCTCTGGATGTTGGCCTTCTTGATCTTCATGTAATCCAAAACAGACCTAATCAAGGTTCTATTGGTTCACATTGTAAGGCATAAATGTAGCCGACTGATTTTTTTGTGATGTATTGACTATGTCAAAAGTCTATGGATGCATGTGCAATATCGTTGTTTTAGAGAGATATTTCAATAAAAATTATTTACTATGTTTATATTAAAGGGGTATGTATGATTTGTACAATTTTAAAATACTACTGGCCCTTTAATGAGTCCATTGATTTTCTCCACAGGAAGCAGACACAAGACAGAAGATGGCCGCTGGTCACATGTCCACATCACATGTCCTGCACCTGCCTGGGCAGGTCATGTGATAATTACTATGTTTTAATAATAATAATTCCTTTATTCATATAGAGTTTGCCAAATTGGTCCCTGTCCCCAAAGGGGCTCACAATCTAATCAACCTTCCGTATGTTTTGGAGTGTGGGGGGAAAACGGAGGACCCGGAGAAAACCCGCTCAAACACGGAGAGAGCATACAAACTCTTTGCAGATGTTCACCTTGGTACTTGAACCCAGGTCCCCAGCGCTGTAAGGCTGTAATGCTAACCACTAAGACACCGTGCTGCCCTTATGTTTGGCTGTAGTCGGTTGGTTGCAGTGCATCTAGTATTGCCAGTGTTGTGGTGAGACCCATCTCAGATAATAATTGGTAAGAGGATAGACACAGGTTGGTGATATCTTCAAAAACATATTATAATAAACTTAAGAATATATATTGTAAAGGATGATCACTGGTGAGTAGAATCATTGACTTTAGCTCTCTGAATACATCCTTTAAGTCAAATTCCAATTTAATTTACTATTTTACCCCTCAGATGTCTATGAGAGACAATGTAAAATGTTGTTACAAAACCCAAAAATACTATTTTCACAGAAGCTTCTCATTTTGGCACCTGGTCACCTTTTCATAAAAACACATATATACATGTATATACTGTCTGTAGATGTTTCACTTTGTCATGCCCTTGGTGAGGCTTCAACAAGATCCTCCGCCATTCTACTTTCAGCCAGATCTTACTTGACAAAGGTTGAGATGACCACAACATTGTAATTTATGATCTGTTACTCTAATTTCCTCTTTATCTTTTTATTATGGTGAAGGCTATACTTCGTGAATTACCCACTAAAATAAAATAAGAAAAAAGAATATACAACATGTGTGCCATGTTTTCTGATTGAATACGGATTGGATTGAGAATCCCACATTGAGCACCACTACTACAAGAGTGTGCAGTTTCTACTGCTCCAGGTATTTGACAGGCGTCTGCGCTGGCTTTCATGCGGCACTGTGCTGTTGGACAATCCGACTGACTCAGACTGAGCACGGGATTTAACTTTCAAATTGTGTTGCAAGACATTGCACTTACATGCACCAGTAAAAAGATGGTGAACTCTGTCGGACCTGAGTGGGGAAGCGACACATGCACGATATCGGGTGCACAGTGCATTATAGTCAGACAATGCACTTTCAGTGAACTACAGGGGGAATTTAAGTATATGTGCCCCATAAGGTAGGTCTAACAATTTTTCGTTAAAACCATCCTGGCTATCAATTTTATTTATTATTACAGCATTTTATTATTTATTGTCAAATACTCCTGTGTTTAGTATGTTGACAGACCCTTTTAGAATTTTACCACAACAGAAGTTTATTTGAATGGTCTATTATTACTTGAGGATCCTGGTGCCTTTTTGAAAAATAACGTCATATTTGCCTTGCACCAGTCACTCGACACATTACAGGTCAAATGGGAAAAAATGATAAACAAGGGTACAGCAATAAAATATATCTAGCTATCTGAAGTCTATATTTTCGAAATCTTCGGCGACTCTTTAGAGTTATAGTTTTAGTTACTCTTTTTGTACCTATTTGCACCCATCTGTAGCTGTAAGCCATGTATACTTAAATTTAAAGGGTATCTCTGATCATAGCAAATTAGGGCCTCAGTAATGGGACCCGCACAAACCATGTGAATGTGCTCTGTTGTACCCCCGTTGCTCCCAAGATGATCAGAGCAGCTGGCTGCTCTGTTTATTTCTATGGATCTGACGGAGATAGACGAATGTGGGGGAATTTTTATCCTTTTGCAGGCCAGACCATCCATTTACTCATCTACTCAATGATTGGTGTGCTTTTTCTTGGTGATTTAGTAAATAGAACAGATAAACAGTCTTAAATTTGGCCAGATTTTACATTTTGCATTAGATATTTCAAATTACTCTGATGCAGGTTTATAATTTGGGCCACAATAATCACAGTTTATACACTTAAAAACAGGCATTCATGCTGTGATGTAGTCTCATTTCCCAGGGCAACTGTGACTTCTCACCTTCTCTACGCCAGTTGGGAGCAGAAGGGGAGGAGGTACGATACCATACAGTGGGCCAGCGTTGTTGTTGCAGCAATGCCCACGCCAACACACTGCCTATAGCCTGCGTCTGTTCATTTTGCAGAGCATCGCTGCGCTGTCGTCGCCAGAATTTATCAGGAGGCCATAACCCCCTGATTGATCCGTCAAAGGCGGCATCATACGCTCATGCTCATGTGTACTGCCTTTTAGACACTGTTATTTTCATTGCTTCAGTGTTATATGTGGTGCAAAAGGTGAACGATTTGAAATAGTTGTGAGTACCACAAAAAGTTTGCAACCTCCAACTACATATTTTGAGCTAAGATGATATGAAAAGTAGTTACTGCCCAATTAAGAAAAAAATTAAAGAAAAAAAAACTCAGCTCGGAAGAATCATTATTTCTATGCTTGTTTGTTAGCATATACCTGGTATTCTCATGCGCCATTTTCTTTTTTTGGTTTACATAATTTTAGATTAGTCTAATATGGCTATAATGATTTTACACTACAATATCTCACTTTCTTCTGTTTTGACACAATGCAGTAGAAACATTAGCTAATGATATTATCAAATGATCCACAGTTAATTAGATCTCGGTCCATGTACTGGTGATTGTACAACAAAACAGTTTTTTTTACTTTTTGAAACATGCAGATTTCTTACAAATCCTCAAGTTCATTAGGTTATATCTAAAATTAATTGCTTTATTTACATCCATTTTATTTTTAGTTGATCAAGTCCATATTTATAAACTAATTAACTATTGTTTATGCACAGAAAAACAGCAAAATAGAACAACTATATCTTTTGTTAATATGTAAAAATTTGATTTGGAATTATTAACAGGCAAGTTTTTCACAATCCACATATCTTATTATTTTAAATATATACTTATAATACTCATTTCAAATTTAAAGTAAATCTACCCCCCGGATGAAGGATTGTAAACCAACCACACTGACATCCTGGTATGCCCCCTCTGGTGTCATCTGTTTTTCTTTTACTTTCTCATGCCATGGTGTTCACAAAAAAGGCTTTATAATTATACAATTGAGCCAGAGGGGGCACAGGCTCCATAGCATAAAATTGAGCCCAGGACCCCTCAGGCTTATTTGCATATTAACTAAAGCCTTTTTCAACAAGGTGCTGGAAGCATTCCTCAGAGATTTTGGTCCATATTGACATGATGGCATCACACAGTTGCCACAGATTTGTTGGCTGCACATCCATGATGCAAATCTCCCGTTCCACCACATCCCAAAGATGCTCTATTGGATTGAGATCAGGTGACTGTGGAGGCCATTTGAGTACAGTGAACTCATTGTCATGTTCAAGAAACCAGTCTGAGATGATTCCAGGTTTATGACATGGCGCATTATCCTGCTGAAAGTAGCCATCAGATGTTGGGTACATTGTGGTCATAAAGGGATGGACATGGTCAGCAACAATACTCAGGTAGGCTGTGGCATTGCAATGATGCTCAATTGGTACCAAGGGGCCCAAAGAGTGCCAAGAAAATATTCCCCACACCATGACACCACCACCACCAGCCTGAACCGTTGATACAAGGCAGGATGGATCCATGCTTTCATGTTGTTGACGCCAAATTCTGACTCTACCATCCGAATGTCGCAGCATAAATCACAAGACTCATCAGACCAGGCAACGTTTTTCTAATCTTCTACTGTCCAATTTCGATAAATTGTAGCCTCAGTTTCCTGTTCTTAGCTGAAAGGAGTGGCACCCGGTGTGGTCTTCTGCTGCTGTAGCCCATCTGCCTCAAAGTTCGACGTACTGTGCATTCAGAGATGCTCTTCTGCCTACCTTGGTTGTAACGGGTGGCGATTTGAGTCACTGTTGCCTTCTATCAGCTCGAACCAGTCTGCCCATTCTCCTCTGACCTCTGGCATCAACAAGGCATTTCTGCCCACAGAAATGCCGCTCACTGGATGTTTTTTCTTATTCTCTGTAAACCCTAGAGATGGTTGTGCGTGAAAATCCCAGTAAATCAGCAGTTTCTGAAGTACTCAGACCAGCCCTTCTGGCACCAACAACCATGCCACGTTCCAAGGCACTCAAATCACCTTTCTTCCCCATACTGATGCTCGGTTTGAACTGCAGGAGATTGTCTTGACCATGTCTACATGCCTAAATGCACTGAGTTGCCGCCATGTGATTGGCTGATTAGAAATTAAGTGTTAACGAGCAGTTGGACAGGTGTACCTAATAAAGTGGCCGGTGAGTGTATATTGACCCCTTTTAGCCAATAGAAAGTTCCACAAAGTGGCCCTTGACTGGCAAATTTTGTTGCCTGCACATTTGATTCACATGTTAAAACAAGGGTTTTGTGAGTTTCCCACCCCTCACAGATAATCCGGCCCTAGGTGCACAATGAGTTTCCTGCACCTGGGAAGGGAGGAGGGTTTTCTTAGGGCCCCTTCTCCCACTAAGGCCCCCACGAACACTAAACCGCCCTTGATGGTGGCCCTGGCCCCACCTGCTGCTACACAGAAATAGTATCTTTATTACAGGAGTCCGAGATGAGGGAATTTTTAGGTACTGGTTGAGGTAGTGAAATAAGGAATACAGACACTGACATTATGGATACAACACTAAACAGGTAGAAATGTGACCTGGTACCTCACTGATGACATGTATTTGGGTCCAGACCTGCTGATAAATTCTCTCTGTCATGACTTATTTCTGAAGAAAATTCCACTTATTGTTTTGAGGTCTTCAGCTCAATGCAGCACATTTCTCCAGACCCCTCTGCCCTCCTCCAGACCCAACTGTCCTCCTTATCCAGACCCATCTGTTCTCCTCCTCCAGACCCCTCTGTTCTCCTCCTCCAGACCCCTCTGTTCTCCTCCTCCAGACCCCTCTCTCCGCTCTCCTCTTACTCCAGACCTATCCCTCCATCCTCTTCTGCATTCCGAGGTTGGGAAGTCTCCCCAGCAATGCCATTGATCGCTTTTGGTTCAGTTACAGGATACAAGTAGGCCATTGTTGTGGCACTGTCTACTATTGCTAGAACGGGCAGGGTTTACTGAGGACAGAGGCTCGCCACATAGCCAGGTGTTGGGCCCACCAATGGCCAGTCCAGCCCGAACTTATGTATGCAATGTGGTGCAGTGTAGTAAGGCTATCACTGACTCCTGGGATGTAAGATATTGTAGCCTCCCCTTGGTCTAGATTTTTTATATGATCTGGCAGTTAGTGTATAAAGAAAAGTAATATAATAAAAATCATTGAATTTTATAACAAACTAAATGAATGTACCCAGACCAGATTGCCATATTCTGATTACTACATAGAACAGCACCATACAACGATTTATAGTAGATACCATGACAGGAACCAACACTTAATAGATAGGTGTCTTACCAAACGAGATAGTACTTAAATATAGTACCAGAATCAAGATTGCACCACACAGATACAGGAAAACTAGCTTCTGTCAGCCCCATCCTTCCATTTTGTCTCAGCATAATAAACAATACAAAAATTAAGTTAGCCACTTCATCAACATCTCCCCTACTTTTATTAAAAGCTAAGTGAACCTGTCAGGTAATTTAAGAACCCTAGCCAATTACAGATCCTGTGGTATAATGCTCCAAATCAATCTGTGGCCAATAAAAAAATGAAAAATTAAACTTACCTAAAATGTATGATAAAGTGCACCTGATAATCTCTGGTGCTCTCTAACCTCTGTATCCCACAGTCATAGGGCCCCCAATAGGCAATAGTACAATGTCCCTAGAGCCAACAAAACAGGACCCCCAGAAAGTCACATACAGGACTCCCAGTAGCCAATATTACGTAGAGATAAAAACATGGCCTCCAGCAGAGTACAATGACCACACTATCATAGTAGCAAGGCCCGTAAGCCAAAAAGAAAAAATTGTAAAAAAATTGGTGTTCCATGTACTGATGACCAATACAGGCTTACTGTCGTTCTGTGATAATGCAGGCAGAGCAGGAGCAGATGCTTACCATGCTCTGCCATGCGCTATGCTGGAGATTCTACATCCCTCCCCCCTGTGCACACAATGTAATATGAAGACAGGTGACATCATCACCCAGACCGCACAGTGGAAGGCAATGTATACAGAGTAAGACATGTTAGCGCTACCATAGTATCTGATGTAAGTGTCTAAAAGATACACTCTGGGGCCCGGGGGCCCCTTGCTGGTCAGAGCCTATGACTAGAGTCTCATTGTCCCCCCGATAATGGCAAATTACATTTTTCTACATTTTGCTGATTAAATAAATGTGGACTTTTATGCTGTAACGCGCATTGATCAGTTTTTCTGGGAATACGACCTCTGAATAGAAAGACCCACTAATGTTGAGTAACGTTAGCCAGATAGATTGCTTAAGTTACTTCAGTGTATTTTTTTTCTTTACTTTTTGCAGTGTTTATTATTCTTATATTACCTTCACATTGCTAAAAACTCTATTCAACATGAAAGTGTTTGCAACCGCTTATAATGGCATGTGACAACACGTCAGATAGCATCTCTATAGCACTTTAACAGTATTGAAGAAGTATTTTAGAAATGTTGTTTCTTAGAGAAATATAACTTTGTCAATGGAAAATACTTGTTTCTGTGTTTCTGTTCCCTTCGTTCCATTTACTTTCTGGAGCTGTTCTTTAGATCACAAAATAGATCTGGGTTACTTACCGAACAGAGAAAAAGCTGTTGAAGGTTTCTTATATAGCACCAGGATTCCCTGCAGTAAAACAAACCAACATATTGTGTTGTTAAAACAGGATTTGTTCTTCAGTCCTCATCTTTAAAGTCTCTACATGGCAATATTCAGACTTTATACATTGAATATACAAACAATCAATTGTAGACTTCTGTTTTACTACTTAAAAACTTTTCGGCCATGATAATTTAAATAATGTTTTGGCAGGAAAACTATGGAATAGAGTTATGAGTTTTCATAAAATTAAAAATTAGCCGTGTGGAAAATACAAAATAAATAATAAGTAAATAACTTAACAAATATTTTAAAGGGGTATTGATAGCCCTCGCGTTAGAAAAGTGGATGGTGGGGGTTGTGTAAAGCACATCCCCAACACGCAACTATTCATAAGGGAGGGCCTATCTAGGAAGTGGTTGTGCGACAGTCATCACTACACAGCCCCTTCATCTGCCAAAGCCGCACACAATGGGAAAATACCCCTACTCTGGCTGCTGCCAGCAGGATCATGTGACCCACCCTCCCAGAGACTCCTGGTGGCCCATGGAGTTTTAACAGGGTAACCCTATAGGTCGCACCAACTTACTCTTAAATGTGGGCCAGCTCCTATTAAGATCCAGTGGATCTTGTGAGAAGGTTTGTTTTCCTCACTGTAACAATTCTATTGAACAAATACAAATCTTGCCCAATGGATTCTAAACACCCTTTCTCCAAGCATAAAGAAAAAATATCCAGGTATCAGGGACCAACATGCACTATGATTGGTCAGTGTCACACAGGAAAACACTTCTTATAATATATACAAGTAGGCAATGTATACAATATAAGAATCAGAAAAATAAAGGTCAAATGTGCCAGTACATAGGGTTTTTACAATAATGTTTAATTATCGATATTTTAGAGTATAAGTTGACAAAATAAAAGAGTAAGTCCGTCCATTGGCTCGCCAATCAAGCGCAACGTCCTCGCTCATTTATAAAACCAAGATTGCTCGCTATATAGCCACCTGTAGTGGCGTGCTGTCGGTCTCCTCTGGCCGGAAGTGCACGATCCTACCTCTGCAAAACCCGGAAGAGCTGGGAAGAAGATTATTCCCCACAGACAGTTCTGGGCTCTCAACATATGCAGGTGTCAGTGGCCATCTTGGATCTGGGCAGACCTGTTTAATATCCGACAGCTAAAACCTGCATGCAGGTATGTATAATAATAATAAACAGGGCACACGTTCAAACGGTTGGTATATATTGTGACTCCCTCATATAGAGAGGGCTCACTTTATACCTGGTACCACCCACTTTACACGATGTCAGTCAAGCGATCGACCTGTGATGATAGGGGAATAAGGCACCCGTGTCCTAGTGCATGTAATCGCCTCAAGGGACAATAATCCTACCTCTGCGCGTAAATAATGTGATCAAAATAGAGCAAGCTGGTTAGGAAAATATAATATTGGAGACGTGGATTAGGGAAAGTCCCTCTGATGGGGGTAACAGCGTAATTCTTGATATTTATAACAGAGAAATAGTTAAACTGGATATAAGGGGATCTCCCGAAATATCACAATTACGAGGGATGGGAAGAATAGAACCAGAGTCCAGGTTAGATACAGTCAAATTCATGATACCTTCACTTTTAAATGATACTTGTAATGTTATACTCTATATTTAAGCCATGTGGCTGAAGAGTGTTTAACCGGTGTATCCATTTGAGTTAACATTTCCTCAAAAACATAGTTCTGTCTCCCCCTCTTCAGAGAGGAGGTATATGGTCAATGAGAGTGAACCGCAGTTGGGATTCATTATGTCCCTGTTCACAAAAATGTCGACTAACGGGCAAATCACGTCTTTTCTTATGTATGGTGTATCTGTGCTGCGTAATTCTAACTTTAAATTCATTGGTGGTTTTGCCGATATATTTTAGGCCACAGGGGCAACTCAACAAATAAATCACATAGTCACTGTTGCAAGTGAGGTAATGATGAATCTTATAAGTCTTGTCATCATGTGAAAATGTTTCACCTTTCTGCATAAGTGTGCAATTTATACAAGATCTGCAGGGAAAACTACCCATGCGCATGGTGCCCAGTAACCCTCTTTGTATCGATGTTTTAAATGGTCCTATATCTGATTTCACCAGTCAATCCCCAATATTTCTGTCCCGACTGTATGATAAAATCTGAGGATTTTTCTATTCAGGAACACTAGTTGGTCCTTTTGATAATACACCCCAATGTTTTTTTATTATTGATGCAATCCAATCGCACTTATCGGTGAAAGTGGAGATAAATGGGATCTTAGTGGGGTCAAGTATTTTAGTTTTTGGTATGAGCAGGTCCTTCCCATATTGATTCCTAATAATATTTCTATTTTTATTAATGATTTTTTTAGGGTAGCCCCTCTGTAGAAATTTATCTGTCATCTTTTGTATATTGCGCCTACAGTCCTCCTCTCTACTGGAGATTCTTTTGACCCAGATAAATTGGTAATGAATTTAGCAGTGCTTGTGGATGTGCGCTGTCATATTTAAGTAAAGTATTCCTATCGGTCAGTTTAACTAATAGGTCCTTCAATAATCTGCCATCCACATAAGTGATAGACACATCTAAAAATCTAAGAATTCAAGAATGTACGGAAAGCTGTCAGTTCCTCTACAGTCCATGTCCATAGGAGGAAGACGTCGTCTATGTATCGCCACTACCTCAGTACATGTTGAAAGTGGTGGGACACAGACAAAGTCCTCCTCCAACAACACTATTATAATGTTGGCATAAGAAGGGGACATGTTAGCACCCAAGGAAACCCCTTTTCATTGTGTAAAGAATTTGTTACCAAAGAGGAAATAATTATTGTGTAAAGTCAGGTGTAGTAAATCCAAAATAAATGAGATAGTTTGCATAGAATATTTGGTATTTTTTTACCGCTTTTAACCCTCTGGTGTGATCAATGGATGTGTAAAGTGAGACCACGTCAAATGAAGCCAGTGTCAATCTGTTGTAACCTGTCTTGTCAATTTCTTGTAGTTTCCCTAAAAAATCATGTCAAGAAAAATTGCTATATGGGAAAAAATGGGGGATTTTGTAAGCATTTATGGATCGTGGGGAGAATTTTTGATTTACGTGCTATATCAAATTTGAGTTTATATACCATAGGGTCATAGATCTGTCTACGGATCTCCGCTATGTAGGCAGTGGTGTCCATGACGACAATAGCCCGGCCTTTGTCGGCTGGCTTGATGGTGATGTCACCATCATGGACCAGAGCCCCAAGAGCCGAGATTTCAGCAGTAGTCATGTTGGCGTGTTTTAAAGTGACATCATCCCTGAGAATGTCCACATCATGCTTAACAGCCTGAAAAAAAGTGTCAAGAGCAGGTATATCTAGTTGTGGTGTAAAATTACTCTTATCGGACAATCCAAACTGTTTGGGGTCCAATCTACTATCTCTCACAGTTTTACACTTCGGGTTATTATGAAACCAATACTTCAACTTAATGTTATGGAAAAATCTACATAAATCTTGTTCAACCTAAAACCAGTCTGTTTGTGTACACGGTTTAAAGGATAATCCTTTTTGTAAAAATAATCCTTTTTGTGATATTAACCACGATTGCTTCTGGTTCTTGGTTGTGCTCAGCGACTCTTCCCTGTTTTCGCACTTCCTCCGCCGGTGCCAATGCTGTCCGCCCCTCTGGGATCTTTTCTGTGGTTTGGATCCTGGTTGAAAAAAGGTTCACCTGAACTCATATCCAATGTCTCTGTATTGATGTGCGTAGTATTCTTAATGGAAGTATGTCTTTTGTTTTTAAGTTGGTGTCCAGAAAACTCTTAAATTCTGTTTGATTCAGGGATCCAGTAAGGGTAGTCTCCATAGTTGTAATATCTCCTTGCAGTTTTTTTTATCTATGGCTCCAACATATGCAAATATCATAATGACCGTTTTAGAGGAATATTTTTTCTATGCCTTTCACAATCATATTGACAACAATCCGCCCATAGACTATTATTATGACTATCTGCACGAGCACGGTAGGCATTTGCATAAAACCTTGCGGGTCAACACAGAGGGATATGGAACACAGTTACCGCCAGTAAATTTCTATTTTATTTAACAATATCAGAGACAACGGTTACTTACATACAGCAGATTTTTAATTTAGATACATTAGGATACATATTCATGTTTTTGTATTTCACTATATTATTTTTATCCATTATGTACCCAAATGTTAGTAGAAGAATATATGTGCACTACAAACACATATTGCACTTTGTATATTGATGAATTTTTTTTCTGATATTTGGAATGAGTGCTGCTGGAAGACTCTCTAGTCACAGAAAGATAGAGATATAGATAGAGATAAAAGATAAAAAAAAGCTCAGTCACTGTGTAATAAAAACATATTTGAATAAACTTTTTAGACATATGTGTCAGGATTCAGAGTCTGTGGACCCTCTGGACCACCACAGGAGATGGTACTAACTGACACATGGGACTGGAGTCTAAGTGGCACCTGGTCTTTATCAGAGCCCGCCGCAAAGTGGGATGGTCTTGCTGCGGCTGGGTGCCACCAGGTCGTTCCACAGGTGCGACTAGCCCACGGTGGCTGCCAAGGTAGCAATGCAGGACACAGTCCGTACCCGGGGTGACAGGAGGAGAACAGCCCAGGAAGGCACACTAGAACTCACGTCAGGAATACAGGAGCTGGCACATGGATCAGGAACAGCTCATGGATCAGGAAAACAGGAATGGACTGGCACACAGATTAGAAACATAGGAACGGACTGGTACATGCAACAGAAATGCAGGTGCAGGACCACGGGAACACAGGAGGAGGAACTGGAATGCAGGATACATGGGGAGGCTTGGATACACAGGAACGCTTGGATATACAGGAACGCTTGGATACACAGGAGGGGTTCCTCTTCAGAGGAATGGCTTGAAGATCCGGCTGGGAATGATGGGAGGCGCTGGATTAAATACCGACCTGGAAGTGGCCAGCACCAATCACCTGTGTGCTGGTTCTTTAAATCTCTGAGCTCCGCCGTGCGCTCCCCTGCTCCCTAGGGTGCTTAGTCTGGACGGGAACATGAATCACGGGGTGCCTGTGACAATATATTTTGTCTTGCCTTTTCATACCCTCAGTTCCTGCTTGTGAAATTTTAAGGAATGGTTGGCCCTGATGCTCATTTGTATTAAATAATTAGCACACTGAATATATACAATTAGGATTTGCTACAATCTTACAAACTGTAAAAATATTAAGTTGTCATTATTTTAGAAACCTGTATGACCTTTCATTTCATAATCAATAATCTAAACCATTTGAAAATAAAATAATACATTGTAATGATTTACCCAGAACCTGATATAGTATACTGTGGATCATTTTAAAAAGTGATGTTTTTACTGGAAATTTCTGTACTGCAGTTATGGGATTCCTACAGCTCATATGGAAAAGATACCATTTTACTTTGAATCCAGTCCTCCACCTGACTATTATTGTTTTTGCACATAAAAAGATGAGCTCCCTTGGGATGAAATAGCAAAATAAATAGCTTTTAGTCATATAAAAGCTTGAACCTTTGAATTATTGATTTACATGTACATAGAGAAAGGAACAAACATGGCCCCTTATGACATGTAAGAGCTATTAGCTTTAAATATCGACAAACAATATTCTTCTGAAATATATCACTTGTACTTGATATAATTGTGATGTTTCCTGTTTATTGACACCTTAACTCACAACCTACATATATACTGATCCTAAATAACCTAATAAAATTGATTATTTCTCTATAAAAGCACATGTCAAGGACAGATATATATAAAAGGATAGCAAATCAATGGTCAGTTCTCTTTGAGGATACAATTGAACTACAAAAACATGACCTTTTGGTACAAAACATAAGAACTTCTTTACAAAATTGAAAAACGTCAGTTTTGACGATGCTGGCATAGTTATAATTTCATAAGAAATGTATCCCATATCTTTTTGCTTTTCCCTGGTACCTATACAATACAAAAGACATCGAGATCTACCTTAATTCATTTAAATATGAGCTTAACCCTTAAGTCCCTTTTTTATCGTTTTTACGTCTTTATTTTTCACTCCCCACCTTAAAAAATCTATAATTTTTTTATTTTTCCATGCAAAAATCTGTGTATGGGCTTGTTTTCTGTGTAACAAATTGCACTTCATAGTGGTGGTATTTAATATTCTATACCGTAATCTGGGAAGCAGGAAAACAATTCTGAATGCAGTGAAAATTATGAAAAAACACATTTGCACCATTATGGGCTTGGATTTTACATCTTTAACTGTGCACCCCAAATGACAGGTCTACTTAATTCATTTTCATACATTTTCAAAAATTAAAACCTCCTGTACAAAAAAAATCTTAATTTTGCCTAGGGTACTTTAACCCTAGGTTGTCTGATTCATCCTACCATATACTGCCATACTACAGTATGGCAGTATATGGGGATTTTGCACATCATCTATTATAATGTGTAAATCGCACATTGTAATAGATAGCCTCGGATCTTTGTGTGACCCGAGGCTGTCATGGCAATGGATTGGAGCCAAGTTGCCTGTGCCCAATGCGCACCGATTGCGGGTGTTAGCGACGGGCATTTGCTTCATTGTGAAGCAAGCACCTGGTGAGTATGAAGAGGGCTCAGTCTGTGAGCCCTCTTCATACTCCCCCCTGCCAACAAGATGTACAGGTACGTCTTATTGCGCTATGGGGTTAATAAAGGTTAACAACTTTAGAGAATATAGTTCTTATATGTTAAATATCCTTGTTTGACAATAATTAATCTTCTCTCCTCTTTTCTTATTTCCTATGCATGCATGGTTGTTCACCTAAAATGTCAGACTAAACAAACTAAGATAGGAGAAGAGATGCAGCAAAGAGACCCAAGGTCATTCTGAAGGTGCTGCAGAGATCCATAGCTCCGGATAGAATCCTTCCACAGGATGGTTACTAGTTGTGCCACTATTTTGGCAAGAATAAAGTGATAAGTGCAGTTTGATGGTGCTCTGGTCTGATAAGACCCAAATTGCTATGGGGCAATTTACAGCAAGTTGGTATATGATGAATGCCAACCTCCTCTATGGATATCATGTTTCTCTCCAGACGCCATCTTGTTCATCAAGACACCATATTGTTCACTGTCATCCCTCACATGATTCAGCCAATATCTTGTGGAATCTGCCTAGAAATAGTTTTTCCTTGCAGCTTCAGAAAAAATAAAACTTAGAACTTTTCAACATTATTTTGGGAAAATAGTCTAGGGGAGTTTCTGGGAGGTGCTCAAAGTATATTCAAGCTAACCTATAGCATTTTAGTATTCTATCACCTGTTACACCTTACACAAAGTATTTCTGTTTTCTATATACAAGGCTGAACAACTTGAATAAATTGTGATTGAGTGCAGTTGAGAGTGTCTTCAGTTATACTCCATAATCAACGTACCTGGAACCATCTTATCCTCCCCTATAACTATTAATGTGGAGATCCCCTTACAACTGAGGGATGGTTGTTGGAGCCCTAGATAAAAAATCTAACACCCCCTATCGCAGTGGCTTAGAAGCAGTGGGCGGCTGTCTATAAACCTATAGGCTTTAGTGTGTGGAATAATAAATACCAATAGAGATAACCACTCAACATGGCAATCAAAAAGATGAAAAATGTTAAAATCATCACATAAAATACACAACAACAAACACACAAAAGCGATGGTGGTCAGTTAATAATGCACACATCAGCCTCAATAAGCATAAAAACAAATCTTGAGAGCACACAATATATACAGGAACCAGACAGTATCTTTGCCCAAAAGGGCGTATTATACATAGGTGCCTACCAACAGTACAAAAGCTCCCAGAACACCATTGCAGCACCCCGACGTACGTTTCGCGGTCGCTTCCTCAAGGGGGTGTGCTGCAGTGTGGTAAGTGAAGGATATATATACTAAATGGAACAACCACAAAAAAGTCAGAACCGATAAGAAGCATTGTGTACAGAAAACGTATTAACCTGAGGTATATACCATTGGACCGGATGCTTGTAGTAGCGCACTGGCATTTCATGGCATTGGTAATTCACTTCAGAATTATAAATACACACTTACCAGGAGAGCTGACCTACCCATGTATTTTTTGTATTTTTTTTTGTATTTTGAGAGAATTTCGTATTTTTCTGTAGTCTGCCAGTGTATTAGGAAATCATCTCAAGCATGTAGGTAGCAAGCATTGTGAAGTCTTTTTCTTAACCAGTTTTGACAGAGACTCTATGAATAATAATAATTGTTTTCTTTTGAAGAATGCTTAGCTTTTGTAAATAATAAAAGGATCAAAATCTCCCTTCTTTCATAAAATGGGTTTTACTTCACTGTATTTTGTCTGTGATAAAAAAGAATAAAATAGCATTAAACATTACACAAAATAATGAAATACTAAATTATGTCAACAATGTTTATTCTGTTTCATGTATATTTAAATTCTATGCCTTTAAAAATACCCAGGAGATCATTCAGATAAAGAAACATGGGAACAAACATGAATTTATCTCTACAGTGGAAAATAATTAATAAATCGAAACCTAAATGTACAGTGTAAACCAAGTCATGTAAAGGCGAAAACAATGACCTTGTTTTTATTAGGATATCAGAAACACAAAAGGAAACAATGAATGACACAGACAAAAAAAAAACTATGCGTGCGTCACATCTATTCCAAATTTACATGACATTGACATAAAAAGCATGTCAACTTGATAGCAAGAACATCTGGCGTAGTAAAGGACACAGTCTGAAGATGAAAGGTTTTACAGTTCAAGGATATTAAAGCTGAAAGGATATATGTAAGGAGAAAATTAAAGAGGACCTGTCACCAGATTTTGACCACCCTGACTAACAATGCCTGCTGATAAAGGGTGACAAGTCCTCCCCATATCACCTAGAATTAGATGCTCTTTCTCAGACTGGCAGTGAACCATGCCCCATTATTGTGACTGACAGCTCTGTGTCTCTTCAAATCCCTACTCTGCCTCCTTGTACTAAGGGACTTTCTACTAATTTTCAATGACAGACATACAGCTATGTACAGATGGGAAATATTGGGGCAGATTTATCAAGCTGTCTGAAAGTCAGAATATTCCTAGTTGCACATGGCAACCAATCACTGCTCCCCTTTAAAATATTCATGAGCATTGGTAAAATGACAACTGAGCTCTGATTGGATCTGCCACATTTTGTCAATCTTTTTACATGGTGCTTTGTGTTGCATTCATGACATGTGACCAGTGACATCATTGCAGGTCTCTCAGCCTTCTAAGAATAGCAAATTATACACCATGTATGTGATAACATGAAATCACAGAAGCCTCCATGGAGGATGGAGAGGAGTAGAAGTCCATTGAGGCTGCTGTGACTTCATGTGGTCAGATAAATGCATGGGGTACAGTTTGCTATTATTAAGAGGCTAAAGGACCCGAGATGATGTCACTCTGGTCACACATCATGAACTGTGACCAGTAAGGAGGCAAATGCCGGACACACCCCTCTGATTCAAGGTCACTAGCTGTATATGTGCAAAACAATTCCAAAAAGTAAGTCTTTTACATAAATATGGCAACATTTTATCTAATTTAACCATTTCCCTACCAGGCCCTGCACCATTTTTGCATTTCCATGTTTTACTCCCCACTTTCCACAAGCCATATCATTTTTATGTTTTTGTCTACAGAGGTATGAGATAGCTTGTTCTCTGCAGGATAAATTGTACTTTCTACTGTAACCATTGTATATTTTGTTCAGTGTACAGATAAGCTGTAAAAATAAATCTAAATGTGGTAAAATTACCCCAAAAAAGTATTGTTGCTCCATTTTCCTATGGGATTTGTTTTTGCATCTTTTCCCATGTGGTCCAAATGACATCTCCCTTTTATTCATTCGGTCGGTATGTATTGTACAGTATTTGTATAGGTTTATTATGCTTTAATACTAAAAAAATAACACCTTTTTGTACAAAAAACAACTTATTATTCTGAGTACCATTAATTCCATGGTGCTGTACAATCAGTAAGGGGTTCACATACATTATATTAGGACAAGAACAAATGCAAATATAAAATACAAAACTACTGTGATGATGAGACAAGTGCAAGCATCATTTTGGTTACTGTGCAACTTTTTGATTTAAATTTGTATGTGTTGTGAAATGACAGAAAAAAGTGTAAATTCAGACATTTGGACACTATTTTCCATTGCAGGGTTCAACCCTGGGAATAATTGTTGAAATGATTTGATAGATCTGACATTTTGGGATATGAAAATACCTTACATGTTGATAATTTCACTTGTTTATTTTTCTATATGGGAAACGGGGTGATTAGAATGCTTATATTTTTAAATTTTTAAAAATATTTTTTTCCCTCCATACAGCTGTTATTGCTATAGGACTAAAAAGTCATACAGCAGTAAGGAAGTGGTTAAAGAGAAACTGTTTAAAGGAAATCTACCACTGGGTTTGAACTTTAGCGATCTGCGCCGTACTAGTACAATGGCTCCCGCCATTGGCGCTCTTTGCAGTACGGTGCTGAGTCAATGATGGTTCGGCTCTGCAACATAGCCGAATCGGCATCGGGAGTTACGGGATGTCAGCGGTAATCTACCACTAACATCCCCTTATAACACCCACGGTCGGAGCACGACTGCAGCATTTAAATTGTCTTTGAAGTGTCTTTCCCCATGACCCCCCCGCCGCGCCATTCACATGGCCCCATTAACGAAAAAGCATAAAATTTTATAACCTACAAAACGGGCCATTGAGAAAACTAAAATCCTGGTAGCAACAGGGTGATCCTTCCATTCTGTGCCTCGCTGTGCCCCCATAAAACAAATAACGTCCACATGTGGGGGGTCTCTGTACTTGGGAGAAATTGTACTGAAACTGTTTCTGATAGTTTGAGGGGTGCAGATTTGAAGATGGGTTGCTTATGTAGGGGGGTATTAATGCTAAATATTTAAAGCAGTATTTATCCCCAAAATAGTAAATTATTAAAATATGGAAAATCGATATTCGATTTGTAAGCCGCGTGACATCAAAATAAATTATCCAGACATTTCAAAAATTATGAAAATGTAAAGTAGTCATATGGGAAATATTATTCAGCAACTAATTTAGGTGGTAAATCTAGCTGGCTGAAAACACAATGATTTTGAATTTTGAAAATGGCAATTTTTTATTTTGTAAATAAATGCAAAACTTATCAGCCGACATTTAACACTAAAATGCAGTACAAGATGTGGGGGAAAAACAATCTCAGAATCAATTTGATAAGTAACAGTGCTCAAAAGTTATAACCACATAAAGCGACGCATCTCAGAATACAAAAAATGGGGCTGAGACTTAAGCTATAAAATGGCAGCGTTCTTAAGGGGTTAACAATTCACCTTGCTGGGTAGCTCCTATCAGCATGAATGTGGTCATATGTTTATTAGAAGTGTTCATACAATTACTTATAAAATGAAATTTTATTCACAAGTGCTTTGGGGTTGTCACCAGGGTTCCTTTGGGCTCCAGGGCTCTGGATTATACACACCTCCAAAGCACTTGCAACCACCTCCCTACTTTCTTGGCGCTTCTCACTCTTCTCCTACGCCAAAAAACTGGCATCACCAGTGAATATCATGTAGTGAGAGCTGATAGAACAGAAGACAGTCATAAGTGCTTTGGGGGGGGGGGGGGGGGGGGGGGGGGATGAATGGTAAATAAAGGTTAAACCAGGTGGTAGATTTACTTTTACTAATTTCTCAATATATCCCCAAATAAATAACGTAAAATGACCAAATTGGTAAAAATATATTATACAAAAATTTGTGGGAGTAGTTTATGTTACATGTCTTTTATGCGGCCACCCACAATATGGAGGAAATGTAACTATGTACTATGAACTACGTCATTAATTTTTATAAAAAAGCTAAAATTTTGGAACATTAGGGCAGGTTTACTTAAAGTACCTAAAGATGAGAAAATTAAAACTGTCAACAGTTATTTAAAAAACTAAGTGCTAAATGATAATTCTGGTTAAGTTTAATGCTGTCTATAATATTGTTCATAAAGTAGTTAATCAAGCCAACAAGTGCGGTGATGCACTTATTATACTTGGCTAGTATGAGCACATTAAAATTTTAACTTCATGGTTTATTTAAAACAAGAAAACCCCAAATTGATCATATGCACAGTGGGCCCTGAATCTAAGCCCCTTCCCACATGTCCCTGCGTAACTGCCCTACCTACTCTAAGCGGTATGAGACAACTCGTCAATGTTACCTTCCTGCATCAGAATTCAAACACTGTGACAAGACAAGACAATACAAACAGAGCAGGATAGTAACCAAATATCAGTCAGTACCAGGATATTGAAGTACAAAACCACAATACAAATGGAATGAGACAAAAATCAGGCAAAGGGTCAAAGCTAACATAATAGAGAAAACAGAATGAACACTAGCTAGTTCAGAACTAGCAAAAACAGCAACAAAACCTTTTATGAGATGCCTGAACCCCGGTCCAGCAGTTAGGGTGGAATGAGATTCTGTCCATCACAGAGCAGAGTTCACAAGAGACAGATGGTTTAGCCAAAATCAAGCAAGGGTGCTAGGAAAGGAGTACAACAGTGTTCAGGTTAGAAAAGAAAAATGCAACAAAATTATACTTATCAGTGTACCTTTAGCTATACTTTTCTGACAGAAGATGTAGGCACTGATGCTACACACAGTGGCTATATATAAGATTTTGTAGTCTCACATTCTTATCACACTGCATGACATAGTCATATTAATAAAAGCATTGTACTCTCATGTTAAAGCTTCACATAATACTCTAATAAATAAATATATTTCTATGTGATTGTTAAAAAGCACTTTCATCAACTGTTCAATCACCATGTCATTAGCGGGTTAAATTAAGCCCATCCAATTTCTGTAATTTTGTATCTACAAAACCATATTGATCCAGGGGACAATTAAAAATCACTGTGCTAATTTATAGAGACCCACTTTTCCAAAGTTGAAAAAATCTTTCTTGACCCTGCCAACAATTGGGCAGATCACTGGATTAACATATTAAATATTACCAGGGGTACATTCTTATCAAATAAATAGCATTATTGGGGTTATACGCAACCTCAATAAGATTTTATAGTCAAATCTATATAGTTGTCCTGGTAATTGTTTAATTTAACAGGATTTCATAGATTTTAATTTTCAAAGCATATAAAGCTGCTCTGGTAAAATCGAAAAAAAAATTATAATCTTCAACACAATATTAAGTATATGACCTAGGGTTATTGGCATGTAATTGTTAGTCAATGAACAGTTCTACTATTCAGGTCAATTGAAAGCACAGCACATGGTAAAAGTAAATTATGAATCCAATCCTCTGTAGAATTATACCACTTAACCTTGATTCATTATGTATTAAAAAAGCTTTTCATTCACAGTTTTTAACTTTTTTGATCTACTCTTTCATTCATTGCAGAAAAGCAATTAGAAACAATTCTTGACTATGTCCCGAGTCTTTGTAACAGACAATAGTATCTGAAGTTATTTATGTTTTATTCCAACTTTTATGCTTAAAGTTCATTGCAGGTTCTGTTATTAGCTGCTGCAAATTTGTACAATTTTTAAAATATTTTATTTACATTTACTAACACAAGGCTTTAAGGCAGTAGTTCTCAACCTTTCTAATGCTGTGACCCCGCAATACAGTTCCTCATGTTGCGGTGACCCCAAACCATGTACAAGAATATAGCGACTATAAAAATGCACCATATGTACAAGACTATAACTACTATAATACTGCCCCCTATGTACAAGACTACAACTACTATAATACTGCCCCCTATGTACAAGACTACAACTACTATAATTCTTCCCCCTATGTACAAGAATACAACTACTATAATACTGCCCCCTAGTTGTAGTTCTCCCTCCTACCCCCAGTTCTAATCCTCCACTGCTGCCCCCAGTTCTAGTACCCCCTCCTACCCCCAGTTCTAGTTCACCCCTCCTGCCCCCAGTTCTAGTTCCCCCCTCCTGCTGCTCCCAGTTCTAATGCCCCCCCCTGCTGCCCCCCAGTTCTAAGCCCCCCATGCTGCCCCCACAGTTCTAATGACCCCCCTGCTGCCCCCCAGTTCTAATGCCCCCCCCTGCTGCCCCCAGTTCTAATGCCCACCCTGCTGCCCCAGTTCTAATGCACCCTGCTGCCCCGTTCTAATGCCCCCCCCTGCTGCCCCCCCCCCAGTCTAATGCCCCCCCCTGCGATCCCCCCCAGTGTTCCTCAATGCTACCCAACTGCCTGCCCCCAGCCAGTTCTAGCTCCCTCCACCCACACTGCCCTGATACTCACAGTCCAGACCCACCCTGCTGTCCACCAGTTCCAGGTCCACCCCTGCTGTCCCCTAGTTTTACATCAATCCCCTGCTGTCTACCCTAGTTCCGCACAGTCCACCCCTGCTGTCCCAGATCTAGCGCCACCCCCCTGTTGCACCAGTTTCGTAGTTTCCACCCGATGCCACACCGTAGTTTTGGTCCTCCTTTCCTGGTGCCTGTGTGTTCTTGCCACACATGTTATAGTAATCCCTTCCTCTCCCCCCCTTGCTGTCTCAACTCCAGTTCCATGTCCTACACCCGCTTGTCCACCAGTTCTGTGTCGTGTCCCCCCCACCTCTTTTTCCCTGTCGTTTGCACCCCAGTTGCCACAGTGCCTACTGCTGCCCCCGTTGAGCACACTGGTTTCCATATGCTGGCCACCTCCCCAGACTTTCCTCTGTAGCCCACTTGGGCTCTACCCTGCTTCGTTGTACATCACCCTCTTTCAGTTTCTAGCCCTCTTCCCCCCTGCTTGTTCCCCTATCCTTAGGTCTGTAGACCATTCCCCGCTGCCCCCCAGTATCCTGCCCCCTCACCAATGCTGCCCCCAGTTCTACACCTTCCCCCTGCGTGTATCCCCCAGTCTAGCCCTTCCCTGCTGCCCCAGTTCTTCACTTCGACCCCACATGCTCAGATAGTGCCACACCACCCCATAGGTATCCCCTTCTGCCCACCAGGTCTAGTTTTACCCCGCTTCCTGGCCCCCAGGTTCTTAGCCTACCCTTTCCTGCCTGCATTTAGCAGGTCTAGACCAGTGCCCCCTCTTTACTGCCACCAGTTTTGTGTAATTCTGCTCATTCCCTGTGGCCCCCCCTTTCCTGCCCCCAGTTTGGTGAGCCCCACCTCCTGCCCCAGTTTTTGCTGTCACCCCTTGCTGGCATTCAAAGCTGCACGTTTCTACTCACTGAGCAGAGCAGGACCACTGTTTGAATCGGAAGAAGGAGTCTGTGACGAGGAGAGCTTCAGAAGGGTTCCAATGTGTGATCAGACATTACACCACAGGTCCTCAAGCTTCCCTAAATGTAGTGCCGCAGCTGACAGGTCGCCCTGAAGCAATGAGGCATTTACTCTGCACACAATGTCTTTATTTCATTTTTAACGAATGTACCCCTCCCCTGCATGTTTTTCACTTTCACCATAACCATATCTACACTACCACTTGCGACTGTTACCCTGAGTCGTGATCTCATTGTGTTCTCTGGGTGCGTTGTTTGCTCTACGCACCCTCCCTATGCTGTTTTTCCCCGGTGATGGATAACAACAGGTGAGAACGCTGCTTAAGGGCTTTTTACACACATAGTCCGGGAGCACGGACGTGCCCTTTTTGAGTTGCTCTAACGCTCCCACAGTTCCGCATTCAATGTAACACCTGCCCTTATTGGATTAGTTTGACAGGATCTTAATATCACAATTTATCTCAATGTTCCAGGGCCTTCCCCTGCTGGGGGATACTCCTTATAATACTAGTCAGTGTGGGTAATAATGTCCTAATGCCAATACTCCAGCTGGACTGTTGTGGCCTTCCTTGTTCTCCGTGTAATGACTGCTTGGAGAGGAAGAAGTAGGGATTCATGTCTTGCAATTTTGTCCCTGCCATGTGTTTTGCATGGAAGAGGAGTAGTTTGCGAATAAAGCTCCTTTTACTACCATTCATGTACTCTATAGATGGTAATTTGAGCAGCGGTTAGATCGCCTGACAGGCAAGGGTTAAGAAGTTAATGATATTATACAATGGGTTCCACTATTGTAACTTGGTGTGTGATTGATGAATTTTTCCAAGGCGACCACATTTGACCTACGGACCTTAACAATACCTTAGTAGTGGTGAAGGAGTTTCTCTCTTCGAATCGGCTATAACACACAGGTGGGAAAACTCTGAACATAGATGCTCGTCTTACACCAGATTGACACTACAACCGAGCGCACCAACCAGCCTTGGATCATTAGGGCTCCCCTAGGTGCGTTGTATCCCAACTACAACAACGCTAGAGTGCACACAGGACAATACAGGCACCAACGTTTCTCTTGCAGCTCTTTTTAGCAGGACATATTATGCTACATCCAGAGCCTGCCCTGCATGTCCCAGGGCCTGGTGAACCAAACATCCCGTGGTTCCTCTCACCAAGCCATCACTCCATTATCGTAGTACAGCAACTGTGTGTACACCCGAATGTGTGGCGGTTGTTTACCATTGGTTCCAATAAAGAATGCAACGTATTACTTTTACATCCACAAAATGTTAGCCCTTCAGTATGGTTGTCTGCCCCTACACTCCCCCCCATCCACTACCAGGGATTTCTTCAATTCCAGCTCCAACCATCGCTGCGGAGGCCTTGCAGAACCCCCGGCGACGCGCCTTCTTCTTTAGTGTGTTAGTCCCCTACCCATTGATATGCCTATTGGTATGGGTTGCTGTGGAGACTGCAGTTACTGGAACTGCCCAACCTGTGGTCCCACCAGCAGTTCACCTTACTTCTGGCTGACATCACTGGCACAGGATGCCCTTTTTTCATTTTTGACCACGATCCTTGTTCACTTGCACAGGAATTCAGCCCGCAACCGATACTGATTCGTAACCTCTGATGGGCTCTCCCCCCCTGCCCCCCCTTATAATGGGATCATTGTCTGTTTAATATTGTATATAGACCTTGTTGCTACTCCCAGTGGGCGTTTGAGCGCATCATTCTTATACCTCTTAGAGCAAAGACTTTTATTGGGACTTGACTTTCCCCTATTTATTTATTTTTTTCTCAGGCAATGAGACTCTCCCATGAATCTGATCATCCTTGTTATATGGCTTGTTAGCATCAACTCTATGCTGAAGCAGGGATATCCAAAAGGATTCTGACTACCCTTTACATCACCAGGGACAGAAGTCAGGTGTTCTCCTTAAATGGAACCTACCACTGTTTAAAAGTGGTAGGTCTGTAACAACATGTCCCACTGTACTTGGCATTCAAGCTCACAGCGGCACCTGAGTGGTGCCAGAGCATAGTTTTGTCAGGGGTTAACATAAGCCCCTAATCGTACACTGTTTTTCTAAGTTACTATGCAATTGATAACTTGCCGTGTGCGTGACGCCGGATTCTAACGGGCTGGAGAGCGGTGAAATCACCGAGCTCTCCTGGCCACAAGCGTGCCTGCGCAACGTAGCACGAGGTTAAACCGGCCGGTAAGTTCTGCAGGCGAGAGTGTGCCGGAGCATGCTCACATAGTTGACTTGTCACCGGTCATCCCCTATACACCGAATCCCCGTTTAGGCAATTGACCACGTGCGCTTGTCTTCTTCTACGCGCATGTGTCAGCGCCCTGTCTGTCTCCCCACCCAAGGGGCGGCTCTCTCCCACTCCTCTCCTCTCTCCCTCCCCTTACCCCTTCTCCCTGTGCGCCAGACTGCTTATAAGTTAATTATAATTGATTAAACACCTGGTGATACGATGGCGCTTTGTTCATCTAACACAAACAAATATGCCTCTGGCCACCATGCTCCGGCCACCCTTTGTATGCCTGGTGCCAGCTTTTCCTATATGGTTTTCCGTAAAAATAACCCCAGCTTGTAATTGCGGGTTTTCTCACCAGTCCCCTTGGTTTTCCTTTAAGGACTTTGACTTACATGCCAATCTTTAACCCCCTGTTGCTACACCCCCCCTTCATCCTCTTGAGAACGGAGTTTGGGGATCGATTGTCACAAGCACATTTTTTTTATCTGCTTCAGCCCCACCCTTATTCGCGCCCCCCCCGCCCACATTCTGGTTGTTTTTTTTGCTCCAATCCCCTTGACTTTTATGCATACCACACTAATTTGTTTTATACTTTATTCCTCCCACCGGTCCCGTTTACTGGATAATAACCCCCAATATAAGTCCTTTTGCTACCTTGAAGGATGTCCCCTCTTAACAATTCATAGTAGACTTACAAGAAGTCTAAACTAATGTGCCCGGATTACTACCCAAACCCACGTATATAATACATTCCATAAGGACTTCATTTTTTCGGGCCACATCTATTGTGTAGAAACAGTGCTGTCACACGTTCGGGAGTTTCTTATGTCCTGTAGGAATATTTGATTATACTGTTTGGCTTAATCCACATCATATTTTGACTTCTTGTAAGTCATACTTGATGTTAAGGGGGCTGCGCTTTCAAGGTAGCAAAAGGATGTATTGTTTTCCATTTAACACCTGGAAAAACTTATTTGCATTCTTCCAGGATTCTCCTAGGGAGCATTATGGCTTAAGTCTCCACACGCCTTTAAGGTGGACCTTTAATTGGAATGGTCTCGTAAGGAGAAACACATACTGTTTGTCCTAGTCAATGCTCTACATAGCCAAATCAGTTCCTAGCTGTTTACTGGGAGACCCAATCAGTCGAAACAGTTGCGTGTCTAACCTTGGCGTCTGTCTATGGAATAGATATACTGTTTGGCTTAATCCCACATCATATTTTTTTAGCCTTCTTTGTAAATCATACTTGATGTTGTATGGGTGGGGATGCCCCTTTCAATGCGGTTAGCAAAAGGTATGTAGCTGTTTCCATTTAACACCTTGGAAAACTTATTTGCATTCTTCCCTTTACATCCAGAGGAAAGCCTTTGTTTCCTGCTCTTTTCCCCACATCAAGGGCTGTGCCCAGAAGATGGACTTTGTTTTGAAAAGCCTTCTGAGAGTCTTTTGCCAGTTACTACAGGGAGACGTTGCCAATGACTTTTGTGTAACACTGAATGCTCTTCATTTGCAGGAATGGGACATTCTGTTTGCATTTCCTATGTTTTTCTCCACAGGAAAATGGACATTTTGGCACTTTGCTATTGTTACCCTGAGTAGCCATCCCCATGTAACGTTTGTAACGTTCAAGCAACTTACCCATTGGGCTGCTAAAGCCAATGTGTGTTATATAATGTTTGCACAACTGTCAATTATTGTCAGTAAGTTTGCACTTAACATTTTCATAGGCTTTGCAGGTGATAGTATGACTGTGTTGGACCATCTTTTATATGTAAATCACAAAAATGAAAATCAAAAATGAAAATCACAAAAAAAACACAACATATTGGGTATCACAACGTCCGTAACAACCCGTACAATAAAATAAAATGGTCACTGAACCCGTACGGTGAACGCCGTAAAAAAACACACAAAAAAACCTCACAAAAATTATTAAATTTTCACATCTGACCGCCTCCTAGGCCTTATCAACTACACACAGAGTGACACAGGACAAACAGGACAAAGCTGCAGCTTTTAGCATTGGACACAGCTACATCCAAGCCTGCCCCTGCATCCAGACTGGTGACCAAACTCCTGTGGTTCCTCTCCAAGATCACTCCAGTACAGCACTTGTACAGAATTGTTTGGCGTGTTGTTACCGTTGGTTTGAATAAAGAACTGTAAGTTACTTTTATGTACATAATAGCCTCCATCTGGTCCCTGCTAAGTCCTTGTTCACAGGCTATCTTTGGTTATCCTGAACTACTAGCAGTTTCCAGATGTTCCAAACAATCGGAAAGGGGATTCATCAGAGAAAATGACTTTACCCCAGTCCTCAGCAGTCCACTCCCTGTACCTTTTGCAGAATATCACTCTGTCCCTGATGTTTTTTCTGGAGAGAAGTGGCTTCTTTGTTGCCCTCCTTGACACCTGCCTGCTGCCATTCCTGAGCAAGCTCTGCACTGCTAGTACCCCGATCCCAAAGCTTAAACACTTTAAACAGACATCCTGGCGCTTGCTGGTCTTTCTTAGCAGCGAATCCCAAATGTAGAAAGTGAAGATGCAGCACTCCAAGGTGTGTTGAAAGGGGTGAATCTTTACTCCATAAAACGCGATGTTTCGGTGTAAATCTACACCTTTTTTGCTTGATAAAGGTGTAGATTTACACCGAAACGACGCGTTTGATGGGATAAATGTTCACCCCTTTCAACACATCTTGAAATGCTGCCTCTTCACTTGCTAGATAGATAGATAGTATTTCCAGAATGAGTGGTGTGAAAAAAACATTCTTTTATCTTATACCACATGCTATATGTAACTGATAAAGCAGGGATAAATTTTCAAAGATATGAAGTTGGGAGTACACCAAAATCCATTCTCATCTTATCATCTAATCAATCAAATGATACCTCCTCCAACCTACGTGAAGATCAACAGAGCAGAGACATTACCACACCGCGGTCAAAAAACATGACAGGAAGGGGGGAAGGAAACAAACGGCAACGGCATAAAAACGTGGAATCGCAAGGAGAAAAAGAAGTAACAAATAAAGTTTTGAACTTATCGACTAACATCTTGACACAACCACAAATGGATGTATTAGCCAAGGGTCTTAATTTCTCACCTAGCTGCGATTTATTCAGGACGATTCTAGATGTTAATAAGTTGGCTAGAGACATTACTGTCAGGATGCATTTTGATAATAATGTGGATGAGGACCAATCTGATGTTTCTTATGAAAATGAATACATGAATGACTTAATGGCACCTACTCACAATGATTGTCATAATTTTGTTCAACAAAGTAATGTGTTTACACTACACTACACTTAAACTGTGGTGTGAACAATGGTATGGGAAGACCTTTCTCCACACGAAATCCAAAGAAAGAAAGGGAGGCCCTTAAACAATTGAGCTATAACCCCAATATAGTAGTGAGACCGGCAGACAAGGGTGGTACGTGGTGGTCCTGGACTCTTCCTTATATAAGTATTTGAATGAGGAGGCATTGCGGGATGACACCACCTACCATCCTTTGTCCAGCAATCCAACAGATGTCTTTTCGATTAAGCTAAGTAATCTATTGGAGTATAATTACCACTAAACTTAGGAAGTATTTGATGGTGGACCACCCTATATCCCCAGTATTTCACTCGATCCCCCCACCCACACTAAGACCGATAGTTACCGGCATTGGGAGCTTAGGAGAGAAACTGGGGGAGTGGGTTGATCACCACCTACAACCTCTTACACAAGTCATGCCCACTTTCCTCCAGGATACCAAGCGTGTACTCCAAAATATGGAAGACTTCCAGTGGGATGACGAATACAAGTGGGCGACATGCAATGTTGTCACACTGTATTCATCCATCCCACATAAATTGGGCCTGCACTTCCTAAAGTTACACATGAACAAATACAGCACCTGTGGGGATGCATTAAAAGAATTTATTTTGTTGGCCACTGAATTTTTGCTTGTACATAGTTTTTTTCATTTTCGACAGTAGATGTTACCTAGAGGTGGAGAGGGCCCCTATGGGGGCCAAGTTCTCTCCATCTCTGGCTAACATGTACATGTCGCAATGGGAAGAACAGTATGTCTTCTGCCCCTCCAATCCGCATCGGGAGTCTATAGTATGGCTAGGCCGGTACATAGATGACCTGGTGTGGATTTGGAGGGGAACAGAGGACACCTTCATCAAATATGGTTGAATAACTGAATCAGAATACCATGAACCTTAGATTCACATATCAATTTGGGGGAGATGTGAACCTGGCAGGTAGAGGAAGCAAAGTAGTCATCCCTCCCTTTAGGAAAAGCACTGACAGTAACTCAATTTTGTTGGCATCTTCGTGCCATCCTGCACATGTCGTTAGTAATATTCCATACGGAGAGATGACTCGCCTTAGAAGAAACTGTAGTGAGGATGACCGGTTTCACACAGAAAAAGAAGCAATGAAAAAACGATTATATGATCGTAAATATAACAAGAGGGATGTCCTCAAAAGCGGAAAAGAAAATTTCAGTTGTGTCACAACTAGATTTATTGTGTAACAAAAAGATAGCTGTGAGTGGCAGTAATAAGGAGAAACCATTAGTTTTTTCAACCATGTATAGTGATCAGTTCCCAGAAATTAGGAACATAGGGTGTTGGAGCCTGACTGTTGAGTGAGACGGCCGCATGTGAGTGAGCTCCCGCTGTGGAGTTGTTTGACCTGACACATAGCAGCAGTCTTCTTCCAGCCGAGATGGGAAAATCGAACAAGAAGAGATCCGGGGACAAGCTGGAAACCCCTAGAGCAAGGGGGACCTGGACAAATTTCTCAAAAAAAAATTGGCAACTCTGCCGGCCGTGGGGCGCAATATGGCGCCGGAGGAAGCGCGCAAATCAGACACGCCAGAAGATTTTCTTGGTTACTGGAGGACTAAGAAAATCGCAGTAGGCGAAAAAATATAAGGATTAAGGGGATTCCTGAATCTGTCCTCTATGAAGACCTGCAGAAATTTGCACTAGAGATCTTTGCCGAACTCTTATCTCCTGAAACAGCTAATTTTATTCGGATAGAACGTATCCACAGAGCCTTGAGACCTACTCCTAAACAAGAGGATCCCCCGAGGGATGTTATCTGTGGGTTGCTGAGTTATGTAGATATGGCAGCCATCTTGAAAGCAGCACGAGAAAGAGGAGACTTCGTCTTTAAAGGTGACAAGATTATCTTTTTTCAAGACCTATCCTCCTCCACACTGAATAAGAGGAGAATAAAGAAACCGCTAACGGACTATCTCAAGCACCACAAAATCTTATTCCACTGGCTTTACCCATTCAGACTTGCCTTTCAATTTAGAGGAAAAAGAGGAACCCCGGAGGATCTTCCACAACCCTGGGACATTCTTGACAACAACCCCCTGGAGATCCAATCCTGGCAGGCAGTACCGGAACACTTAATGAATCTTCCTGACCTTCTGCAACTCCAGTAGCAGGATCTAAGAAGTCACTGCGGGCAAAAAAAGGTTCACAGATGCGCCATGATTATTCTCAAGTGCACTAAGGGTACTGTTTGACATGAAAGTGTTTTTTGGATTTATTGTATTGCCCACAACACATGTGGTTAATGTGTATTATAGGCTGGTTTAGTTTAGTAATAGTTACAATAGTACCTGCTGTCTTGAGTTATGGTAACAGCAGAATATTGGATGTACAACGCATCCAGACACTAAGAGGTACTCTCCTATCATACCAGGTAGTAAACCCTAAGAAAATGAGACCAAATTCCCCCTCTCAGCTGTAACCTCCTGATGGGTCATACAAACCCCACCTCGATCAGGACACTAGATCCCCCCCCCTCCCCTGCCTCTCTCCGCACCTGTGGAGTGAGTGAGTGGAATTACCTATTCTTTCAGTATTTAAAGTTACTAAGAATTTTATTTTGCATCTACAAGATATGTATGAACATAAGGTCACCTTAGTGATGACTTATGTAAAACTTGTTAATTGTTGCCCAATGGGTTGTTATGTATTCAGATGTTTCACACTTACACCCCTAAACCCCACAGATGTCACTGGAAAAAGAATTTTAAGCAACTATACATATCACAGTAATCTCGCAGAACACAGTAGGAACAATGGCTTTGTTTAAAATATCTTCATTCAAAGTGAAGGGTTTAAACGTACCCCAAATATGATCACAAATTCTCACACTAGTTAGGAAAATGGGCTCAGAGATCTGTTTCTTTCAAGAATCCCACTTTAAGTTTAGTAAGCTACCAAATTTACCCTAACATTATTTCAACCAGTGGTTTCACAGCTGTCACACACAGGCAAAAAGTAAAAAAGTCCCATTTAAGCACATATCAACTTATCAAGCTTCCTATTCCTATTGGGCAAAGTGGGCTCAACTAAAATTACACTGGCTAATCTATATGCCCCCAATGTAAACCAAGTGAGCTGGATTAGAGACACACTAGAGGAGCTACATACCTTTGCAGAAGGACTTTGGATTGTGGGAGGTGACCTGAACCTCACAATTAACCCAATGCTAGACTCATCCACTAACAAATCAGTACACTCACAAAGAGCACTGGCAAGTCTCACAAAAACACTACACACCTTTTCTCTAATAGATACTTGGAGACTCCTGCAAGGATTATTCCTTTTATTCAAGAGTACACCACTCATTTCAACGACTGGACTATTGATACAATGGCAGCTACATTGATTCTATCAGTAAGACAGAAATAGGCTCTATTACGGTCTCTGACCACGCACCCATATCACTTTCCATTTGTATACAGTCACTACCTCCCCCAGCAGGTACTTGGAGACTAAACGAGTCATTATTAGACTCTGAAGAAAAAGTCAAATTGATTAGTTATAAACTTAACTCATATTTTGAAAGAAACGCAGCAAAGGACACGTCCATCCAGATCAACTGGCAACCACATAAAGTGTTTATTAGTGGAGAATTTAGGGCACTGGGAGAATACTACAAGAAAGAGAAGGCCAGAGCATTGGATGAAACCTTGGCCAAAATATATAAGTTGGAATCCACTTTTAAAAGATCCAAATTGGAGGCTGTATACTCAGAACTCTGTTCTGAAAGGGGTAAATTAGCAGATATTTTAAATGCTAAAGCAGCCAAGAGCTATTTATATGCCAAATTCAGACATTATGCCCATGGCGGCAAGGGTAACAAATTGATGACGCTTCTAATAAAAAAGCAAAAAGCTACCTCCTTAATCTCTAGTATAGCCCAATCTTCCCCCAAAAGTACTGACAAAACTCATGAAATTGCCTTGGAGTTCAGACGTTTCTATGAAAAACTGTACAACCTGACCCCTCATTACCCACCAAATAGTACCCAGACCAAAGAGGTTATATACTCATTCTTGAGTAAGCTTAAACTACCCACAATAGCACAGACTGAATTAGATGATTTAATTAGGCCAGTAACACAAGAGGAGGTGGAAAAAAAAAATAAACTCCTTACCACTACACAAAACGCCTGTGCCAGACGGTCTTCCGACCTACTACTACCGCAAGTTGGCACATGTATTGCTACCACACTTAACAGAATGGTGCAAAGCGCTGAGGAAAGGGGCCCCCTTACCTGCAAAAGTCCTAGAGGCAATTATTACAGTGATTCCCAAGGAAGGGAAGGACCCTGAACAATGTAGTAGTTATCGTCCGATCTCACTTAACGTAGATGCGAAAATATGGGCAAAAATCCTATCCACACGCCTCAACAAAGTGCTACCATACTTAATTAATGCAGAACAGGCGGGTGTTCCAGGGAGAGAGGGGAACCAGAACTCCACTAGAATAATACACATTATCTCTCATGCTAGGAAACATAGAATCCCCCTGATCCTTCTCGGCACAGATGCCAAGAAGGCATTTGATAGAATTATTTGGGACTTTATGACTGCCACACTGGGGAGGTTTGGGTTTCCCCAGCAATTCATAGACTCAGTGATGGCATTATACTTCCGACTTAATGCAAGAGTGAGAGTGAATAACCATTTCTCGGCTCCCTTTTTAATCAAAAATGGAACGAGACAAGGCTGCTCCCTTTCCCCGGCATTATTTGTCCTAATAATGGAAACTTTACTTCAAGCCCTGAGAGAACACCCAAATATAAATGGATTGAAAGTGGGAAATACAATCCACCTAAATGTGTCTTCTGCCGATGATCTTTTATTACTCATCACCAATCCCAAGGAAGCCTTCCCACATGTAATGAATCTCTTCAACGAATTTGGCACGCTATCTAACTTTAAAATTAATTTCACTAAATCGGAGGCACTGAACATCACAGCCCACAACACCTTAATTTCAGAACTTTAAAAGAAATTCCCATTTAAATGGCAACCCGACCATATAAAATACCTCGGGGTAAATATTACTAGAGACCCCAGAAACCTGTTTGACGCTAACTATAAAGCTCTTCTGAGATCAATTGATCAACATTTGACCTCACTGAAAATTCCTTTTGTTTCATGGGTTGGTAGAAAAAACCTCCTAAAAACATATATTATGCCGGGGCTACTTTATTTACTCCAAATGTAACCCCTATACGTCCCGAAACACTTCTTCCAACTAGTGCAAGCATCCTTCTGCAGGTTCTTATGACAGGGCAAAAGGCTAGAGTGAATTACACACGGCTCACTCAACAAAGAAGAAAGGGGGGTATAGGGCTCCCAGACCTGCAATGCCAGCTCGCCTGCTCCCTTACCATATACGACCACTCTAACAATTTATTGGGAATTTGGACTAGACTGGAATCTATCCCAACAGGAAAGATCCTGGAAAAATTAGGAAATCAAGAGGAACTACTGACTTATCTAGACAATCTTGTACCCGACTTACATTTTTTACATAAGCTTACATAAACAATTTTGTGAGGCAAATAGTAGCCAAATCAACTAACCCCAACAGCTTAACATGGATTGAGGAAATGATGAGCAAGCCAATTAAACCTAAGGGTTTGATCTCCTTTATCTATAATAAACTACTTGAAGATTCTTTAGGTGAAGTGAAGCCTGATTATATTGCTAACTGGGAGAAAGACTTAAAGGGGTATTCTCGCCTGGGCATTCACATTCAGTTTCACTAATCTTCCATTTATAAACATTTCTTCAATTGGATGTTATTAAAAAAAATGTTCCTGTGTGAAGATAATTTCTTATAAATGTAGTCATTCTGTCCCTTAGAAACGAGATGGCTTCCTCGGTTACGACCACGTCACACTCTGGCAGCGGTGGCCAGACATGAGCTATTGAGTCCTGTCTGACCTCCTGGATTCAGCAATCATTGCCACAGGATGGCTGTGGGTCATCTAGTAAATCCCGGACATTTCATATACAAAAACCTTTTGTTTCTTTGTGCAATCCCTCCAGCAGAGGTGGCCGTATCCAGGGACACAGTCTTGTTTCTAAGGGACAAAATGACTACATTTATGAGAAATTATCTTCACACAGGAACATATTTTTTAATAACATCTAATTGAAGAAGTGTTTATATATGGCAGATTTATCAAACTGAATGTGAATGCCCAGACGAGAATACCACTTTAAGAGTCACATTTAGTGATGCTGAGATCTCTAAAATACACAAAAATTCACATGGATTTTCTAATTGTGTAGGCGTTCAGGAGAACTCATACAAATTAATGACAAGGTGGTACAGAACCCCTAAAACACTCAAACAGATGGGTCTAACCTCTAACGATGACTGCTGGAGATGCGGACACGCATGCTCACATCTTTTGGCCCTGTCCAAGTATTCAGAAGTTCTGGAATGATGTTTCTAAAACTACCAATCAAATTTGCTCCCAAGCTTTGCACCTCACTCCGACTAGTGTACTCTTATGGTTACCCAATAAAACCTGGACTCCAGGTAAACACAACCTGGCTACAGCCTTAGTCCAAGCAGCTAAACTGCTTATCCCTTTTCATTGGCTTAGTAAATCCCCCCTACAATCCCAGAATGGCTAAATAAAGTAGATCAGATGTGCAGATTAGAAGAACTAACGAGTTGGTCAGACAGAAAACACGACACATTTATAAAAATGTGGGCCCCATGGCACAAATTTAGGAAACAAGTATAAAGTTATATATACAGACGCACATATCTAATACTTTATCTAGACCTGCTTGTCTTCTACAACATTTTTCCAACAATATTTGTGCTTCAACTTAGTAGAACTCTACTAAAACCACTGAAATGCTTATAGCATAACCCTTGTAGCATAATTGCAATCAGGTTTTTGGACATAAGTTCCTATCATGAAATAACTCAAGTAACTAGTTCCTTACGAATATGATGTGCTATACTATGTCTGACATCTGTCCCGGATTATAGGCTCTAGTGTATCGCCTAGCATTTTTAAAAGTAAAGAAAATGTGAGTAGGGAATATACTTGGCTGAGTATGCCAGGGACCCACAAATGTGGGCATAAACAATGTAAAACGTGTGCCTTTATTAACAACAGTTTCCCAATTAAAACATTTATGAATTGCAATTCTTATAATTGTATATATGCTATAGAATGTACACGCTGCCAGAAACATTATGTCGGGTATACAACAGGACCATTGAAAATACGAATGAGGAGGCATCTGTCTGATATTGACAATGAAGTGGTCAATGTTTCGGCAGCGTCCAGACACGTCTGTGAACACCGCAACAAAAAAACTGAGGGCTTTAGGTGGATGGCGATTATTGAATCGTGAATCATATTGGATCTTTGCTTTGTGTAGCGGGATCCCGTATGGACTCAACAAAAGAACGGATATGATTCACACATATTGATACCCTGTAATTGATGGGGAGAATAATATCCAGGAAATTAGTGGGAAATGTATATATGTGAGATTAATGAGTAGAGAATATTACACACTCTTGAAGGATATATGATATTAATATTAAATTTCTGGGGAACATAAAAAGAATATAATGTAATCAGGTATTGGAGATATTGAATGATTCATACTGCTTCTTTTGTGTAACAACTTGTAATAAATTCTCTGATGTATATTTACTCAAGTGTTAACATTCCGATGTCTAGGTTTCAAGTATTTTCGTGTTCCATGTATTACATGTTGAATATTATATAGCAATGTCTATGGAATCTTACATGAATACTACATGCATTAAGTTGATTATCCCATTGTACAAATGTTTTTAGAATTACTATTTTTAACTTAAATATTTTATGTAAAGTTTAATGTAAAGTTTATGTAATGTTTAGCTCACTAAGGGTTAAGGTCATTTGGCTCACCTGTTGTCATGACCCTGGAGATTGATTGGGGAGTATCCACCCCATAATGGGCGGTCCTTGGATGACACCATGATTCCAGGTGATTTGATGCTTAGTGAACAGTAATATGGAAACTAATCATGACTAAGATGCACAAGCGTCGAAACGCGTCAATCTTTTAAGCTGTAACTGCATGTTGTTCCGGAGATGTGAATAAAGAGGAAGAAGTCTATTTATACCAAACCTGGTGGCTTCATGTGAGTGCCGAGGTTCCTTGTACCTTTTGTTGATAAAGGGTCCGGTTTGTACTGGAAACAGATTTTACCTAGCTGTACAACTTTTTAATAAATGTTAGAAATGTATTCACACTGAGAAAGACTCCCTGAGTGATTGGCGACGTAACGATCTGGGAACCCCATCCACATAACTATTAACCCCTTAAGGACGCAGGGTTTTTTCGCTCATTTCTCGCTCTCCACCTTCAAAAATCCATAACTTTTTCATTTTTATATGTACAGACCTATGAGAGGGCTTATTTTGTGCGTAACAAATTTTACTTTCCTGTAATGTTTATTTTAACATGCTTTGTACTGCGAAGCTGAAAAAAAATTCCAAATGTGGAAAAATTGAAAAAAACCCGTCACGTTCTTGTGGGCTCAGTTTTTACGACTTAGACTGTGCACTCAAAATAACACCTCAGCTTTATTCTTTGGTTCGGTGCGATCGCGGTGATACCAAATTTTGCCATTTTCTGAGGCTAATAACTTTTTCATACTTTAGCACACGGAGATGTATGAGGTGTCATTTTTTGCGAAATGAGGCGACGTTTTCATTGCTACCATTTTGAGGTCTGTGCAACATTTTGATCATTTTTTATTTCATTTTTTATGTGATGTAAAAAAGGTGTAAAAGTCGCATTTCGGACATTTGGGCGCCATTTCCCGTCTCGGAGGTCACCGCCGGCCGTAACCGTTTTTATATTTTGATAGATGGGGCATTTTGGGACGTGGCAATACCTAATATTTTTGTGATTTTTACTGTTTATTATGTTTTATATCAGTTCTAGGGAAAGGGGGCGATTATAATTTTTAATATTTTATAAAAAAATTTTATTTTTTTAAACTTTTTTTAAAATTTTTTTTCCACTATTTTTTAGACCATATCGGGTACATTAACCCTAGATGGTGAGATCGCTGCTACCATATACTGCATTACTGGCTCATTGTAACGAATCTGCAGATGGCAGATCAAACGAAGACCCGAGGCTACCATGGCAACCGATGGCTGCGCGCCGGCGCCGACTTTGCCGGACGGGTTAATAGCCACGATCGGTGCAAGCACCGACCGCGGTTATTAGCGGTGGGGGTTTTCTGCAATATGCAACAACCCCCACCTTTGTATGAAGAGGACTCAGCCCGTGAGCCCTCTTCATACATCCCTCATACCTCTGCGCCGTAGAGCTAAGGGGTTAAAAGATGCAAAAAGATGCAAAGAGCTAAGGAAAGATGCAACAATCCTGGTTGTACAATTTGCACACCTGCAATACTGTCAGTAAAGTGATTAGAGGTGGTCCAGTTTTCTCTTCAAATTGCAATCAGCTAATGCGATAGGAGGAAGTGGATTGCAGTGGTATTTTAACTGCATGTTACTCATTTAGGGATATGTTTGCATGATTGACAATGATAGTTTGTGACAAGAACATAGAGATTGGTATATTCAGTGTATCCTCATATATCAGATTGTAAACAAAGCATAGAACTATCGACATGAACTAAGCGTTGTTAGAACATGTTATGAAGTTGAAACTAAAGTGTTTATTACAAAATACCCTTAGGCAGTGTGTGATTCCCCATCCCATATCAAGCTTCATGTAGAATGCTTCCTTCGACTTCACAGTCTGATATCTGAGGTGGTGAACAAGCTCACAGATAAGCCATAAGATAAGTCAGGCAGACTTTTATCTTCAGCTGTCAGAGCAGCGGGAGAAGGGAAACTTGGTGGGTGGCTTCTAAATCCAGAATTCTAATACATCCCTAAAAGCAAGTAGCTGTCGAGCTTTTTGATTTTAAACTACAAAAAAAAATGATATACATTTATAATGTAAGAAAATGACAACTGCCATGGCCTTAGGACCCAAGAACCTCGGCGCTTACTTAAGTTGTGTTTTAAGAAAAGAACAAAAAAAGAGACAGCCTTAAATAAATCTATCCATCCATTTTCTCTCTACTGTTTTTATCAAAATTGTACCTTACTTTAAAAAGTCTTTTCCAGCATACAAATATTGATGATCCTTAGAAAAGGACAATAATATCATATATCCTGCACTCCAAATGATCAGCTAATCAACTGATTCAACAGCAGCTGCCATTGTTAAGAAAAAGAATGGGGAACTAAAGAGCTCTATTTTGTGTAGTGGCCAGACTGGGTTACTGCAGATGAGCTGCTATTTACTTGGTGATGATATTATAATATATTATATATTAAATACACTGTAACACAAAACTTCATATCAATCTGTTAAATGTATTTTGCTGACTTTATGATAAGTTATAAGCAAGGTAAACTATTTAGCTCATAGCCCATTCTCTACCCCATTTACTGCATCTCTCTGATGTATTGTTCTCTGTCATTCAGATTTTTCAGAATTTTACAAAATGTTAAAGGAAATCCATCACCGTGATTTACCTACCTAAATTAACTGCTATGTTAAGTAGGGATATGACCATATATGCCACCCATACATTTGTTTTTATTTTCTAACTGCTCCTTTTGTGCCAAAACTTTACACAAGAAACATGCAAAGGAGGTTTAAGTTCTTTGTGGGGGGTGTTAGCAGAGCAAGTCAGGGATACAGCGGCACAGCAATACCACCACCTGCTACACGACCGCTACCTAGCCTGGGCAGTATGCGTGTTGTAGCCCCTACAAGGCTGGACTCCTCTTCCTACACATGACAAAAACACAAGGCATACATGACAGGTCCTTATCATGTATCTCGTGTGTTTTTGTCAATTTTGGATTAAATAAATATGGATTAATTAACTGACGATTCTTTAACCAAATCGGGGGTGCTGGAGAAAATGTTGTCCCTTTTCTGATATGTCTCTTCCACCTGCTTTCATTATGCACCTAAACCTCCTCCCACATCCTCCCTGACTTGACCCAATCCCTATTATGTTGGCTAACTGCACAAGAAAACCTTGTGGTGAGCCTTGTATCGCCAAAATGAGCAGCTGTGAGGCAGCTCACTGCACCTCACTACACATGCATCATTTCCCTGGCAGTGAGGCAGTACGCAACTCCCTACGTAGTTTGCGTGCCTCCTGTGTTGCCTAGCAACCATGTGCACAGAAGCAAAGCCGCCTGGCCTCACTGCTCTTGTTGGCAATACAAGGCTTACCAAGAGATTACCTTGTGCGGTGAGCTGACATCATTAGGGGCTGGGTCAAGACACGGATGATAAGAGAGGGTGTTTGGGCGTATAGCGATGAGAGGGGCGCCAAGTGAAACCATTATGCAAACAAGCAGGTGGACGTTAGAATTTGAAATGCGCAACCCCCAGGACTTCACTGTAGATGGTGGCAGGTATCCAGAGCTTGGATTAAATACCAGGAGACAGGGCAATATACATATATATATATGAGATTTGGAGGCAGGGGGCAAATTAGGACAACACCCAAGCAGTAGGACCGTTACCTCCTTTTTTGTGCATGGAGAAACAGGAGGAGCAGTGCCAGAGCCCAGCAAAATTCCCTCCAGCAGGCTATCAATATCCAGGCTCTATGATGGTGGTATGATGTGCACAAGTCGGTAAGGTGCTCACAGCCCAATACCTTTCAGTGATATTGGCATTTTCCGTAGAACACTAAGATTTTAAGATTTCATATTGTGCCATGAGTTCTTAATGGATGAGAGCAGGTTCACATAAACACATGTGACATGACGTTGATGCCATGGAGAACATTCTGCTGCCTGAAACCTCCCCCGGCATGACCGGTTTGCTAGAGATAAACTAATGTTCAGGGCAGGCATCTTTTTGAGGACTTTCTACTTTGTCTGAATTTGGAATTAAACTTAGAATTAAAGTGTATAAGTGCTAATATTTACATATAAATATGTACGATACATGGGAGAGTAATGCACATGTAACTTTTACAAAGTATTTATGTGGTATTCTTACAGAAATGTGAGGTACAGATGCTATCACTAACACCATCATGTTTTCCACTATAAGGACAAAGATAATGGCAAAAACCTGAGTGACCCTTTTATAAGTTGCAGATCATTTGGAGAAGCTGTATTCCAATGACAGGAGAGAGAACAGAAAAGAAGACTAGATGTGCCTAAACCTAGGCTTGTTTAGGTGCACAGTATAGTAACATCTGCTATTCTGCATATAGTCTTCCATATATTATTTAACACTCATGCACCTAAATAGAGAGATTTATAAGTGCAATTTCTATAAATTTTTAAATAAAGTTAGTATATTGTACATCCCCTGCACTAATTACCAATATACAGTGACCACCTTTAATTAAAATATGTACAGTATGTACAAATTATAATGTAGTGCATGCCATGAATTATTAGAACAATGTAGTGCAGTACTACAGCCCCAGATCCAAGCTCAGTATATAAATACAGCAAAAGTACCAAGTTCCATACAGAAATACAGTACCAGAGCCTCTAGAATGTACAGAATCACAGCAACCGATTCAGGGTTCAGGGTCCATGTACATATTATATGAAAATGATTTTATATATTTACATTTATATACTACTACCTATAGTAAAATATAATTATCAATAATCAATTCAGTACCCATTATAATTGACAGTGTGCCTTGTAATAAATATATCTATCTATACATACTGTGGCGACTTACGGTCATCTATGCATACTGTTCCTCCTGTAATAATGTAACATACTGTGCTATATCAACAGCATCCACATCTTAAATATGGATGTGCTATTAATCATAGTTTAATTTGGAGAAGGTGTAGGATGGAAGTACCCCCTCCTGCAACAAATCAAAAGAGATCCTGGAGGTACTATACTTTTCCCATCACTAGAAATGGCACTGGCCTCAGCTAGCATTGGGTTAATGTGCACATTTTGTACCAAAGCATGCTCATCTCATCTCCTTCCTAAACGATATGATGGCTGGACTCTTCCATCTTATACTGTAATTGGTTGAATGAGGCACCTTAAGGTATCTTCCAATTACACCTTATGGGCAAATTAAGACTGGCATGGGTCCTGGGCTGTGTAGGCCCTCCGAGTCTGGAATTAATTCCCTACACATGGTACTAGAATCTGTCACGGTTACACCCGCAATCCTCGGTACGGATTGAGAGTGCACCCTTGCCTGCTGCCACGGTCCCGGCTCCCACAGCCCTCACTTGCCTCTCCTGGCTCCGGCCTACACTCTGGCTCCCAGCGTGTAGGCCGCATGCTTCTTCCCTGCAGTCGTGAGCTCCCCGCCACTAGGTGGGATGCGCGCAGACTTCTCCCAGCCTTAAAGGGCCAGCGTCCTCCTTATTGGCTCTGGCATTCCTGGCTCGGCTATATAGCCTGGCGACTCCCAGCATCCCCTGCTGGATCTTCAGGTCATTCTACTGGAGAGAAAGCCTTCCTGAGCTTTTCCAGACGCCTCTGTGTTTCCGTGTTCCTATGGTGATTCCCGTGTTCTGTGTTGTTCCCGTGTTCTGTGGTGTTCCTGTAGTCCTGTGGCGGTCCTGGAGTCCTGCCTTCCCATGGTCCTGCCTGTCTGCCTTCCTGTGGTCCTGCATGCCTTACGGTGGTCCTGCCTGCCTTCCTGTGGTCCTGCCTGCCTTCACGTGATCCTGCCTGCCTTCCCGTGATCCTGCCTGCCTTCCCGTGATCCTGCCTGCCTTCCTGTGGTCCTGCCTGCCTGCCTTCCTAAGGGACTAATCCCCATAGACTGTGACAGAATCAAATTTCTTGGGAATTGAATCTGCAGTTTCAGGACCTATGGAGGACCTTCAAAGGTTCTGAAATGGATCTTCTGTACAAAGGAACAAATAAGAAGCTTAGTATATCTAATCTTAGTATATATAAATTTATATATACATTTTTGACTTTGAAGAAGGTAATACAATGTTTTTTGGCAAATAATTTTGGTAATCTTAAGATTACCTAAAACTGGAAAGGTTTATTCTGATTTCATGTTCGGTAGTGAGGAATACAAGTAGTGGGTATTCAACAGAAACCTGTCTCAGCAGTGGGGTGAAATGTTGGGGGGTGGGGCTGCCTTGCAGCAGAAAGGCTAGCTGTACCCCTTATTCTCTACTCAATAAGAAGTCAACAAATATTACTTATTAAGATACATTTGAACTAACAATGCTGCTTTTGAAGAACATAGCTCATTCTGAATAAAACAAGACATTACTTTCTTGTTTCTGGACGAGGATGGAAAACAAAATTAAATGATGGGTCCTTTAGGCCCAAATAGGCTGCTACTTTAAGGGGTTCACCACTCCCCAGTGATTATGTCATCTATAACGAATTCATAAATATTATGAAGTTGATATAATGGATTAATGAAAAAATAGCCCAATGGCCACGATGAATTTCTTCTTGTGTTAAACTTTCACTCACATATCCACCAATAAAATAAATTAGCAAATAGAAATTTTGCTAAATAATTAACAACATTAATATAAAAGATGTTGTAAGTTTAATGGGAGGGTGAGGCTCTGAGAGTCTATAAATGTGCAGTAATTATTTTAGAGTTTAGTTTGTACATGAAATAGGTATTTAAATTGAATTCAAGGCAACAGGAGATAAGGATATAATAAGGTGAAGATAGCAGTAAGAATTAAATTGAAAGGTCAGGGCTTCATAAAACTGATAATTCTGAGGGATTAGCCAATATCCAATCAAAATGACTTAATGAGTGAGATCTGATATTGGGCTCCCTCATAAGTTTTATTAACTTATTCAAATTTATGATTTGGTATTGAATGCTCTACTTTTGGCGAGTGGAAATCAGAAGGTGAAAATGTTTTTAACATATGCATTTGAAACACTTGCAGTAAAACCTGAAGAAATGAGAACTAAATTCAATTAGTTGTATATTGTTCAATTGTATTCAGTTCAATTTGTATATATTGTTTGAAAGGCAATTTAATTGCATGTAGTAAGATTTATTCTAGCAAATTATAAGATATCTAAAAAATAAATGAATTTACAACATATGCATTTGTAAATGCAGTATTTCCATGCGTGTGACAGGTGAACATTATATAATATCTTTTAAAGGGTGATTCACAGATGCAGATTTTCGAACAGAAATCAAATGTAAACTAATATTGCATGTACCTACATGCAATATAATGAATGTTGGGAGATGGATTTTGGCAAGGATTTTTCCTAGGAAAAAAGCCCACGCTAAAAACTAATTTTTAAACTGGTGGTTACTTCATGTTGTAAAATTATAAGCTGGAGACTATTGTGACTTTAACACAGTGGGGGTCATTTACTAAGGGCCCGAATCGCTCTTTTTCATTGGGTTTCCCAAAAATTACCGGTTTGCAGCAAATTGCCCTGGGTTTTTGGCGCACGCGATCAGATTGTGGCGCATCAGCGCCGGCATGCTTGCGACAGAAATTGGGGACGCGCTTACCTGCACCCAGGATAGGTTGGCGGACTTCAGCGCAGCAGCAACACCTTGTGGACATCGGGTGCACTACCTTAGTGAATTGCTGGAAGACCCGAATCATTGACGGAGAACGCGCCGCTGGATCACGACAGGACTGCGTAAGTAAATTTGCCCCAATGTTGGCTCCAATTGTCACAAATAGTGCAACCACTTCCAATGGGTAAGTTGTGACAAACTAACCCTGTGATGTCCCTACAGGCAGCAAATAACCCAGCCTGATAAGGGTGAACCCACTATCAGGAACCTAACTAACAGACCTTGCAAGGTGACAGGGAAAACTTACTTCATCTGGCAGCTGCTAGAAGGTGGAACAGACAGGTAGAAAATAATTGTCTTGTGAGATAAGGAAGTTATAAGATTTAAGAAGTAATCCTGCTTAGCATAGATAAATACAGATTTGTAAGTGAAGACCTCCTGCTTGTAAGACAGTAGGTCTCCTTTACAGAAAGATTTCTTACAACACCAGTCAGCACTCCTGGCACTCTACAGAGTCCAGGGATGAGTTCATGGTGGTGTTATAGAAGGTGGCAGCGGTTTCTATCTCCTTGCATGAGGATATGGAAGAGAGAGATAGGAGAGTATCTCACAGGATGCAACATAGTGCTTTGCCCAGTCTGGGATGTCATCAAAGACTACTTTTTGAAGTCATTAAATACTTCAATGCCTGAATATTATCTTCTATATAGATACTGTCTCTAGGCCATTACTGGCATTGACTTCTTTAATTTGACCCTACTGTTCTTTGTATTTTGACCTTCTGCTTGGATTCATCTTTGATCTTGAAATCTTATTCATTGACTTCAAAGTTTTCTGACTCTAAAGTAATGCCATTAATGTAGTTTCCCATTGAAAAACAGTTCAATCTTTCTTAAATCGGTCCCTCACCCGATAATCTTTACACATACTGTAGCCTCAAAATTCCATTTTAAGATGTTTTAGAATTCTAAATTCTCAATCTCTGCCAGTCCTTATTTATATTGCTTCTCTGTTACACCTGTCAATTCTGCCTACTCTTAATGGGGCTGATTTACTAAGGGTCACACTGCTCATTTTTGTAGGACTGTGCACCTTTTTTGGGGATTACACGGCTTGCACAGGTATTTAACAGGCGTCCGCGCTGAGGTTTTGGCATATGTGATCATTTTTGGTGCAGCTGCACTAGCTTCCATGAGACTCAATTTGGGGGGCGTGCCGTCAATCTGTCCAACTGAGTGCAGGACTTAAATTTCAAATTGTGTCGCAAGCCCTAGCCCTAACATGCACCAATAAACAGATGGTAAACTATGTTGGACCTGAGCTGGGAAGCCACACATGCAGGATATCAGGCGCATGATCTTAGTGAATTGCAGCACACTGCATTATCATTGGACAATGCACTTTTGGTGAACTCCAGTGGCACTGTTACCAAATAAGCCACTATTTGTTTTTGTTTTCTGAAACTGTATGCTTTTTTTATAATGTCTATTTTGGTTTAATAATCCTTGCTAATGAATTAATTAACGTCTCTTTCTGAAATAAAACTCCACTCAAAATTTCATATTTACTGTAGTATTTTATGAACTTATGAAGTGACTAAAAACCAGGTGGTGCACCACCTCAATCATTGCAAATAGGATATATGGGGGCTAAACATTTACAAAATCATTTGTGGGCTTGCATAAAAAAATGATCATTTTTATTTTTATTTGTTAAAAACATATGAATAATTCATGACATTCGCTTGTAATAAAGATGCTTGTGACTAATAGTAGCTTAAAATTGATCTAAGAATGCTTTGTCAACTTTGACCCTTGGCAGCTGCTTAGTCATTGACTGCAAGCTGTGATTCCCGCTCTATGTGCTTGAGTAACTCATCGCATAGATAAAATAAAAAGTCAAGCTAATACAGATTATTACATTTCAATTTCAAGCCTCGTGTTTTTATCCTTAGATGTCTATTAATTTAACTTATTTGATAAGATCTTATGAAGGTACTCAAGTAGTTCCTACATTTAGAAATTAACACAAATGAAGTGATCTTTTTTGTTTTCCTATTGCAATATGCTCAGACACTCATTATAAGAAACAGTATGGCCTTCAGTTTAACTACCTATGAGATAATTAACTTTGCAGATTTACTTAGGTGAAGAGGTTGGATGAGCATCTAGATCAGAATCGGAGAAGAAGCAGAATAAAACACTGCACTCTGACTAAAACTATCTGGGCATGTCCCATGTTAAATGGTTTGTTTTAAAATGTTTCCCCTTTGGCATGCTGCTATTTAAATTCCTTTTGGCATCCCTGAACTTTTTTTGTCAGGTAATTAATTAAAGGAGCATCTAATTAACCCAACACTGAACTTACGTAAAATCATTAGCCATTGCAGAAAGCCCTATGGGTCCTGTTTCTTTCATATTTGAGGAGGAAGAAAATCAGTAGTGTTACATTTCTCAGTCAAATAACATGTATTATAATATGTTATATTGGAAATGTATCAGCAAATACAACTAATTAATCATTAAAATAATCATCATATATAACCACAGCACCAATATATTCTGTATTACTTTACATATTTAATGGCACCAACAAAATCAGACATTACAAAGTAACATACAATTCAAATTATAGGAAGAAGGGCCAAAGTCGCACAATTTTACAGTCTATGAGGTTAAACATTCATTCATGTGAATGCATAGAATGAATAGTATCTGGATGGCTAGATTAAAGACATAAGTCACAATAAGAGGTCTCTGCACGCTAGAGCAGACAAGGGGCGGAATTTTTCAGGAACTTACCTATTGTGTTCCAGCGATGATACTCTACCCACCGGCCTACCTCACTGCATATATACTAAGGCGCTCTTAGTAACTCTGCTGCTGGATTATATGCCTGGATTAATTGTATACTAGATCCTACCTTGGGTAGAATTCCAGCGAGGTAAACAGGAGCAATGTAAAAAGGCCTCTCACCATTTAGCAGCCTACTCTTCCATAGCAAAAAGGCATATGGACCAGCCTGTGTACAGCTTGATTAATTGACCTGTAGGCAAACATGGCCAACTTCAAGAAGTAAATACTGAAATACGGTATAAATGCTGGATTGTCTGGCAATTAAAAATGTTATATGCAATCTTCATGGATGCTATTGGTGGAAAACACCTAGTTTCAGAGCCGTTAGTACTCCAGAAGCTAGTTGTAAAGATTGAGCTACTATCTTTGTAGTAAGTTACATAGTACCCTGCAATACTGATCTATAATGAACAAGCAATGAATATGCAATAGCAAACAAGCAAAAAAATATGCAAATACGTTTTCCAGGATGGGATAACGAAATTTGATGTGGTTGCATCTCTTCAGTACATCATAGGGAACTGGTTTGGATGAGTGAGACTAGTCAGGGAGTAACAGCTCTCCTCATAGAGAATTAATGCTGCTTTGTAAACATGTGGAGATCCATAGCCATTGACACTCCACTAGGGTATTTTGCAAAATACGCATATACATTTTTCAGGATGGGATAAGGAAAACCACACCTCTTTTAGCTACTTTGTAAGGCAGCTCCCTTTACATCAAGCATGGTTTTCTGGAGGCCTAATGACATAATGGGGGTCATTTACTAAGGGCCCGATTCGCGCTTTCCCGACGTGTTACCCCGAATATTTCCGATTTGCGGCGATTGTACCTGAATTGCCCCGGGATTTTGGCGCACGCGATCGGATTGTGGCGCATCGGCGCTGGCATGCACGCGACGGAAATCAGGGGCGTGGCCGAACAAAAACCCCACATATTCGGAAAAACCGCCGCATTTAAAAACCGAAAATGTGTCGCTTGGGAAGCGCTTACCTTCACCTGGTCCAGCTCGGTATATTCCGGCACGTTCAGATGATTTTTAGAGCAGCAGCACCACCTGGTGGACGGCGGAGGAACTACCTTCATAAATCCCATCCGGACCAGAATCCTGTTCAGAGAACGCGCCGCTGGATCGCGAATGGGCCGGGTAAGTAAATCTGCCCCAATGTGAAATTAAAACTAAACCAGTACATCTATTTCAGAAGGAACAGATTCCCAACTGTAGACAGAGATGTTTCGATGTGGTTGCATCTCTTCAGTACAATGTAGGGAACTGGTTTAGTTCTTGATCCACAAAAAATGCAATAAAAAATTATCAAAACTATATCTTTACCAACACTGTACTTCTCTAATGTACAACATGTCTTGCAGAAAAAGCTCTTAACCAGCTCTATAGACCAAAAAATAAAATTGTTATGCCACTTGGAAGACGATAATGCAAAAATTAAAGATTTTACCCCACATTAGGTTTTATTCAACAAAATTAGTAAAATCTAAAAAAAAATAAAGAAATTTGGCATCACTTTAATTGTACTAAGCCATAGAATAAAGATAATATATTAACTTAGGGTATACGGTAAATGGTTTTCGTTTTTTTTTTTTTTAATAAATAAATCCAAACCAAAATCACTTTGGTAACTTAAAGTGTTCAAAAGTTATAACAATATAAAGCACACATGTCAGATTACAAAAAGTGGGGCTGAGCCTTAAGGTACAAAATGGCTGCATCCTTAAAGGGATTGGTCACTCCAACATAAATGTACCTTCATTGCCTTATATTCCCTGAATGTTCTCCAATTGATTCATCATTTCTGCTGCTTCTTTTAGTGCTGGGCACAGGCTCTCTGTTTACATTACAAGATCTTTGTTTACATTTCTCTGCACTGATAAATAGGAGGGACCTGTAGCAGGAGATGATGACTGATCCTGCTTCTCTCTTCCCCTCTCCCTGTGTATGTCAGTAAGATGGACTCACACTGGAGGCTGCCATTAGGATGGACTGAAGGAGTGAGAAACAGGAAGGTGAGTATATATGCAGAGGGCAGCAAGTGGAGAACAGGGACAAGCTGAAGCTCTCACAGGAGGCAAAGACACAGGTACTAATGGAACAGATTTATTGAAAAGTAGTCAACACCTTTAAGAAGTTAAATGAGATAGAAGGTCTTTAAAAAGGCAGGACATTTTTTGATCATTCAGCAGTACAACATGTATAAAAATATGTGTGGTCAGACATCTATTGTGGATTAAGGAAAGGCAACTGAAACTTTATAGGATTAGATTAGTAAATAATACCCAACCACAAGTACCACAAACTAACAGGAGCTGGAATTCTGTAAGGGAAAGATCACTGCCATATAACAGGGTCTCTTATGAAAAGCTGTGTGAAGGAGCAGACCATGCACTGCTTCAGCTTCTGGTTTGATATGTGCTCCTACTATGGGGTTTTTCTCCCACTTTTTAGGCTCTTACTCCTTTCTCTGCTTATCAAACCAGGAGCTGAAGCAGTGGAGTTTCTTCTCTGTCCAGATAGAGCTGCACAAAGCCTCTCATAAAAGCCCCTGTGATATAGCAGGGACAGGTTGTGTAACAGGGAAAGTAGATATCTGCATAGTTCAGGTCTGGGATTCGTGTGCGTCAGGTGCGACTTAGCCATATTGCAGCCAATCCAGCAATATATCAGTGTCATGTTGAATGCACCCTGACCTGAACTTTAAGTTCACAGGAGAAAGTTAGGTGTGCTCATGAGAGTGCATGATCACATGACCATTTCAGCTCCTGCCATCTTCTGCACTGGAGCAATGAAGGTTCAGAGCTTTATCTGTATATTATATTGTAGGACAGCAGCTGAGAAGGAAGAAGATGGTGTGTATATTACTCCTAGGTTACATTCTTAGATGTGGTAAAGGGTTAAATCACTGACCAGAATCTGAAGACATACCTACATCGCAAGTGCAGGTGGGAAAATGTTTTTTCAATCCAGACCTGCATACTGGACAGGGTACTATGCGAGAGCTCTGGAAGGCTAGCCAGCCGTGTGCCAAAACCCAATTGTGTATTCACTATGCTGCAGTATTAACTACTGAGGGAATTGCTAACTGTACAGGTAGTGCTTGTCTGTAAAGTTGTTTTTGGCTGCCAATAAAAGCCAGAAGGAAACCACATTTCTACTGTCTTTACTATGCTGTAAGCTGACCCCACAATATGTATTGGTTAGTTGTTTATTATTATGTGACCAATACATAATAAAATTAACATAAAGTGGTCAACCTTTCAAGGGTTGGACATGATGAAGTTGTTTCCTTTTTTTAACCTTGTAACTAGGAGAACACATAAGTTATAAGGCAACAGACCATATTATTGTTTACAACTCATTTACTGGAACATCAACTGAAAAGCATAACTTTCAATATGATAATACTTATCCTTGTACAAAACATGCTTTAAAAAAAAAAACTCTGAATCTCAAGGGTACAGAGTTTTCCCAGTTTTAACGATTCAGAGAGAATAACAAACATTGGCATCTATTGGAATTAATTGATGTAATCAGTCAATAATGTCATCATAAGAAGAAAAAATTTTTTTTCAGCTCACTGATCTCACCATGATGACTGTGCGGATTGCTGCTCTTAGACCAAAGAGGCTTGACTGGAACAGGAGTATACTTTATAGTACATCTTTTTTCCACCTATTATTGGTCAAAATGTATTGTAATTGAAAATCTTCTCTTTACCATTTTAACAAAAGCATGAATAAATGATCATGTTTTTAATCCACACCTGGTGTGGAAAACAATTTCCTTTCTCCTGTTCCAATAATGTCATCAGCAATTTGTAATTCATGGAAATGATCAGAAACACAAAATAACAATATTCAAGGAAATTAGAAACCCACACTATAAAGAAAAGTGTTACATATACAGTTACAAGGCTTACAGGACAATTTAGTACATTAATGGAAATTGAATAGCTGTAGTATAATTGTTCATAGAATTAAGTTGGCAGTAAAGAAAAATATTTGGAAACAATGGGTACTTGTTTTTTTTTTTTACAAATTGTAATAATTGATGGAAGAGAGTATTGTAGTTACACCAAATAAAACAGAATTTTTACATAATTAATATGTTTCAAATGCATTTTCTTGTGCAGCTACTTCTAAAACCTTTGCTTTTCACAGTCAATTAAATTCAATGCATACTGTGCAGAGATAAAAAGAGAAATTGCACAAAATGATATGAATGATTTTTATGCACGCCTAAGTACTACTGCTAAGTATTCTACAAAAACAACCCTTCACATAGCTACATTGTATAGTTGAAAAAAATAATAAGTAAAGATAAAAAAACTGTAGCTAAATTACTCAACACAGGTGGTTACACAAAGGTGACAGAAGAGATAAGGGGTTGATAGGTAAAGAACTATAAATTCAGATGTACCAGTGGTGTGATCTACCATAGCTCAATAGAATTGATATGCTTTATCTGATACGCGAGGCAAAATAAGATAGACCCATATAGCATTAAAGTTGTCAAACTTGTAATTATAAATCGTTAGCCTGGACCTCCTGTATTCTAGTCTATATGTAACAAAACTTAGTAGTGGTCCAGCAGCCAGTAAAGGATTATAATATAGGCAGTTTGGGTGGTAACCTGGGGTCCATGTCCTCCCACCAAATTTTAGACTCAGAAGGAGTACACATGCAGGTCCTCTAATGGTCTTGAATCCGCAGATTGAAGTATAAAAAATAAGCAAACATAAGATTTGGTGTGGGGCGCTAATTAAACACAACCACTATAGCCCACAGAAGCCTCATAGGTGAGCAATTAAAAAAAACCAGCAGTACAGATCTGAAGCCAGTTTATTCAGATCATATCGATCAGTAACAGACAAAAAGTAAATAACAGAATAAAAGTCCATCTGACGCGTTTCAGGTCACAGACCCTTTCTCAAAGAAGGGACAAGCATGATATTTTTACCACATAATTCAGCTGTCTTAAATACATATTGCATGTAAGGAGCATAATACTTACACAACCTGTATGGTTGCGCTCCATGGCACCATCTGTGAAGCTCACGCCTGTCTGTTACTGATCGATATGATCTGAAAAAACTGGCTTTAGATCTGTACTGCTGTTTTTTTTTTAATCGATCTCCTATGAGGCTTCTGTGGGCTATGGTGGTTATGTTTAAATAGCGCTCCCCGCCAACCCTTGTTTGCTTATTTTTTATACTATATTTGACCAGAACCTTTATGGTTACCGGTAATTTGAGTTGTGGGAGCTGCTTTGACCTTACACGCTAGCCATTACCTGATTGATTGGGACCAAGGATTCACATACCCCAGAATGGGGATATATGCATAAGCACAAATATCCACCAGGTGAGCACCTCTATTATATACTACTTCAGATATCTGGTTGCCAGACTATATTACTTTTCCAGTCGCTCCGCAGATTGAAAACAGACAGAAGGGATGCATCCTCCCTGCCCCATGAAGCTTGATTCTAGTACCAATTTGTAGGAAGTGAATACCAGACTTGTAGGCGCTATGATATTCATACAGCCAACAGCCAATGGCAGGCTTAATCCACCCCTGCCAGCAGCATATCCACATCTTGCTTTGCACCCACAATCATTTCATCTCCTATTAGAGAATCTGACAAGATGAGACAAAGTTATAATTTTACACAAATGTTAAAATTCTGTGGATATGTGTACAAAACTCAAACGACACAGCGATCAGTAAAAATATTTGAGTTGTAGTTAACTAAATAAAGAGATAAAGAGGAGGGGAGGTTTAACTCACTAGCAGTACATCAAACAGCATAATTACACTCTTCAAAACAATGAATAGACAATTACCACGTTCCTCAAAAATAAGACATTGGGGGTCATTTACTAAAGGTCCGAAACACATTTTTCCGATGGGTTATCCGAAAATTTCCAATTTGCGCTGATTTTCCCTGAATTGCCCCGGGATTTTGGCGCACACAATCGGATTGTGGCGCATCGGAGCCGGCATGCACGCGACGGAAATCGGGGGGCGTTACTGTACAAAACCCGACGGATTCAGAAAAACCGCTGCATTTAAAAAAAAAAAAGTGTTGCTTGACACGCGCTTACCTGCACCCACGATAGGACGGTGAACTTCAGTGCATTCAGTGCAGCAGAGACACCTGGTGGACGTCGGAGAAACTACCTTCGTGAATCCCGTCAGAACCCGAATCTTCCGCAGTGGATCGCGAATGGACCGGGTAAGTAAATCTGCCCCATTGTCTCATATTAATTTTTGCTCCTAAAGAGGCACTAGGTCTTTTCAGGGAATGTCTTTTTTTCCATGAAAAATAATTCACATTGTTGAACAGAAAATGAACATTTATTAATATCCAGTAGCCATGCCATCATAAGCATCAGCGTAACCATCTGAATTCCATCAAGAAAATCTTGTAGCTCTAATTCCATGTACAATAATCTAGGGTACATTTAACAAACACATTTTAAAAACCATCATGTTAATACATCATTTAAATAACATCTCAAACCTCCTTATAACTTTACAAACTGTGAAAACTATGATGAATTTCTCTTGATTTTTTTTAAAATCATTGTCCCCAAATATCTAATTTTTAGCGATTGCACTTTCCTTCAATGAGCCCTTCTTGATCAGGCAGCTGCTTTAACACATTTGCACCGCAGCTTCATTGGCTTTATCCTGTGAATTCTTCACCCGTGTCACAATATCTTGCAGTATCTAAAAGATCTGCTGATACTAATGTACAGCATGGGGGAGGGGGTGCTGCAGCAGTGACTTAGGTCTTATTTTCACGGGGTGTCTTATTTTGGGGGAAACAGAATTGCAAGCCATAAACCCAATTACACTGGAAGACAGAAAGGACTGAATTGCTAATGTCAGAAGAATCCAAAGCAATAATGGACATGCTAAAGATTCAAAATGGATTAACTTGGAAAACTTTAAACTTAAAAAGATTTATGCTGCATTCTTTTGGATGGTATTTGTATACATTACAAGAAAAATTAAAGGGCGCCTCTATGAAGTACAATTTGTTCTACTGAAAACTAGACTAGTTATGGCTGTATAAACAGGAAAATAAGCAAAAAAATGGATGTTTTTTGAAATATGTGGAGAGAAAAACAAAAACGCAAAAACAATAACTGTCAATAATTGGCAATATGCTGCCAATATTTATGCATCTTTTAGTTAAAAAAAATTGACATCTGCTGCTTTCTTAGCTGATAATTACATCAGGAAATTATTGTTAACTGAAACATTCAAATACTGAACGATAACCAGGTCTAGAAATAGACCCCTTAGTCTTCCCACCCGAAGACATCTAGTATTATGATGATTTGGTAACTAAGCATAACAAAAAGTTTTCTGACAGCAACAGCTGCATTAGAAGCTGGCAGTCAATAACCATTACCTAAAGTATGAGTATTAATGCTCTTATTAGCATTGCAGAGTAGCTTAGTGGTTAGCATTACAGCCTTGCAGCGCTGGGGACCTGGTTTCAAGTCCCAGGGTCAACATCTGCAAAGAGTTTGTATGTTTCTCTCTGTGTTTGCGTGGGTTTCCTTCCACACTCCAAAACATACTGGTAGGTTAATAAAATTGTGATTCCCATGGGGACAGGGACTGATTTGGTAAGCACTGTGTAATCTGTGTGCGCTATGTAAATAAAGGAAATATTATTATTATGATGTAAACCATGCACTGTGGCTGTGAGCACATCTCAATTTTTTTATGCTTGAGAGCCTAGAATTGACAGTGCATCTTGTGATATCTTTATTTCTGTGCCAATAACATTTTTTCACTGACATTCTAGAATCTGGGTTGATGCTTGTAGACCAGTTTATAAACTCTGTCCTTGAAATTTCATGCTGCGTTTCTGATGTCTGCATTGTTTCTCGGTCTCAGTAGGTTTTCTATAACACGAACAAAAGATTTTTTTTGCAATCTGAGTGACATTTAGCCTGAGGTACATATGAAATTTCTTTTTACCCTTTAGGGCCACATATGGGACATGCTTTTCCTTTTGTAACAGTGTTAACTATATTTTTATACAAAGCTTTAGAAAAATATATATTTTGGTTTTCTTTTCATGTTTTATTTTTAACTTTAATGTATTAGAATATTTGTGTTTCTGCAATTTATATCAAATGTTTAAGTATTTAAGGTTCACTTTAGCATGTTTTATTTCACATTCCAAAGGTCTATAGGGTTGGGTGAGGGTTTAATAGGCATGGACTGCCAGTAAAAATGATGATATGACAATATAAATTAAAGGAAATCTATCACAGGGGTTAAAAATCTGACCAACTGCATACATTTATAAAAGATAATTGCTGGCTGATTGTTGGAAAAATATTTTTTTTATGAAAAATGCCTCCTCTTTCCTCATCACAGCAGAGGAGGAGAGGGTCACAGCAGACAGTGGGTGGATTACAAGCACTGCAGGGGATGTAGCCGGAGACTGGATGAACTCCGCTAATGCCTTCATTTACATAAAGTAAAAGTCCAACAATCAGCCAATGTTTATCTTTTCCAAAAGTATGCTGGCTGTTGGTGTTTTGTAAATGCTAAATTGATGTGGTAGATTTCCTTTAAGAAATGTAAAGATCAAGTGTAGATATGTAAAGTAGAGGGAATTTATCATCCCTTATACACAAGTTTTCTGGCACGCATTAGTAAATAAAATCGTAAATCCTGGCACATTTCCAGCTGAGAATTGTGACATTTTTCCCCTAAGCCACCCTCATACAAAGTGAGCAGGATAGCTAATACACCAACCACCTCAAAAGAGTGCCAGAGCCTCAAACACTAACCGGAATAGGACCGTTTCTGATTTTTGTGGCTTAGGCATTTGACTTGCACACAACAGGTGGAGAATGGACAAAAACATCAGCAGCTTACGCATTATAAAAGTCTAGGAGAACATATAAACAGATGCAGATAGCTATTGCTCCCTTTACTTCCCCATTTGTCCCATAGCCTCTACTTCAAAACAAATATTATTACATGAAACTGGGCCATGTAGCAACTAGTGTGGTGCTCTATTTCAAAACGTTACAGTAATATCGAATACAATTCAGGAATATAGAAAGACACTCACCATTTTGTTGTATTTTTAAATTAAACCTCTTGTTCTCATTAACAAGGTAGAGGAAAGGTGCTGGTAGTGCTGTAAACAAACGACAGCTGTTTCACGTGTCCTGCGCTTTTTCTGTCTTGTTAAGCGTGTCTGCCTGAAAATTGATTGGATACAGTCTCCCTGATAGGTATACCTAATATCCTCAAAACATATATTTCTCCTACCTTCCCCTATATAAGAGGTATCACTTATTGTAAAGGGGTACTTCTGGTTTGTGCTGCGCAACGTAAAGAGAAAAACGGCACCAGTAGCCATTCTTATGTCCCTAGAGTATATAAGTATGAATACAAAATTTTATCTAAACTGACCGATTGTAGGAAAATGGGGAAGGTCTTTCTAAAATACTTACAAAGCATCCTACATGCTTGTTTTAATTGTGGGGAATTATTTTGCTTGTGGGAGAGTTGGGAGGTCAGACTCACTTCATATGATGGAAATAAATAGTTCCAGGGATATCACATCCTTCAATAATCTTCAAGATATGAACATGCCTTCAATAATCCATCTCCTTTTTTGCACCTCCTGTCCAAGTTTTACCATAAGCTTGTAACCCTAGAGCCAGCATGTATCCTCTCCTGGGAACAAGAATTAGAGATTACAATCTCTGAAAGAGACATTTGCAAAATATTGGGCAATTCCCACTGCTTTTCTAAATGCATGAAATTCCAGGAAAACCCCTATAAGATTTTAATGAGGTTGCATTCCTATGCCACCTCATTAAAATCTTATAGGGGTTTTCCTGGAATTTCATTTTCCCAGTAGTCCTTCAATGGATGGGTCTAATACCACATAGCAAATGTTGGAAATGCAACATTAATGGAGACTCTTACCTTCGCATATTCTGGACATGGCCTCAGATAAAGCCATATTGGGAAAAAATTTCATGCACCATAATCAAACATTAAACGTTAACTCTAAACATTAAGCTCACTCCAGAATCCATGTTGCTATGGCTCCTGAATAAAACATGGACCCCCATGAAGAACCACCTTCCTACAATCATGGTCCAGGCAGCTAAGAAGCTAATACCATTACAATGGATAAGCAACCCCCCCCCCAACAGTAGAACAGTGGCTAGACAAAATGAACCAGATATTTAGATTGGAAGAAAATACTAGCTGGACAGATAGGGAACATGAATTCTTTATGAAGATCTGGGAAAACTGGATTAAGCTGACAGTACTGGAAAAGTAAAACTGGAAAAGCTGACATTACTCTCTTCTGTGGTGTAACTTAACATAATATAATACAACCAATTTTCCACCTACACCCATGCACAGGGCAACAGCCCTAACTTGAACTAACTAGACCCTTCTTTAAACCTACTATGCTTTGGAAAAATCACATGACGCTGACTCCTAGATTTCATCCTGATACCCACCCCACCCATCCCCTCCCCTCCCCATAACCTCTCCCGAAACCCCCCTCCCATTCTCCGCTCTTGTTGAGACCCCTGAGCCCACGCATGGTGGGTCGGAAGGAGGAGAATCTGTTCCCAATCCCACTAAACTAGTATACCATACAAATGTTGAAATGTAAACCAAACAGTATGACTTAAGAGGACAGTATTGCTGCCAACAAATGTACATTATTCCATTAAAAAAATAAATAAATAAAGCTCTCTTGAAAATAAAATTAGAAAAAAAATCTGTCTCCTTCATAGTAAGGGAAAGCTTTACTAAAAATGCAGGCGTACAGTACAATATGTACATACAATACAGTATGTGGTGTATATAACCTGACATGCATTGCCCAATTCTTTTTAAGGCCAATGATCTGCAAAAGAAATAGATGGTCAACAGTATTTGATATGTCACTACTCTGTAGGTATAATATATATATATACATACACACACACACACCGGTATATATATTTATATTGTTTTGATTCCTGTATGCATAGATCTGACCTAGAAGGATATTCTACAACTGGTGGCATTTATTGCTTTGGTTAACAATGGATGGTTATGTATGATAACTTCAATGTTGTATTTGATGTGTAGATGACATCAGATATCGCAAGTATGTTGAAAAAAGGCTTTTGACTTAGGGTTACATGTGCAAATGTTATCTCTAGACTTACCTAATCAGTAGAAATCAAGAATAAGGTTGCAGTTGACTACATGTTGTTACTGTCTGCATGAACAGTTTCATAACATCGCAGGTCACATTACATTTATCAAATTCACATAACCTAGAAGGGGTTCTGAAGGGCATTCAAAATCAATGTTAATAAACTTCCCTTAAATAATCGAACTCTTAAGTCTCAATTGCCCTCAGCCGTATATACGTCTGACCAGGGGACCCAAAATGGAAACATCCCCACCTCCTGAGATCCTTGCTCCCAGAATTCACCATATCTCTCTGTAAGTAAACTATTTGGGGGACTGGACACCTCCATCGTGTCAGCTCACCCCTCTCAACACCTCCTTTTGCCCCCGAGAACCCCTCCTAACTCATGCCAGGACACCGTGTGGAATTACCTAACACACTGCTGTCCTGCCACACCCCTAAGGCTTTCTCCACTCCTTCCTGTATAACCAGCAACCATAAGTCAAGACCTACGTTGGTCAAATGAATGCCATCCTCCTGCAAATAAACACCTTGCCCTTCTTCCAACTCCGGGTGCCGCACCACAATGGTTCCTGGATATAAACCGACCTATCGTCTTGTTGACCCATACAGACTCCTCACCTTCAGTGCCTGCCCCCACTTAACCCTCGCCAGAATAGGGGAACACACCAACAACAAACCTGGAAATGAGACTAACAGCCACAAAATATCCAATTTGATATCCTGCATCAAGGACCAAGAGGCCCTTACCCCCATGTTGGTCCTTCCAGCATGAATTACTACTACATCCGGAGGTCTGAAGAATTGGGGTGGCAATATACTAAGCCCACTTTCTCCAATGCTTTCCGAAAAATCTGAAAAAAATCGAAACCTAAACAAATACCCCCCAGCTGCATACACCAGCAGCGGACCCACACCCCCTGGTCGAACCACCATAAACTCAGAAAAACACCTTACCAGGCATACCGTCACCTCTGGACAAGCAGCTAAACATAATAATTTTCCACGCCCTAACTGATTTGTCTTAGAATGCCATATGGAACATTCCAAACCCCCCTTCCCTCCCAGTGGCCTCCATGCAGGGATGGCACCAGCACTGGGCATACCCGGGCAAGTGCAGGAGCCCAGGGCTCCTGGGAGGAACACATAAGGCTGTAAATAAGTAATGCATAGGTGGTCATGGGGACTGTTTATAAAATAACCATGAGAGGGCTGTTTGGTATGATAAACTTTGGAATATTTTAGGAACAGTAGACTGTTTTATATGAATTTTTAATGCCGCCACTTGAGTTTACTGAAAAGGGGCCTACTGAGGCTCTGTCACCCAGGGTCCTACTGAAACCTGGAGCTGACCCTGCCACCACGTGCAACACCAATAGCCCATCCAACCTCTTTCTGCTGGGAGCCACCAGCTCAGAGATTCTAAATGTGAATCTCTGTGAATAAGTGAAAAGACTAATGTAAACAGACATATCTCATACTCTGACCAGCATATTGTTCCCAACACTCCCACCAAACGCAACAACAGCGAAAAAGACAACAGTTTACGTGCGTCCCTTACTATTCTCAACTGCCTAAACCACCGCAACGCCTGTCGTACTGTGAATAACTTAGTGAAATCCTGCAATCTCCACAGCTTAAACCAAAAAGCTACTTCTGACAACCTCTGCGCCACCTCCGATTTACCATAATTAAATGCCATCCACATCAATAAACAGGACTCCCAATCACTAACCACCTCTACTAGGCCCAATGACTGAACTCACATCTCCCAATCACTCCATACCACAAGGTATGCTTCCCATGTAGACACACACATTGGCCTCTGTATGAGAGCCCACCCTGCCATCAAACCAGCTGCCATAGATATACCGGACACAACTTCCCCTCCTCGTGTGCTTCTGGAGCCACTTCCTGAAACCTCTCTTGCTGGAAATGAGAAATGGCATCTGCTATCACATTGTGCACACCAGGAACATGCAATTAACACTGGCCCCTAAGAACTAATTGCCTCAACAATTTCATAACCAGCATAGAATTGGCTTTTAGAGTTAATGGCCCACACTACCCCCAAATTATCACAACAAAAACCAACTTTCCAATCCAGCAAGCAATCCCCCCATATTTCAGTAGCTGATACTTTGTGGAACAATTCCAACAATGCCAGATTCGACACCAGACCCTCCCTCTCTCTCCATTCTGTTGGCCAGTGCCCTATTGCCCCTGAAAATAGATTTCAAAACCACAAGACCCCGTCACATTCGTAAACAGCTCTAGATCCTCACTCGAGACTGGCCCTGCCTGCACCACCGACCGCCCACTGTATTGCTGCAAGAAGACATCCCAAAACTTCAGATAGTCTCACAACTCTGCTGCAAGCGTCACAAAATGATCTGGCCTGCGTACCCCTGCGGTTGCCATAGCCAACCGCCTGCAAAAAATCCTGCCCATAGACATGATCCGACAGGCAAAGTTCAACCGACCCAGCAGAGATTGCAAATCATGGAGACGAACCTTCCATTATCTTCAGGCTTTTTACATTGCCTCCCACATCTCTACCACCTTCTGGTGCACTGTAAGCAGACAAAAAGCTCCCTCCACATCTGTCTTGGCCATTAGTGCTCCCTTCCCATAATCTCTGACCCAATGCAGTGCTGCTATCCCGTCATTTACTGAAGAACCCAGTGGGTACCACAAATGGTGCCTGAGCCAAAATGTATTCTGCTCCTTCTTGGGGACTACCCCTAATGGCGAAACCCTCAGCCCAGAATAGGAGAAACTTTAAACAGTCCTGCAACTTGTCCAGAATGGCTAAAGCAGAAACCAGATTAGGCTTCCGTACTTCCCCTTTCAAATTGCACGGGATGCAAAATTTCACATCAATCCCCTCATGTAAAACGCGCACCACCTACCTTTTTGGGTACTCCCTGAGACATGGAAGCATCCTTGTTAGCTTTACTGGCGTCTCCACTCTTCTGCTCAAACTCCCCAAGTCTGCCCCGTCCCTTTTTAAAACAGTGGGATAGACTATGTGCTCCTCTGCACCCTGAGCAATCCTGGTGGTACCGGCAGTCTGTGCCAAACTTACAGATCCCCTCATTAAATTACAGACAACAGCCCTTTCCCAAAGAGGTAATTCAGGAGGGGGTTGTACTATATCCCCTTGGGAATTTTTGAAAGGAATGCCCCACACGCAGCTCCAAAATCAATTGGATGCATAAATTTATGTCCTTATTATCCCATTTCAATGCACCACCCATTTGGATGCACCGCCTTACACTGAAAAAATTGTTTGTCGTAGAGAAGCCATGAAATCTAGGTAATAAAGAAAGCCCATACAGTTTTCTGGTGCCAACTCCCCGATTACCGCCACCAGAATCGCAAAAGCCTGTAGTCAATTCGATAAAGTCCATGGTATGAGACGATACCAATGACGTTCCTCCTCCTCCTTCTTGCTCTCTTCCAGCTTAAGTCTTTCTAACTTAAATTTTTCTAACGGAAGCAGTGAGAAAACCCCCTTCCAAATCTGCTCCCACACTTCCGGCTTAAAATGATCCCCCAGCAGACCCCCATAACACACATAAACCTCTCCCTTTGCCCCATCCACACACCATCTACCAGTTCACCCGCCACCACCAGTGCCTGCACCATTAGTGGTGGCGACGCCACAGCCGCTGTCTTGACCTCAGGCCATTCATTGCAGTACCACAGACAACTTGGACTTGCTGTGGTAGTTCCACAGGTGCGACTAGCCTGTTGTGGCAGCCAAGGTCGAGGTACCTTAGGGGGAGACCGTCTCGGGGATAGGTCCAGGCACTAGGTCAGGGCGGGCGGCAGAGATGCAGGACACGGGAACACAAAGGAACGCTGGGGACACAGGAAAGCAAGATACACAGGAATGCAGGATACACAGGAACACAGGATAATTGCTAGGGAGCCTTTTCTAAGGCTGTGAGGCGCAAAGATCCGGCAGGGAATGCAGGAAGTGGCCGGCTTTTATAAAATTCCTGGAAGTGGCCAGCACCAATTAGTGGTGTGCTGCCCTTTGAAATCTTTGAGCGCTTTTATGATATGACACTCCTGGTGCTAGCTCCTCTATGTGCTTCCTGGTTCTTGCGCCCCCTGCAGCCTTTGAGATGCTCCTATACACATAATTGACAGGCTGAATAATGATGTGACACTCATGGTGCTGGCTCCTCTATGTACTTTCTGGTTCTGGCGGCCATGCCCCCTGCTGCCTTAGTGTACGAGAGATACAGAAGCATCCACGTGTAAAGCAGAACACAGCATGTCAGGCACTTGTGTAGCTGAAGTCTGTGTCTCTCACATGTGTATTAGGAGGAGAACATGTCAGCAGATAAAGCACAGACATGAGCAGGGGGAAGAGAGGGGACGGGTAACAGTTGACATCCCTTAGCAACGCCCCCTGCTCCTCTACAGTCAATCCCGAGTGTTGGGAGTTATTCATATATTTGAAAAGGTCACATGTTTCCCAAGGTTGGGGGGGGAACTGCTCCTTTCCAGCCCCTTCCAATTGGCAACTGCCTAGTCACACAGCAGATGCTAATGAAAGGTACAATATGACATATCTTTTTTTCTTTAAAACCTATTTTTTTTTATACAAAAACACTTTGGCAGTGTATGTACTATGCTCTGTGGGGACTGGGGGAGTGCTAAAAATGGGTCTACTGATGACAGGTTCCCTTTAAAGTACCAGTGCCATTATGCAAATAACAAAGAAGATGTTTTTATAACTTTAAAGCAGTCGTAAGAGTGTGATGGAATTTGAAATAATTATTTTTTACTTCCAAAGCTAAACTTAAAAGCCTTTGCCGTCTGAATATATTGAACCACTTTTTCCCAGTGCATTTTCTTCTTCTCTGTATTATCAACTGTGAACAGATGGAAGTTAAATCTTGAATAAGAAAACTTATTACAAAATCAAACTACAAGATATGTACTGTATGTGTAATTTCTCTGTCTGAATCTGGTTGCATTAAGATCTTGCGGCTGATAGTAAGGGGACAGACTCATAATATAAGCTCTTGCATACTAGTAGACTTTCGTTTAAGGAAAAACAGTCATTACACAACTAGGACAAATTTTTAACCCTACCATACCCATCTTTACAGATTGACTCTTTAACACATTCTAATTGGTGATAGAGTGTTACGATAATGCAAATTTTATAGAATTGCTAAAAGCTTGTATAAGGTTAGCACATGGCATTAGAAAAACTATTAATGATGAAATATTTCAGTTAAGATAATAATTTAGAATTGAGCAGATACATTATAGTCAAATGTGGTAGTAGCAAGAAGGTAGGAATAATCTTTAATCAGTTATGCTGTGCCCACCCACCCTGAAGTGTTGGAGTTATGTTTTCTGCCACATATTGGCATGAAGGTACACTTCCAGAGTCCTTCTAGAATGGCGAGCTGGGCAGGTCCTTAGGAAATGCTAGTTCCAGTTAGCCTCCTAATCCTAGGAGTTGTACCTATTAATAAATGCAGTCTCTGAACTTTAGGATTAACCCCTTAGTGACGCTGTCTGAAAAGGCTCTAGTGACCGGGCATTTTTAGATTTAAAATTTCATAAGCAACGGTTTGAGGGCTATAACTTTTTTTTTTCACGCTACCTTAATTTTTTTGCTGTGTTTTTTTAGGGACACATAGAGTTAGGGGGTAAAAGTGGAAAAAAGGCATTTTTTTGTAATTTATAGACCTTTTTTTTAAATTTTCAATTTAACTCAAAATGAACATTGTTAAGGAATTCCCTATTTTGTTTCGGTCATTTTAATATATAATATGCATAGTCTATGGCATTGCTTTTTATAGTGTAGAGGGGGATTCTTTTTATTATATGGGGAAATGTCACTGTAATTCTATGAATATTTATTAATAGTTTGTGTGTGTTTTTACTTTATATGTTTTTTTTTCTTTCTTTTTTTTTTAACAAGTTTTCCCCTGTAACTGAGGCTCTTATAGATAGATCAGTTACAGGGGAAAACTTGAAAATGACTGTCACTGGGAATTCTGATCAGAGCTGTACTGAGTCTAATTAGACCCAGCAGCTCCTTTTAACCCCTTTAGACCCTGCGGTCAAGCAGAAGCGATGCTGTGAGGAGCGGAGAAGTGAGAAGCGGTAATGCCGCATCTCCCTTCTTCCTAGCGTCTCTGACCCCCGGAGACTGGTTCCTGCTGGCCTGGGAGTAGTAGAAAACTACAGTGACATCTAAAGAAGCCCTTGAAAATCCCCAGACCTGAAAGTTTATAAACATTCCCTCTGGTTGGATTGCAGGGTCTTTGTTTTTGGGGTTACTCTCAGATGTAAGCTTCTAAATTTTATTTCCACAACCAACCAATCCACTGCTTCATGGGAGTCTGCAGAGAGGAATGTTTATAGCCTGTTACCAGCAGCTAAGTTGGATTGTGTGCCATTAAAGAGACTGAATGCCAGAGACTGGGATTTTGTTCAAGATTTCTGTCTCCATGTGCAATCCCTGACCTGCTGCTAATACTATGGGGCAGATTTACCTACCCGGCCCATTCGCGATCCAGCGGCGTGTTCTCTGAACAGGATTCGGGTCCGGACGGGATTTATGAAGGTAGTTCCTCCGCCGTCCATCAGGTGGCGCTGCTGCGCTGAAAATCATCTGAGCTGGACCAGGTGAAGGTAAGCGCTTCCCAAGCGACACATTTTCGGTTTTTAAATGCGGCGGTTTTTCCGAATACGTCGGGTTTTCGTTCGGCCACGCCCCCCGATTTCCGGCACGTGCATGCCGGTGCTGATGCGCCACAATCAGATCGCGTGCGCCAAAATCCCGGGGCAATTCAGGTACAATCGGCACAAATCGGAAATATTCGGGTAACACGTCGGGAAAACGCGAATCGGGCCCTTAGTAAATGACCCCCTATGTGCCTCTACTTTACCATTTCCCCAGGGATCTATTACAATACACACAGGGAGTGCCCCGGGGGGATCCCTTCACCACACTGCAGCCTCTCCCTATTCTTGCATCTCCTCGCTGGCCCTGATATGGGTGAACTATTGTTTTTAGACCATTCTGCTCCATTATTTAAAATCCTCTTTAAAGGGAACCTGTCACCAGGGACCTCATTTTCACTAAAGAAAGGATGCAGAAGCCCATTACAGCTGCTTTGCAAATATTTATTTCTGCCTTTTCTAAGTATTTGCTTTACAATATACACTCACCGGCCACTTTATTAGGTACACCATGCTAGTAACGGGTTGGACCCCCTTTTACCTTCAGAACTGCCTCAATTCTTCGTGGCATAGATTCAACAAGGTGCTGGAAGCATTCCTCAGAGATTTTGGTCCATATTGACATGATGGCATCACACAGTTGCCGCAGATTTGTCGGCTGCACATCCATGATGCGAATCTCCCGTTCCACCACATCCCAAAGATGCTCCATTGGATTGAGATCTGGTGACTGTGGAGGCCATTTGAGTACAGTGAACTCATTGTCATGTTCAAGAAATCAGTCTGAGATGATTCCAGCTTTATGACATGGCGCATTATCCTGCTGAAAGTAGCCATCAGATGTTGGGTACATTGTGGTCATAAAGGGATGGACATGGTCAGCAACAATACTCAGGTAGGCTGTGGCGTTGCAACGATGCTCAATTGGTACCAAGGGGCCCAAAGAGTGCCAAGAAAATATTCCCCACACCATGACACCACCACCACCAGCCTGAACCGTTGATACAAGGCAGGATGGATCCATGCTTTCATGTTGTTGACGCCAAATTCTGACCCTATCATCCGAATGTCGCAGCAGAAATCGAGGCTCATTAGACCAGGCAACATTTTTCCAATCTTCTACTGTCCAATTTCGATGAGCTTGTGCAAATTGTAGCCTCCGTTTCCTGTTCTTATCTGAAAGGAGTGGCACCCGGTGTGGTCTTCTGCTGCTGTAGCCCATCCGCCTCAAAGTTCGACGTACTGTGCGTTCAGAGATGCTCTTCTGCCTACCTTGGTTGTAACGGGTGGCGATTTGAGTCACTGTTGCCTTCTATCAGCTCAAACCAGTCTGCCCATTCTCTTCTGACCTCTGGCATCAACAAGGCATTTCCGCCCACAGAACTGCCACTCACTGTTTTTTTTTCTTTTTCGGACCATTCTCGGTAAACTCTAGAGATGGTTGTGCGTGAAAATCCCAGTAGATCAGCAGTTTCTGAAATACTCAGACCAGCCCTTCTGGCACCAACAACCATGCCACGTTCAAAGGCACTCAAATCACCTTTCTTCCCCATACTGATGCTCGGTTTGAACTGCAGGAGATTGTCTTGACCATGTCTACATGCCTAAATGCACTGAGTTGCCGCCATGTGATTGGCTGATTAGAAATTAAGTGTTAACGAGCAGTTGGACAGGTGTACCTAATAAAGTGGCCGGTGAGTGTAATTGTGTGTTTAAACTTGCATGGCTTCCGGACAAAATCCAAGTCACAGGGGTTAACTTTGGATTGGATGCATTTAAAAAAACAACACGTGACTTATCTGTGCTGCAAACTCCTCAGCTCTCAGTCTCCACCTTTGTGCTCCTGTACAGCTCATTCATCCACCTGCAATGTCAGTTCACCATGCTGTGAGATCTGTGAAGAAGCGGGAGGGAGGATCTGTACAGGAACAAGGGGGTTAAAAGCTGAAGAGTTTGCAGCACAGACAGGTCACATGTTTTTTGAAATGCATCCAATCCTAACCAAAACCAATCCTCGGGACTTAACAGAGGATTCTATCAGGGTGTACGGTAAGTTAAAACACACAATTACATTGTAACGCAAATGCTTAGAAAAGGCAGAAAGGCATATTTGCAATGCAGGAGTCATGGGCTTTTACAACCTGTCTTTAGTAAAAAGGAAGTTCCTGGTGACAGGTTCCTTTTAATGCCATTATACACTATATACATGACTTCAGCATTTTTGTGAAAATGACTTCAAGTGAATGAAGGTGAGCAGGAATACCAGCTCATATTGACGAAAATCTATTCATATTAAAAACCTTTCCCTACTATCACACCAAAAAGACTTAAAGCCCCTTAATCATGACATAAATATTTTTATTTGGAAAGCAAAAATGGATAGCATAGCTCTAAAAATAATATTGTATAACTGTATTATTTAGATTATTGAGATGATTATAAATTACAAATAACTAAACATACAATTTAGCATTTATCTTTCGATATTTGAAAGAGTAGCTGAATGTCAGCAAGAAAATATAGGGAATAGAACAAAAAATGTGCTGAAAAACTCACTCTGCTTATACTTGAGTCAAAAAAAAGAAATTCAGTGCCCCCTGCAGGTTCATACGATGTCACAGACAAGCAAGCTGGCACAAAGCTCTGCACGGCTCCAGATAGGCCAGCATTGAGGTCAGTCCCAAGGCACTGCTCCTGCCCCCTCTCCTACAACCAAGAAGCAGATTCCAATAAGCAGGATGCCGCTAGCCATGGCGGAAAGGGCTCGGGAGGACTTCTAATGCCTCGTGTATGAGCATTTTGAATGAACATACAGCCCTGCTAGGCAGCTGCAACTGTTTCCCTGCACATTGATTCTGCCCACAAAGAACTTGGTTACTGTCCATAAATAGTAAGTGCAGACATGTGTAAAGTTTGTGCTTACATTTTATTGACATACATCGCAGGTCCGTGCAATGTCACAGGCTCTGACTTCACAATGTCACAGGCTCTTGACTGGGTCTGGATGTACAATGGGGCAGTGAGCTGGCTGAATAATGGGGCAGGAGCTGGTTATATACTGGGGCAGGTGGCTGGCTATATACTTGGGCAGGTGGCTGGCTATATACTGGGGCAGGTGGCTGGCTATATACTGGTGCAGGGGGCTGGCTATATACTGGTGCAGGGGGCTGACTTATGCTGCTTTTGGTCATGTGGATTCTGGGAAACAAAATACAATCTGAAAACATTCCGAATAAAATGAACATTACAAATTGGTGGCACATACCATTTTATACATGTAAGATTCCATAGTAAACAATTTTTTTGTCTAAGATCATGACTACGAGCATACAGAACATGGATATGTATGGGTATGTTGGGTGGGGGCTGTGGTAATTAGTGGTTATTCATTTTGGTTTATCTTAAGTTATTGCTAGGTGTGAATGGGGCTGGACCAGCAGGTAAGTTAAGTATATATTAGATATTATGTTTGGTTTGTGTTATGCATTGTTATGTTTTTTTACTTTTATATAAAATAAAAGATCTACAGAGTTTCTAAGGCATTGTCTCTTTTTTAGGTAAATAGCTATTTTTTCCTCTTTCAGTAATTTATCTCAAAGATTTGTGTACTTGTATCTGCTGGCAGAAAAAAAATGAAGTATATTAATCAGATTGATTAGATCTCATCTGAAATACTATCTTTTGTGATAAATAGTTCGATTGGACTTATTCATCAATGCTGAAAATACCTTAAAGCATCATGAATCAATGCAAACATATAATCATTGAAGGTCTGCATTATTATACTTTACAACACTTTAACAAGTTTAGCCGAAAAAGTCCTTCACTGCCAAAGGCTTTGGACAACGCGCAATGATTATTTCATCTTTATGCTAAATTAGAAAAATTGTAAAAAGGAAACAAAACATATTGTTGTATGGCTGGTGACTCTATATTGTTTGGTACAGTGCTAATTCATGTCAACTGATCATAAACGTTACGACATGAGATGGCTTTGATAGTCAAATCCCACCAAAATGATGTTCCACCTACAATTGCCCCTGAAGACTATTATCTTCTAAATGACTTTCATGGGGTTTGCTCTGATCCACTTGTTTGTAGCACTAAAGGCTTAGTACTGCACTGAGAAACCTGCCCTTGATTAACTGTGTTGGTGAAGACGTAAACCCTAGAGATCACAGCACGAGTGTGAAAAATTGATTTATGTTCCAGGATTGAAGCTAAACTAAGGGCACGCCTGTGTGAGATCTCACAGCACAGACCTTCCGCCAGGGGCAGACTGACCATTAATTCCAATGGTGGAAATCCCGGTGGGCCGACCCATCTGAGCGATCTATTGCCGCTCAGTGCAGGAGAATCTGACATAAAGGGGATTATTTACTCACCCGGCAGCTGGATCTCACCGAAAGTGCATTGTCCGCCTATAATGCACTCTGCCGCGATTCACCAAGATCATGCGCCCGATATCCTGCATGTGTCGGTTCCCTGCTCAGGACCGACAGAGTTTGCCATCTTCTTAGTGGTGCATGTAAGTGCTAGGACTTGAAACACAATTTGAAAGTTAAATCCCGCGCTCAGTCTGAAATCAATTGGATCGTCCGACACCTGTTGGAGGTAACCAGGAGTCCATCGGCCCCTCTTGAGACTGCCGCCTCGCACCTAAGACTTTGCAAAATGCAATATCCAGTCCTTGACAGAACTTACACAAAAGGAGACGATTATTTGAGTCCAGCCAACCAAAATTGATTTTAATTAACATGGAGTCAAAGAAAACCCTTGGATTTAACATATCCAGTCCACCCTCTCTCCTCTGCAGGTAGGTGGCCTCTCTTTTGACTGGGTTCAACCTGTTCCACCATAAAATTTGAAAGAATAGGCTAAAGAGCCTAGTGGAAAAAGATTCTAGCATAGGAAAGACAACAGAGATCTACAGGAAGACAGGGACCAGGTAAGTCTTCAGCAGAGTTCTCTGTAGGTCAGCCTCCAGTTCTACCACCGCTGAACCTTTGCATTTTAGGTTTCCAATTTTCCTTCCCAATTTAGCTTGGTATTATCTTCCCTCCCGAATTTGACCCCAAGGATTTTAATATTGTTGGGGGCCTTGGCAAATTGTGGCAAATCAAAGCCAAGAGCAGAACTCAAAGTCCAAAGAGCTTGACTCATCTCAAGGTTAACCAGAGACCCGGAAACCTTGGAGTAACTTCTGATGGCTGTAGATAACATCTCCACCTCACGAGGCTCAGATATTACAACAGTCACATCATCCACGTAGGTGACTACCTTCAAAGGCAATCAATGGGGGACGAGCACCCCCTGAAAACTACATCCCTGCAGTGAACGTAGAAAAAAGTCTATGTCTAACATATAAAGCAGTAGATTCAGGGGGCAGCCTTGTCTCACCCCTGCCTTTACTTCAAAAGTGTCACCTGGCACCATTGATAAGGGGAAAATTCTTCGCCTCTCGATACAAAGTACTTATCAAATCTATAAATTGGCCCGGAATAAGGTACTTTGACAAAGGGGCCCACAGAAAATAATGGTGAACCCTTTCAAATGCTTTATCCTGGTATATACTCACAACTAGAGATGGGCGAATTTTTCAAAGATTCAATTCGCTAAGCTTGCAGAATTTTCTGACAGAATTTGATTCGACCCGAATTAAATCATGATGAATCAGGTTAAAAAAACAGGTATTTCCTAGCTGCAGAGAGCCTGTAGGGTGTTGTGTTGAGCATGGTTTGGTCTTCAAACAATGCTATGTTTTAGAATGACACACACATGACAGCCGCCACTCTTAGAATCGCTTCACTCATTCATTCCATGGCACTTACAGGGGCCAACTTCACCAAATAAGTGAAGCGGGAATGCAGTCTGACAAGGTAACATCTGTGCCAGCTCGAAAGGACTGAGCTGAAGGCCAAATCCCACTATAGCATTAAAGATTGCACTCTTTTTACACTGACAAGAGATGATTCCATAGATTATGATAGAACCTGTTCTGTTAAACACTGATACATGTAAACCCCTCCCCCCAAAAATTGTGGCGAGAGTGTTGGCAGTAATTTTGCATTGACATCACTGATCATTTTGACCTTCTTTTCATCCGTCAGTGTCCATCAGTATTGCTAGAGCCAAAATTAAACAGGAGTTGATCCAAAACAGAGATGACAAGTAAATGGAATATTTGCATGTCTTCTGTGTTCTGTAGCCACTCCTGCTTTTGGCTATCAATCCGGAGGCTTTTCATTCCTTCTGACAGTTGAAATGAAGGTGGAAACTAAACATAGTGGCAACGTCATAGAGTGATGGAGAGTGTTCCAGGGAGACAGCAGTTAGTTGGCAGCAGCATGAGTAGGCCACCGAGTGGCACAATGACAAATTATGGAGGTGGCGGAAACATGGTAGGCCACAAAGCGGCACAATGACAGAGCTTGGAGGTGGGGACAGTGGCGACAGTGGCAGCAGCAGGAGGCCACAAAGTGGTACAATGATAAGAGTGTTCTGTATCCACTCTTGCTTTTGGCTATCAATCCTGAAGAGGAACATAGTGGCAACGTCATAAAGTGGTGGAGGGTGAAAACAACATTATGGAGATCACAGGGTGTTCCAGGGAGACAGCGGTCAGTTGGCGGAAGCATGAGTAGGCTGCAGAGTGGCACAATGACAAAGTGCGGAGGTGGCGGCAGCAGCAGGATGTCAGAAAGAGACACTGTGACAGAGTGTGGAGGTGGGTGACAATTCCAGTCCCTGGTAAAGATTATAAGAGGCAAATGGAGCAACTGGAAGCAGATGTGTGGTATCAAGCGGGTGGCAGCATCAGAACAGAGGCAGGTAGTTAGAAACCATACTAATTTCTCAACGTTTAGGGGAGGAGTCATGGCTGATCTAATCTGATGCACAAGGCATTGGTGTGTCGAAATCCTGGCCGATCCACGGCTCTCTCTCCACATTATGGGTGGAAAAGCGTGTTTCTCCTTGGGGCAACGATGGGTGCATGGACCATTCCTCCATGGTGCAGCACGGACACCATGTTCCGCCTATTGTCTGTCACCATGATTTCTATTTGCAGTTGTCGCTGAGAAAGCCACACATTGATTTCTTCTTGCACGACGCCAAGCAGTTCCTCCCCTGTGTGACTTTGTTTGCCCAGGCAAACTAGTTGTAGAACTGCATGACACTTCATCCTCTCCACATGTGTTATGATGGAGCAGCACTTAGACTTGTGGAGGATGAGGTGGTGATGGAGAAGGAGTTGGACATTGGTGGAGGAGCGGCAGTTTGACAACGTGTAGGAGAAAGCGGTGTCAACTGTTTAAGTTGGTGATGTGGCTGGGCTGGAAGCCCCGTGGTGCATAAAGGACATGTACTTGCCCTGACTGTAGTTACAGCTCCACACATCCGCCCAGCCGTGCACCTTGGAAACCGATAAGCTCAAGGACTGGCCCAACTTCTGTTCTACATAATTGCGAACGGCTGGTACTGCCTTCTTGGAAAATAAATTTCGGCTTGGAACTCTCCACCTCGGTTCAGCACAAGCCATTAGTTCCCTGAAGGGTGCATAGTCCACAACTTGGAGAGGGACTTAAGCACCAACAACTTGGACAGGAGCACGGTCAGCTTCTGCACCTTAGGATGGCTGGATGGTTGTCTCTTTGTAATCGCCACATTCAACGACTGCTGGAGCCTTGCGTAGCGAGCAGCAGGAGCATCTGGTCCAGGAGATGATGTCAAAGACAAACAGCTCCCTTCAGCAGAGATGCTGGAGCCTTGACTGGCTGAAATGGCATGTGTGCCACTAGGTGCTGCTGCTGTTGCTGCGGGGGAAGGATGGACCACCACATCTGAGACACGTTTCTCCCAAGCCATTGGATGGTGACGCTGCATGTGTTGACGCAGAGCCGTGGTGCCAACGTTAGCTCTCTGGCCACGCTTCACTTTCTGCCTGCTTATTCTACATATACACACGCTCGGCTCCTCTGGTGTCTTAACAAAAACTGCCACACCGCCGAGATGTTGATTTTACCAGCAACACTTTGCACTACTAACGCTGCTGCCTCGGCAACCCCTGTGCCACTGCTTACTTGGACCTATGAAGCTGGTTTTGTACCCCAAGGCTGTTTGGCTCCCATCCTCGCACTGCTGCCACCCTGCTGACTCACGGCCACAGTATCGACTTGCTGCCTGCTTCGCTCCCGATTTTTGTTTCCAGATGGTTTAGAGGGACCTGATCTCCTCCTTGACATCCTCCCACAGTCAGACATGTTGTCATAGAAATTCTGTCACCGGAGATGGTCCTGAAAAAGGGAGTGGACACAGTTCTGGGAATACACATTATTCAGAATGCAATTGATCCTTCATATTCCTTGACCGTTATTAGAGTGTTTAGTGGCTCCTAGGAAAAACAACAAGGCCAGATGGTCAGAATATGGGACCACAACGGTATCTGACTTGGATATAGGGACAAACATGAACTTATCTCAGCAGTTAGTCTCTCTAAACCAAGGAAATTTATCCCAAAACCTGTCCAGACTAGACATAAGCTTAAAGCTGACATCATATCCTTGTCTGTCTGGTAGATGTCATCTGGTGTGAAACCCATCTGGCATCACAGGAGATCCCTCACCCCAAAACCCCTATATGGGAGATCTTCCTTGGTACCTTGGTTTTTTAAGCGCACAACATTCCGCCTCTTAAATGCCTACCCGGTGTGGTGTGTACTGGAGGTAATGGAGGGAGCGCCGTGGCTCCTGGTGTTTTTAGGAGGTACCTGATGGGGCTCACTCTGAGTATTGGGGGGGGGGACATTCTGAACTAGAGGGACCTGACTCACCTCGGGGGCTTGATTCCAGTGGGGGGGGGGGGGGGGAGGCACACACATTATTCTCCACAACCCCCTGCCTCCTCTCCACCTCTTTGTTGTCCTGCACATCTCAGATGGACTGAGGGTCCCCTCCATCCCCCAACCCCTCAGGAACATCATGATGTCCACCAATGTCCCTAGTCTCTATTCCAGCAGTAGAATGATCCTGGGTAACCACATTACCCTGACACATAGGTAAATGCCCACTATCCTGCTGTGGTGTAGTGCCTTCTGGGACTTTTGGTGCCTGTGCATGCTCCTACTGAGGAACGACTACAGACCTTTGCAGCCGCCATTTTCCCTTATTTCCCTCTTGAAATACAAAACTTGAAGCTGGACATAGATGTAACATTCTTTCTCTCTACTTGTTTTGCAAACGTTCCTTGTTCCTATAGGACTCAGACAGTGACCCCATCTTCTCCAGGACACAGTACATCTCCCCCACCACCTCTGCCAACTCTTTGCTTACTGAGTGCAACTTGGAGTCATATAGTTCACTTCTTTCAGTGTGCACAGTTTTTAGTGAGTACAGACAATCAATTTACATCTGCAGCATTTGTTTATAGCGACTCAGCTCCCCCATTCTTCTTACCAGGCCCAGGATCTCGTCTGTCAACTGCAGCTCAGATGGTCTCCTTCACCTTTGCTTTGCTGATCTTTGTAGTTCTCCGGGCTGTGTCTCCTTCTGCTTCCCATTCCCAGGCTTGCTGCTTGCAATGGAGTTTGCAGGGACACTTTTTGGCTTCACAGCAAATCTGGTGCAGCCTGGACAGGCCATGCTGGACACCATGGGGCACCCATCCCTGTGTGTTCCCCAAGGTGCATTGTCCAAAGAGAATGCTTCCGTGATTCCCTTACATCATGCGCCCAATATCCTGCAAGTGTCGTTCCCTGCTCAGGTCTGCTGGAGTTCACCATCTTCTTCCTGATGTATTTAAGTGCACAATATAAGACACAATTTAAATGATAAATCCTGTGCTTAATCAGAATCAGTCGGATCGTCCAACTCCACCCCCCCCAAGCCGGTGCGGATGTGCCAAAATCCGATCGCCCCTGCTAAACGGCACAAATAGGAAATCTTCAGAATATCCGACGATAGTGCGGTTACCCTTAGTAAATGAGCCCAGATGTCTCTCTGCTGCAGGTTTTCTTGCAGTGTTGGTCTCTCTAGAGATGGTCTTCTCTGCCTGGATCTGAGAGTGGGGGGCTGTGTACCTGCTGCTTGTCTCAAGCTCTGCTTCACCTGGGCTCCTCCATGCTGGGCTGGCTTGGAATGTGCTTCATTCTTTGCTCACTCACATTCTTTACATCAACTTTCTTCTCAACGTCACTGCCATTCAGTTGATTCTCTTGTTGACTGATAACTTTGGGATTTGCATCCACCTTTAGAACTGCTTGGGGGTTTTCTCCCGTTGTAGGCCTGGAAGCCTGGCCCTTGCTTGGGGAGCTTCCCCACCCAGGATGGCCCCGCCCTGGGCTAGCTCCAAACATTAGAAGTCTCAGGAGCTCAACTCAAATACAACCTCACCTTTAGGAGGCAAGATTATAGTAGTTATATTCTTGTACATAGGGGGCAGTATTATAGTAGTTATATACTTGTATATAGGGGGCAGAATTAGAATAGTTATATTCTTGTACATAGGGTGAAGTATTATAGTATGTTATTCAATAGAAATGTCAGTCCGAGCTCTACCTCTTCCACAAAGGGCTCACAGACTTGGCGTTGTGTCTAGACTTTTAAATATCAAATGTGAGTTTTTACTGCATGTTTTTGAGTTCATTTTAATTAAAATATGCTATTTCTTACTGAAATTACCTGCACTATGTCCACCTAAACCCTTCTTGTGTCCTGGAACATTGGTGACCAGAGTAATTATCGGCATAAAGGCACAAGGTGAAGGAGGAGAAATGCTGGTGTGAACATAGGGTTATTTTAATCCTCATAATTCCCGAGTAATTTTGGAAACAGGAACATCTCTGAAATATGTATTAACGTTATCCTTGATAAAGGTGAAGGATTGTGGAAGAGGTTGAACTCGGACTGACTTTTCTACTGAATAACGTTTATATGGAGAAAAGTGGGACTTTCTCTAATTCTTAAGTCAGAAGCTCATTCATTTCCAGACCAGCTGCATGCTCTGTCTTAATTTATGGAACGTTGCAGTATTATAGAAGTTGTATTTCTGTGAAGGGGCCGAATTTCAGTATATTCAGTATTAAGTTCTCTTCTTTTAATAGTGGTATACAAGCAGTCCCAGATGTACGTCATTCCAACGTATGAATAGTTACGAATGGGGAGCTCACCAGCACAGAAAGTCTGCAGGAATCTTCTGCAAATGTGATCCCTGTTTGGAAGCTTAACTCTCATCCAGCGCTTGCTGAACATGCTGCAAGTGGCTGCTAGGGGAGACTGCAGATATGTAAGGCTTTTCTTTTTTGTAGTACAGGCAGATTCCGTGCTCTCTCTTTCTGCAAGCGACCACCATGTGCAATTGCAGGTATAAGAATGTGGATTCCAGCTCAACACCCCATAACTTGCCTGCTGTGTCGGATCCGGCACGGGCCACCTCACTGCCAAGGTATATGGAAATCCAGAACAATATTCACGGTCCAGCCAGGTTCCACGACAACAGTAAATTTTATTCAGGTTACATCATAACCACTACATGAAACTGTACATAAACGTCATTGAAGTTGACGTTTATGTACAGTTTCATGGAGTGGTTATGATGTAACCTGAATAAAATTTACTGTTGTCATGGAACCTGGCTGGACTGTGAATATTGTTCTGCAATTGCAGGTATACAAGGATGCTTGTGATGGCAAGCCTGCACTGTTTTGCTTACTAACAAAGTCAGTGGCTTCAGCGCTCTACCCTCCATTATTGCCATACGATAGAACAGATATCCAAGGATGTTTGACCTTGGTTACCCAAGGCGCAGGCAGTGGTTTCATCGTCCGACGGCTACCCCCCGATTTTTGTCGCACACAATCATGTGCACCAAAAAACCCTTTTAAATCCCTGTGGCGCAAAATGGAAATCGTTGGGATATCTGGCTAAAGTGCTGTCCGCGGGGCCAATAGTAAATGAGCCCCATTGTTTGAATTAAGTCAATCTACCAACAATGTGACTCCACCCACATCACATGACCTGTCTTCTTCATTTGACTCTACCTGCAACTTAGGGCCGCTCGTAGAATTTTTTCCAGGGCCTCTTTAGTTTCCCTGTCCACCCCTGTCCTCCCCTTACCTCAAGTCAGAGTTGTAGCAGGCAGGAACTTGAATGTGGTGATCAAATGGTACACTTAAACCATGTAACAATTATTGGAAGAGAACAGCCCCCTCAGTCGGCCAACTAAATTATTAGAGGAATAGGTGGACTGAAGTACAAAAGACAGATTATTAAACTTTGAGTTCGGAAAAAGCTTGGACATATATGAAGGTTTCTTAAGACAAAAACTATAGAATTACTGTTGGACCAAGTATATTTTTCACCTTAGCTATTATCATACTATGAATATTAATATAAAAAAGGTTTAATAATCCTATTTACCTACAGTACTTCATTATTTCATAAAGACAAAGAAAATGAAAAGAAGGGAATGTTGGAACATGAAGTACACAAATAATTTTTTATCTCTTTTGTCTCAAATCTTAATTATTCCCCCCATTTCCTGTTTATGGTAGGATAAAATCCCCACCCCCTTCTAAAACTGTGATGGGCCCTCAATAGAGTTGAGTGGACCCACACAACCCGAGCATATTGCCAGATTGGAAACCATGCAGCAAATCCTGCTCCTACCTCCTACCTAATGGCCATAACTGTGACACTCCTGGCCAATCACACCCATGGCTAGTACAGTAGGTAAGGGTATCAATTTGCCAGATTGGCTGCACAGCCACCGTATCTGGCAATATATCTGGGTTACCGTGGTACACACCCAAACCCTGGACCCAAACTTAAAAAGGTGCTCTAGCCTTCAGGTTAAAATGGAATAGGCAAACTTTTGTTACAGATTTATGTAGATAATTAACCTTTGACAACATGTATTAATAACTTAAGCATAAATTATGCAACAGACAAAGGTATATGCTTCTACTGGACATCTACAACAGTTAATTTTACACTGGGAGAAATGGCATGGTGATAATTCACCGGGCTCTGGAGAAGACCTCCCACTGCTGACTTGTTAATTGGAAGAAATGTAGCAAAATAAAGCTCCACTTTTTCCAGTACTCCCAATTTATTTTAAATACCTGTGAGGATAGTTTGACATTTACTTGCAAAACAAGTAAGATACTTGACTATTTTCTCTACCTCATTAAGAAACAAGAAACAGGATCTCAGTGCTTTGCTTTCTCTCCAGTCCCATATTAACCTGAGGCCTAGACAATTGGAAAATCTAAAAACCCAACATCAGAATGATACATTTCTACAATCTCCAGGTTAGAACAAAATACTTCAATCAATTCGGCTAGGCTCATTTTTAATAATATTTAGACAAAGTCTCTAAAGATCTAATTACATGAATTGTACATCAGATTGACGAATGCCAACATAAATAAACATAATTGCAGACTTTGGGTTTCCTTTCAGGAATGATAACCTGATCATACAGTACTTTTTATGGAGTTTATTTAAATATTGTTTCAGGCAGAAAAATACTCATTATGGAGAAAATAGTTCTCCTATTCACATGTAAGGAATTTGTAAGGAATTTTCATGCTACAAATGTTTGTGGGATTATATCAAATGTTATTAACCTTTTTCAAATGTATGGATCATACATCTTATATTTAATGATATGATGTGATAGTAAAGGGCCAAGAGATGTACAGCAATGCTATGAATATTATAAACTAGCATCGTGTGTATATGTGATAGTGTGACAAGAAGGCACAATATCAATTGATAGATTTAATTGTATGTTTAAGATCTATCTATATCCATCCATGTATGGAAAGTCACCCATTTTGCTCATTGTTCTCTGGTTTACAGTTAAACAATGACGATAATTCCCTGTAGCTCTATCTTAGATTGGTCCATTGTAAAAAACACTAAACTAGTCTATGACAGATTCATCAGAAAATTAGTTCCCCATTTCCTTAGGGGCATGACCAAACATAGCCTATAGCCTTCTGCATGGGGTATACTTGTTAATGGGTGCACAATTTTAAAGGTACACAACATTTTTACTCACACAAGCTCAAAACATTAACAATCCAATTGAAAACTGTACCACAGAGCATGTTGCCATGGTTTTGGAAGCCTTGAAGCTGTAATAAAGGTCTTATATTTTCTTATATAATGAAAAGAACTCTAATTGTGCACTTTTTGTAATATATGTTTCTTTACACAATACTCTGTAGTCTCACATTGCTGCACTTACTCCTATTATTCTGATTTCGATTTTTCTTGTGCCTTCTTGATTTTGTCACCTTGTCACTATCATTAAGATGGCAATAAATCCTTAGTGTGTCAAATTTAACAATGTCAAGAAGCAGGCCAGGTTTAACATTTTTTTAATCCAATAACCACTAGCTGTTGTCTGTAAGTGTAAAGGAACATTATTTGTGGGATATACGGTGGTCAGCAAGGCTTTCTTGCAGTACTGGGGTCCTGGGTTCAATTTCAGACCCATATCTGAATGGAGTTTCCTTGTGAATCCAGTATAAAGTAGTGAAGAAATGACGGCCAGTTGCCAATTGTCCGATGGAACATCCATGCCCTATGGCTGATGTTTGAATAAAGAAGATTAACTTAGTATGTGCCACCTCTTTATATCTTTACTACTTTATGTTCACAGTCTTGATAATCGGTGGCTGAGCACCACTATTCTCTTAACAAGAAGCCCTAAGTATCCTTATGAATCCACTGAATTTGTGGAATTTATTAAAAAATCTTTGTTCATTCTGATTTTTTACTCCAATGCATGCTTGATATTGTGGGTTGAGTGCTTACGGGATACTGCATTCACTGACTTTCCTGCTCTAGCACAAAACCAGAGGTTAGCAAAGTCCAAGCAAAAGTCACAACAACATGTTGTGCAATGTCTGTGCAGTAGCAAGTCACATATAAAAGGGAGTAGTCAGGAAACTATCCCGCTTGTTGGTCACTAGACTTCAGATCTAACAGTATTCACAAATAGGACGATTTTACCAATATTTGGGGACATTCCTTTAGACTGAAGGTGATTTTATACCTGGTAAATGAGCTACTGAGAAGCAGGTGTACAAACAGTGTTTTAACTCAGGTCTTACTCTTTGTCCAGCACTAAGATGCAAACTGCAAACTGTACACAAAAACTTACATGGTGAGTTTTGAGTCCTATGCATCTTAAATTGCATTACAAATCTAAGCTGTTGTCTTCCTGGTGTTGTAAAATGTGGACAGTATGTTCAGTAAAAACATCAACCAACATGGATTAAAATAAATCTTTGAGTAGCATCTTAATAAAAATGATAAATTTTATGGTTTATTTTGTGTTTATTGACATTTTATTTGTGAACCAACCTTTGCCATTCAGCTCCAGCTTAGAGCAGAATATAACAATGAGTATACACTCACCGGTCCAACTGCTCGTTAACACTTAATTTCTAATCAGCCAATCACATGGCGGCCACTCAGTGCATTTAGGCATGTAGACATGGTCAAGACAATCTCCTGCAGTTCAAACCGAGCATCAGTATGGGGAAGAAAGGTGATTTGAGTGCCTTTGAACGTGGCATGGTTGTTGGTGCCAGAAGGGCTGGTCCGAGTATTTCAGAAACTGCTGATCTACTGGGATTTTCATGCACAACCATCTCTAGGGTTTACAGAGAATGGTCCGAAAAAGAAAAAACATCCAGTGAGCAGCATTTCTGTGGGCGGAAATGCCTTGTTGATGCCAGAGGTCAGAGGAGAATGGGCAGACTGGTTCGAGCTGATAGAAAGGCAACAGTGACTCAAATCGCCACCCGTTACAACCAAGGTAGGCAGAAGAGCATCTCTGAACGCACAGTACGTCGAACTTTGAGGCAGATGGGCTACAGCAGCAGAAGACCACACCAGGTGCCACTCCTTTCAGCTAAGAACAGGAAACTGAGGCTACAATTTGCACAAGCTCATCGAAATTGGACAGTAGAAGACTGGAAAAACGTTGCCTGGTCTGATGAGTCTCGATTTCTGCTGCGACATTCGGATGGTAGGATCAGAATTTGGCGTCAACAACATGAAAGCATGGATCCATCCTGCTTGTATCAACGGTCAGGCTGATGGTGGTGGGTTCATGGTGTGGAAATATTCTCTTGGCACTCTTTGGGCCCCTTGGTACCAGTTGAGCATCGTTGCAATGCCACAGCCTACCTGAGATTGTTGCTGACCATGTCCATCCCTTTATGACCACAATGTACCCAACATCTGATGGCTACTTTCAGCAGGATAATGCGCCATGTCATAAAGCTGGAATCATCTCAGACTGGTTTCTTGAACATGACAATGAGTTCACTGTACTCACATGGCCTCCACAGTCACCAGATCTCAATCCAATAGAGCATCTTTGGGATGTGGTGGAACGGGAGATTCGCATCATGGATGTGCAGCCTACAAATCTGCGGCAACTGTGTGATGCCATCATGTCAATATGGATCAAAATCTCTGAGGAATGCTTCCAGCACCTTGTTGAATCTATGCCACGAAGAATTGAGGCAGTTCTGAAGGTAAAAGGGGGTCCAACCCGTTACTAGCATGGTGTACCTAATAAAGTGGCCGGTGAGTGTATATGGTACTGTAAAATTTCATGGTGGTATATATATATTTTTTTTAAGATCAGTGCACACTAAATTCAAAACTTTTCCTACATGTTAAAAACAGCATTGCCCAAATTGTAATTGATGGACTATCCATACCTGTCAGCTTTTCAAGCCCAGGGGCCCCTCACTAGGCTCCATTCACACATCTGTGTGAGCAAAGATCGGCTATGAACTGCCAGTCGGGTGGAGAAGGATGGTGTGTTGCAAATATGGGCACTTATAGGACCCTCCCTGTATTTTGCAGTTCACCCAGGTAGATAAAGTCTGCTCACCATGCCCGTGCACCTCTATGCCATATACAGGCTTGTGAATGGAGCCTAAATGCCTTCAAGAACATCAACTTTTGTTTATATAGGTTATTTTTTTCTGATGCCAGATAACCGTTTCCTAATTTCAACATATCAATTAAAGTATTATAATATGCTTTTAAAATGTAATGTCAAATACGGTAAGTGACCACAAAAGGACCTGATCATATTAAATCAGATAATCTCACCATACTTATTTCTGTTAATTTCTATTAAACTCATGTAGCAAGTCTACTTTACAACTTGTATATTACTATTTATTTTGCTACTGCTATATGGAAAACACCTTACACCGTCTTCCCTGAGTGGTTTCCATACAAATATATAATGTTTAGGCCATATTATATACAAAACATTTATCAAGAGTAGAGTAGCTGATGGTCAGAGCTGGTGATCTTATGCATTAAATTGAAGTTATACTAAAGATGTGACTGTTTTAAAGTCAATCCTTTAAAACATACTACACTGATCACGTTTCACTGCCCACACTCATCAAATTTTAATTGAACACTTGACCTTATTAACTTAATGATACTCAACTGGCTTGTAAAATTGTAGCAGTAGCACTAATGACAGTCGCCTCTTGTTGGCTGAGTGATTTTGATAAAAGATGGTTGCAGTCTTAGGTTAGATTGATTAACAAATGGGCAGAGAAAAAAAATCAGAAGCCAACATAATTGCAGAGATGTCTGTGACCACCAGGGGATATTTCGATGTCAAATATATGTTTCCTTTTTATGGTGTCCAAATCTGGGGTGCGTCTTATAGTCTGAAAAATATGTTTTATCCATGTTAAAAAAAATATACATTTTTTTCAGTAAAAATTTCATTCCTTTAGAAAGCACAATGTACTGGTTTCACATAATTTTTTTTTAAATATAGCAGTGATTCAAACTTTGTAGTAATCATAACTATGCATTAAGCCGTATTCACTTGAAGCAAAGCACATTGGGGAAAAAAAAACATAGAAAAGAAGGAAAATGTGTTTTGCTTTGTCAATTATTGTTAACCCCTTAACGCTCTGCGCCGTAGCTCTACGGCGCAGAGGTATAAGGAGTGTATGAATAGGGCTCAGGGCTGAGTCCTCTTCATACAAAGGTGGGGGTTTTTGCATTTTGCAGAAAACCCCCACCGCTAATAACTGCGGTCGGTGCTTGCACCAACCGCGGCTATTAACCCTGTCATTGCCACCGGCAAAGTCGCCGGCGGCGTTTAAAAGACAGCGGCGCGCGGGCGCCTCCATCTTTTTTACGATCGTCATCGGGGGGCAGCGATCGGTTGCCATGGTAGCCACGGGTCTGCTTTTGACACAAGGCTACATGGCTTCTGGAGATTCGTTACAATGAGCCAATGGCTCATTGTAATGAATGACCTGCAAAAATGCCATATATTGCAATATATGGTATTGCAGTATATGGTAGGAGCGATCTGACCGTCTAGGGTTAATGTACCCTAGATGGTCTAAGAAATAGTGGAAAAAAATAAAAATAAAAGTATAAAAAATAAAAAAAATTAATAAAATATTAAAAATTCAAATCACCCCCCTTTCCCTAGAACTGATATAAAACATAATAAACAGTAAAAATCACAAACATATTAGGTATCGCTGCATCCCAAAATGCCCTATCAAAATATATAAACGGTTACGGCCGGCGGTGACCTCTGAGGCAGGAAATGGCGCCCAAATGTCCAAAATGCGACTTTTACACCTTTTTACATCACATAAAAAATTAAATAAAAAATGATCAAAATGTCGCACAGACCTCAAAATGGTCGTCTCATTTCGCAAAAAATGACACCTCACACATCTCCGTGCACTAAAGTATGAAAAAGTTATTAGCGTCAGAAGATGGCAAAAAAATGTTTTTCTTTTTTGTACACATTCGTTTAATTTTTGAAAATGTATTAAAACACAATAAAACCTATATAAATTTGGTATCACCACGATCGCACCAAAGCAAAGAATAAAGCTGAGGTGTTATTTTTAGTGCACATTCAAAGTAAAAAAAACTGAGCCCACAAGAACATGACTTTCTTTTTTTCAATTTTTCCACATTTGGAATTTTTTTTCAGCTTCGCAGTACATGGCATTACGGGAAAGTAAAATTTGTTACGCACAAAAAAAGCCCTCACACCGGTCTTCACAAGTAAAAATGAAAAAGTTATGGATTTTTGAAGTTGGAGAGCAAGAAATGAGCGGAAAAACCCTGCGTCCTTAAGGGGTTAATGGGAATAGGCAAAACACATTTATAGAAGTGTGAATCTATTAAATTTTCAGGCACGTAATCCATTGCGATTTGCTTCTCACCAATCTTTTATATATGATAAGAGAAGTCTTACAGATTTGTGTGAATGTTCATTTATTATACTGGACTATAGACAGTTTCCATTATTGTCCATTAGCACTATATTCATTTACGAGACGATACAAGATATTTTTAAAATTAAAAGAAAAAACATATACTAGAGAACTATAAGGGTTTATATTCCAATATTCTCACAATTAAAGCAACATTGATTCAGTAATTATTGCAAGCTCATCCTAACTTAATAGATGCACAAACTTAACAATTGAACAAATGATCCTGAAGTGGCAGACTATGTTTTCATCACTTCAGGTTTATCCCCTGATGAAAAAAGCAGCTTTATACCGTCTCTGGAAACGTGTTGGGATACACTTCAGGAACTTACTAGGGTCACCTTGATACAGTTCTGGGACTGCTCATGGAAGGGCAGGAGCTACTAGAGTTACCATTTAGGGTCTATAAATATAAGGGAAAAAAAGGGTTTTGTGCACAAAAAACCTTCTCGCAGATTATCTGCCTGGACAGACAATCTCCTTGAAGCAATCTGTTGAACAGCCAAAAATCAGAAGATAGGAAGCCATTGTCTTATCTTTAAAAAGTTTGTATTTGAAATCCATTAAAAAAACAAGCAAGCATTTAGGGTCTAGCTTATCCATAATGGTGTGATAGGGAAAGTCATTACGATTTGTAACAGCAACTTTGCACCACCCAGTGGGGGTTTATTTCTATATTTCAAACTACCTGTATCTTTGATCATTTGGTTCACCTATGTATTTTGAAACAATATTTCAGTGTTTGGGGCTAGTTTTTTGGTTTTATAAATATTGAAAAATAAATATATAAAAGATCAAGCTTCTACCTGTGAAAAGACAGGGATTGTGGATTTTTCTTTACAGTAAGTATGTTCCAATAGTACTTTTCAGTGCTTCAAATAAAACAATAAATGAGCTACGACCGTCTCTTTCTTTAGCCCTTGAACATCTTGTTGATCCCTGTTCACACGATCTCCAAAAGAAATGCTGCGATACTTCATATCAAATTTCCTCAATGTGTTCTTCTGTCACAAAAGGATATACTGAGGGAGACAGATCTCAATGGTAAAAGTAGTAAAATATTTACTATACAAAACGAGTGTTAAAAAGCGCTTTAAATCACAAAAAGCCACCAGACATCGTTGCCCAACTCTAGGTTTCGCCGCACGGCTTATTTAGTGAAGTTGAGCTTTCAACAATTATCAAGTAAAGGTAAACATTTTGACCTTCTACAAATTAGAAGCCTTTGATATTTACTTTTATGGTTTGTGTCATAAATTATGGAATATGAGTTCCCTTCTTATGATAGAGGCTAAGTAAATGTCACCTTTGCCATATAAGATAACGTAATTAGCACCTGGGCCATAGGGCAACAGATACCACCCCCCTCTGTGATTTCCTTTATTTTCTTATCCCCCCTTCTCAAAAGAATTGGTAACTGGTTTCCTCTGTCCCTTAGAAGTGTAAATTGGTTTCCTGGGTCCCATGAATTGTAGAATTGGTGTCTCCAAAACCCAGATGGTGTCTTAAAATGGCTACCTAAGAACATGAAAAAATTATACTTCAAAGAAAACATAGTCAAAAAGCAAATATTTCAATTTCTGGTCAAAGGATCTGGATCAGAATCCCCTAATAGTCCTGGGGTGTCAAGCCTGGGGGCCAAGAACATGGCTATTAGACAATTTGGCCAACATTTCATAACGGTGTTTGGCATTTTTATATTTGTTAATTCATGCTGGTAAATGTGATGGGCATGTCTTCTTATCAGGGGACTCTTGGGAAAAGATATAACATATTAGAAATATGTCCATGAATTTCACCATGATTCAGGTGTGGCCACACCCCTCTCACATGAGAGGGCGGATCAGGTGTTTAGTTTAAAGTCACATGCCACCATTGAATTATTGTTGTCTATGGGGAATGCATTAAGCTTGTAGGACTTCCAGATTTTTCATCAGTTTTCTCCACCGCTGAACTCTATGGCAATCCAATTAGTAAGAGGTCTGTATTTTCTTTTATTTCATCTCTTTTTATTTTACCCTTTTATGTTAGAAATGTTTGTTATTTAATAGTTAAATTAATATTTAATTATTAATATACTAAATTAATTAAATTAATTAACTAAATTAATTAACTATTAATATATTAATAGTTTAATAGTTAAATAGTTACTTTTTGTAACTATTAAACATTATGCCTATTTTACTTATTAAATAGTCCTTTAATACGTTTTTCCTTGTGCTCTATACATTACATGTTATGAACATATTTGTGAAACACTTGATTTTTTAAACACTTGATTTAATAATACAAGATATGTTGTTTTTCTATTCTAATTGAGAATATTGAAGTACTTAGAAGGTTTCAACTACATGTTTTGATCACAAATGCTACAAAATAAAAATGTGTGTGACCATTCCCCAGGGCTTCTTTTAGATGGCAACATTTTGTTTCAGTATTTTCCTAAGTAAGCCAGTATTTTTTTGTAAGCCAAAACCAGGAATAGAAATAGAAATAAATCGAAGGAAAAGATCAGCAGCTCTTCTTTATTCATATTTCACTCCTTTTTTGGTTTACAAATACTAATATAAATTCAGTCTATAGGCCAATAGATTACAGAAACAGAGTCTCCTCTCTACTTCTCTGCAGTGACAGACCATTCACACAATATCCTTCTACAAAAAAAATCAATAGTTAAAAGGGGTTGTTTGAGATGTACCTTATATACTCGAGTATAAGCCTAGTTTTTCAGCACAAAAAATGTGCTGAAAAACCCAAACTCGACTTATACTCGAGTCAAAAAAATAAATATATCTAAACTCACCTTTCCGGTGACCCCCGTATATCTTCTGTGCGATCTGTCTGGCAGCGGCGGCAGGCTATATACACTGGGGCAGGGTCTGGCAGGCTATATACACTGGGGCAGGGTCTGGCAGGCTATATACACTGGGGCAGGGGCTGGCTGGCTATATACACTGGGGCAGGGGCTGGCTGGCTATATACACTGGGGCAGAGCCTGGCTGGCTATATACTGGGGAGGCTGTGACCAATGCATTTCCCACCCTCGGCTTATACTCGAGTCAATAGGTTTTCCCAGTATTTTGTGGTAAAATTAGGGGCCTCGGCTTATACTCGGGTCGGCTTATCCTCGAGTATATATGGTATATTTTTTTTCTGACATTTCTTTTTTTGCTATCATTTGCTATATATACTCGAGTATAAGGCGAATTTTTCAGCACTAATAATGTGCCCTGAGCAGGTCCTCTTCTTCCTTCGATGCTCCGGGTCCCCTGTGTGGTGCCGTCACACGCACCATGATGTCATCCGCTTGCTGAGTGCACTATTGTGTGCACCACCATAGGCATACACTATCATGTCAGCAAGCGGCTGATGTCATGGTGAATGCGATGACACAGCGGGGGTCCCGGAGGAAAGAAGGGGATCTGCTTGGGGATGTCAAAGAGGCGAGTTCAATTTTTTTTCTTAAAGACTGGGCATACCTCGGGATGGGGCTGACTGGCTATATGCTGAGGCAAGGCTGCTGTCTATTTCCTGGTGGCAGGGGCTGCAATGCATATACTGTATGGATGGGGCTGCAGGCTATATACTAGGTAGGGGGAGTGGCTGCAGGTTATATACTGGGAGCAGTGACTGCAGGTTGTACACTGGGGGCAGTGGCTGCAGTCTATATACTGGGGCAGTGGCTGCAGTCTATATACTGGGGCAGTGGCTGCAGGCTGTATACTAGGGGCAGGGGCTGCAGGCTATATCCTGGGGCAGTGGCTGCAGTCTATATACTGGGGCAGTGGCTGCAGGATGTATACTAGGGGCAGGGGCTGCAGGCTATATACTGGGGGCAGGGGCTGCAGGCTATATACTGGGGCATTGGCTGCAGGCTGTATACTAGGGGCAGGGGCTGCAGGCTATATACTGGGGCAGTGGCTGCAGTCTATATACTGGGGCAGTGGCTGCAGGCTGTATACTAGGGGCAGGGGCTGCAGGTTATATACTGGGGTCAGGGGCTGCAGGCTATATACTGGGGACAGGGAGCTGGCTGCAGGCTATATACTGGGGACATGGGCTGCAGGCTATATACTGGGGGACATGGGCTGCAGGCTATATACTGGGGGACATGGGCTGCAGGCTATATACTGGGGGACATGGGCTGCAGGCTATATACTGGGGGGCATGGGCTACAAGCTATATACTGGGGGGTATGGGCTGCAGGCTATATACTGGGGGACATGGGCTGCAGGCTATATTCTAGGGGGAAGGGGCAGGCAGGCTACATACTAGGGAGCATAGGTTGGCTGTATATTGGGGAACAGGAAGCTGGGTACCTATATACTAGAGGGCATGGACTGGATGACTATATGCTGGGGGCATGGAGGGCTGTTAGCTATATACTGGGGGATATGGGCTGACAAGCTATATACTGGGGGACATGGGGCTGGCCAGCTATATACTGGGTGGAGGCTGTGACCCATGAATTTCCCACCCTATGGTTATACTTGAATCAATAGGTGTTCCCAGTTCTTGTGTTCTATTTAGGAACCTCGGCGTATACATGCCCAAATTCTGATAATTGTCTGGGCTTCTTATATTTCACTTACTGCAGTCAGGATAGATCACTTATTTTACTCTACATTTTCACCCATCATTGGTTGAAGAGGTCTTACTTTCTTTATTCCAAATAGCTTTTTCCACTGTTCTTTTGTCCATTTTCTGCTCAGTGCAGTAGTTTCTGGTGTTGAGGTAGATTCAAATAGACATTTTTTTGAGAATCCTACGTACAAAAGTTATTAAATACAAAAGTACAAAAGTAACTTCCCCTAGTCCTTGGCACTGATTCATAAGAATTTATTGATAGGAAATAAACAATTTTTTAGCCTCTGTAGTTCTAAAATGGTATAATATCGTAGGTAAGTTAAGTGGGCAAAAATGTCCTTTTCAATTTATTAAAGTGGCTAAAACAAACCCAAAAACAGGATAGAGGTCTTTCAAGCATATTTAGAGATCTTATAGTTAAAAAGGATGATTCTACAATTAGGTATATGGCTCATTCGGTAGAAACCTCAATCTGTGAATTTGGAAACAGTCTTGGAAGGCAATTACAGAATACTCTATGTGTATGAACTATATAGAATTAGCTAAAAAAAAATTCAACTCCAATGGCTTTATTGTCCAAACTGGTAAGTAAATTTAGAGGAAGAAAAAAAAGGAATCTTTGTTGGAAAGGTTGTGGTCAGGTTGGAAATTCTTTTTCATACTTGGTTGTGCTGTGTAAAGATTCAACAATTTAAAGAGACATTTTTTACTACTATTTCTTAAGTATATAAAAAGGGGGTAACTCAAGCAGCAGAAGTAGCCATTTTAACAATGGGTTTAGACTCTTTTTTAGAGAAGTTTAGATATGTGGTCTCCCATATTCTGTGTGCAGCCAGAATGGAAGTTGCTATTTTAAGGGTAAATAAGTTCTTCCTGTGTGAGTATTGAGTAGCTGTGGAAAAAACGTAAAATGTTTTTTTCAGATCGATGGGAATCCTGGAGCTCTAATCCAGATTTATTTGGGTGTTCCTATATATAAGAAAACTTGGGTTTATTGTGCTTCTAGCATAACTTTTTATTTCTTTCTATATTTTCTTGTTCTTACTTCTCTGTCTCCAGAGATATGCCTTGCTTTTCTTGAATGATGTTGTTGTTACTTTTGGGAACTGTTAACCCTAGATCAGTTTTAAAAGACAACGTTATGATAAATGTTATATCTTGGGTCACGGGCTCACCCATGATGCTCTACCTGCTCCTCTACCTTATCTCTCCCCGTTCCAGACTCCTGATTGCCGGCCATTGACGTGCGTTCCCGTCTCCTAGGTGCGCACCCTTGCCTTGCGCCTGTGATTTGTTTCCCCATTGTGACCCCAGACCTGTTCCCATTTACACTCCTCCACTGCCAGCCCTGACCTTCTGCTCTGCCTCTGACCCTGAACCTTTGCCGCCTGTCCTGACCATGAACTTGCCTTCCAACTCTGTACCTTGCCTGGCTGCCACCGCAGACAAAGTCGCACTTGTGGAATGACCTGGTGGTACCACGCCACAGCAAGTCCAACCCACTTTGCGGCGGGCTCTGGTGAGGACTCCAGTCCCAGGTGTCGGCTTGTGTCATCGTCCTTGGTGGTCAAGGGAGTCCTCTTCCCCTGAAGCCTGACAGTCCACTACCCCTGAAGCCTGACAATATTTATATGAATATTCTATTATGTTGTGTTTTGTAAAAAAAAAATATTACCTTTTGATAACTTTTTATAGATTTTTTTTATATTTTTCAAAATGGCAAAAAAGGACCATTTTCGACTTTGGGCGCTATTTTCCGTTATGGGGTTAAATGCAGTGAAATACCGTTATTATATTTTGATAGATCGGGCATTTTCAGATGCAGTGATACCTAATGTGTTTATGATTTTTACTGTTTATTTATATTTATATCAGTTCTAGGGAAAGGGGGGTGAACTGAGTTTTTAGTTTTTTTTATTATAATTTTTTTTTTTTTACTTTTTTTATTTTTAATATTTTTCAGACTCCCTAGGGTACTTTAACCCTAGGTTCTCTGATCGATCCTATCATATATTGCCATACTACAGTATGGCAGTATATGGGTATTTTCCTCCTCATTTATTACAATGTTTTATCAGCACATTTTAATGAAGGGGTTAAAACGAAACAGCCTCGGGTCTTCAGAAGACCCGAGGCTGTCATGGCGATGGATCGCTACTCCCCGATGACGTCACGGGGAGCGACGATCCTAGGCAACATGGCGCCGTCATCTTTTTGAAGCTGCCGGCAGCGATCGCTGTCATAACACCCGCAATCGGTGCTTGCCGGTGCCAGCTATGAATAGGGCTCGGCCCGTGAGCCGCTCCATGCAGCGGGACCCCCGTGAATATATGGTGGGCAGTCGTGAACCAGTTAATGAAACAAACGTTTGCCAACTTGGAACAAGATATATTATATATATATCTAGCAAAAAATAATAGCAAAAAATAATAGCAAAACATTTTAACGTTAAGCACAATATAAATTGTTGTATGACTCTTTATATGTTCCTGCAGGGTCCTCGCAGATAAGTCTAGACAACAAAAATTTAATAATTATACTGTTAATGTACATGCATAAAAATTGATAAAATTGATAAATATGTCCAGTAGGATCTCTAAAAAATCAAAATGAAAAAAATCTGAAAAAATAAAATAAATGAAATACAATAAATCCAATAAGCTCTCCAAACAAACATGATTATTATGTCCAAAAAAAAAAAAAAGTACAAAATTAGATTTCCCCCCACATTCACTAGTCATAGTTAGTGAGCACAACCTACAACTTTAGCTTTTTTGAGTTTTTCCATATATCATATTTAGTCTTGAATACTGTTAAAGGGGTATTCTCGTATAGGCATTCACATCCAGATTCCTTAACCTGCCATATATAAACATTTCTTTAATTAGATTTAAGTAAAAAAATTTACCTGTGTGAAGATAATCTCTCATTAATGTAGTCATTTGGTCCCTTAGAAACGAGATAGCTACCTCAGATTCGACCACCTCTGCTGGAGGGATTGCACAAAAACAAAACCTTTTGTATATGAAATGTCCGGGAGTTACTGCATGTCCCACAGCCGTCCAGTGGTAATGATTGCAGAATCCCGAGGTCAGACAGGACTTAATAGCTCTGTCTGGCCCCCAATGCTAAAATGGGAGGTGGTCGTATCCGAGGAAGCTATCTCGTTTCTAAGGGGCAACATAACTACATTTATGAGAAATTATCTTCACACAGGAACTTTTTTTAAAATAAAATCGAATTGAAGAAATGTTTACATACGGCAAATCAATAAAATTAAATTTAAAATGCCCAGATGGGAATACCCGTTTGAATACTGCATTTATGATTAAAAAATAGAAAACTTTTCTTTCTCTAGAAGTAGAAGTTGCTGTATGTTAAAAACTTTTTGATTGTTAAGTGCTCTAAAACAGTGTGTGTTGCACTGGTTTTCCTGCTTTGTGCCCAATTTAACTTTGAATCATATTGGCATTTGATTTTTCACCGATTTGCTCCTAAGAAGTCTAAAAAATGTGCCAAAACACTCCAGTCTGTCAGGGTCGGTGGTGGACCCACTGAACTACCACAATGACGTAAGCCGACACCTGGGAGTGGAATCTAAGTGGCATCTGGTATTCAACAGAGGGATACCACCAGGCCACTCCACAGATGACTTTGCTTGCGGTAGTGGCCAAAGCGAGGTACAGAACAGCAGGCAGAATCAGAGTCCTGGTCTACAGGAGGCCAGGATATGCGGGACAGGAGCAGAGTCAGGGACATAGCAAAAGATCAAGACAAGGTCAGGAACAGAAACAGAGGTCACAACAGATAATCCCAGGAGTCACTATAAGGCAGGGCTTACAGGAAGAGGCCGGCTATTTATCAGGTCAACAGCCGGCCAGCTCCAATTAGTGGCGTGCTGGCCCTTTAAATCTCACAAAAACCATTGGAGGCGTCCCTGTAATGCGGACAGGTAAGTCAGCCTGCCAAAGCTGTGATGGCGACCCGGCACATGGACCACAGGAGCATCCATGACAGTATTCCCTCCCATTCAGTCTCCCCTTCTTCTTGGCCTGAAGAAATCTTTGAAGAACCCTGCTGTCCAAGATGTTGTCTTCGGGTTTACAAGATCTCTCTTCTGGCCCGAACCACTTCCATCCGATAAGAAAGAACCACTTCCCTCTAACCAACTTCATGTCCAGGATCTCCTTAACAGTGGCAGTGGCCGGAGCAGACCTGCAGGCTGGTGATGTGATGACTTATTTCGGGCACAGTAAATGCAGGAGCTCACAAAGTCTAGTAATCCTTGACCAGACCTGGCCACTAGTAGAAACGAGAGATGAAAGCAACAGATCTCTGTACCCCAGGGTACCCAGCCACATGATATCAACAGCCCCAAGATAGCATCCATAGGACTCGCCAGGAGGAATTTACTGTAGATCCACAGGAGAGGCAACAACAAGCCATTCAACATACTCAATACGTTGTGCAGTTGGTTTGTTTCCAACTACATTGGAGGCACAAGAAAGGGGAATCGGCTTTGACATTCTTCTCTGCTGGATGGAAATGAATCAGGAAGTTAAAGCAAGAGAAGAAGAGGGACCAATGAGCCTGTCATGGATTGAGACACTGAGCACTCAGATATAGGAAATTCTTGTGATCACTATAGATACTGACCGGATGATGAGATCCTTCCAGAACATAATGCCATTCATCCAAGGTAAGCTTTATGGGCAGAAGCTCCCGATCACCTATGGAGTAGTTACTCTCTGCGGCTGAGAAGGCTTTCGAGAAGAAGCTTCAAGTGACAAGTCGGCCTTTGGGCCCTTTCTGGGGCAGAACGGCACCAGCTCCTACCAAGGAGGCATCAACTTCTAGCAGGAACACTTTATCTGTATCAGGCCAAGTTAGTACGGGAACAGAGGAAAATGCAGACTTCAGCTTGGAGACAGCCTCTTCAACCGCCAGAAGCCAAGGCTTAAGATTGGCTATTTCTTGGTCATCAAAACAATGGGAAGGAAAAATGTGGTATGAACTGCCGGGAGTGAAGATCATGGTGTGCAAGGAGGTCATGCTTACGTAATTCATACATCATACATCACAAAGACAAGCTAATAAGCCATGTGCATTTATTGTATTGCACGCTTTTTGTAACTGAGGATTAGCCCGGTGCAGGCTCGAAGCACGTTTTACCAAGCGAACCAATTAAAACCACCATCCGCTCATCTAACTTTCTTTCCTGGCAAACTATCGCCACGGAGCCCAGGAAGGCAGCCAAAACCACGCAAAAAGCCACATCTGAAGCCGGTTTATGTGTTGTACTGACTGTACAACCAGAAAAGGTGAGCACAATTATATCATAGCATAAGTAACTTTAGTCCAATCAGGTTTCACACATGTGGCACCCATATCATCTTTCTTTTTCTTTCTGAGGCACAGAAAGTGGGTATACCCGATCCCGTGGAGGAGATGTACCCGGCAACAAGCCTTTAGGGCAGTTGTGATGGTGCGGTGGCAGAGTCTCCACCTGCTTCTCCGAGAAGACATCAGAAAAGTCAATATATGAAGCCGGGAGACCCGTCAGATGCTTGGAGGACACCAGAGAAGACATAGTGGACACAATATAAAGTGCCACCAGACAATGTGATGGGCATTCTGGTCCCCAATGAAGAACTTCCCCAGTCTGCCAGTTGAGCACAGGAGCATGAAGTCACAATCACAGAAGGTTGAGTAGAACAAAAAAGGTAGACCGAGGTAGCACATAAAATGAGTCTTTCCTTGTGCAACAGGGGTTCGGTGTGGTACCGGAACAGATCCAAAAGGATCTGCCGACTGACGGATGAGATGACCAGCAGCTGCTTAAGTAGGACCACAGGAAGATGATGCTGGAAGACCAGGGTAGCACCACATAGATCCTGCAGAACTGGATTCCAGGAACGCAGAATCCCTAAACTGGCTACTTGTTCCCGAGCTGAGCAGGATGGATATGTTCAAACATAGAGAAGTTTTGCACTCACCTAGAGATGCTTGCTTCTCCTAGGAACCCTAGGTGCAGGCGTTTCCCGGACTCTGTGGGTGGTGTGGACAAGTTCCAAGAAAGTGCTCTGGGCTGGCACAGTAGAGACACAGGTTCTCCTGTTGTCATCTGAAGCACTCTTGGGGCATCAGATGAGCTTTATCCACCTGCATGGCCTCCTCTGCAGCAGACAAGGAGGACGGCTGTGGTGGTCTTTGAAAGACTGGAGCCAAGCTGGGCAGTCGACGGGTCCTGATCTGCTTGTTGAAGACGCTGCTCCTCCAGGCACTCAGAGAACCGGATGTCAATCTGAGTGACCAGGGTGATGAGGACCCGTGCTGGTCCCGTGCAGACAGGGCATCTTGATTTGACTAACCTGTCCTTTCTTAAAGGTGGTGATCAAGGCCAGTTCCTTCCAAGAAAGCTTGAGGCAAGAGTGCAGAACTGAGCCACATTGTCACCAACTAACAAGTCCTTGACGTAAGTTCAGCAGGGTGGTTTCAGCAGAAGATGTCCGGGCTGCTTCCTAAAAGATGGAGAAGAATTCAGCAAGGAATATGGCGAGATTGGCGGTGACCGGGTTGTCCCTGTCCTAGAAAGGTAGCCCATGCCAGCGCTTTCTCAGAATGTAGACTGACCATGCATGTCACCTTAGACCTTCATTGGTGAACTGTGTAGGCATAAACTCAAAGTGATGTGAGCACTGGGTGATAAATCCCCTGTACAACTTGGTTTACTTGGAGGGCATGGACAAATGCAGTCTAGGCTCTGCATAAGACACTATGGGAGGCATTAATCATAGTCTGTTAGACTGTTTTGAGCGCAAAAAATCTGTCGCATCTCGTTAATTTAGCACATTTATGCGCCATTTATGGCACACAGCAAAGTTCGGCACTTAGTGGTTTTAAGTCCCTGCGCCTTATCTGACATAGTGAGAACCTCCTATACAAATGTTTGCACGGGATCTATCACTAATTTGCGCCTAAAAAGGCGCAAAAATGCACCTACTCTGAGCAGGTGCACTTCCAAAAAAAATCACTTTTCATTACTAAAAACATAAATATTTGTTTGCCAAATGAAGAATGACCTCTATGCAACATGGAAAATACTTAAGCGCAGTTTTAAAATGTAAAATTTCTCAAGTAACAACTTCTTAATTTTCTATCGGATCATCTATGTGAGTGATTATTGCCTTATTGTACAGGTCTGAGAATATTATCAGACTCCATTTTATGTACATTATAATAAAATAGGCAAAAAATAATTTCAGCAAGAATTTTTTGTTTTTTCCATAGCTGTAACTTTTAGTCCCTGCAGTTACATCACAATGATAGTTTTTTTGTGCAGAGATGAAGCCCTGAACATTCTGTCACATTTTCTCATTCTACTTTCATTATTGGTCACAAATGATATCTAATAATTTGAGACAAATTTGGCGCAAATGTAGGCGCAAATGAATTGGACATGAGATAGTTCTGAAGTGCATTTACTAAGGCAGAACTAGATCCATCATAGATCACAAGCCAAAAAAGAGAACAAACGAGGCACAAAAATAGGCGAACCTGAGAACCCCTATGATTAATGTCCCCCTGTAGCTGCTGTAGCAGAAGGTGCCACAGGAACTGGACGCTGCTGCTGGGCAGCTAATAACTCCTGCATGATGGATGTGGGACAATCTGCTTGGACTGCTGAGCCATGATGGCGGCGAGGTCAGCCATTTTGGGTAGAGGAACCTTGGCTGGATCCATGGCAGGATCTTACTGTTAGTTTCGGTGGAACCACTGCAAGCAATTTATAAGCCAACACCTGTGAGCCAAGTCTCAGTGGCACCTGGTATTCACCACAGCCCACCGCAAAGCAGGTTGGACTTGCTGCAATACCACCAGGTAATTCCACAGGCATGACTTTGCTTGCAGTAGTTGCCAAGGCGAGGAACAGAATCGGCAATCAGAATCGTGTCTGGCAGGAGGTCAGGACAGGCGGCAAGGATGCAAGGTCAGGAATGAAAACAGAGGTCCCAACAGATAATCTCAGGAGTCACTATAGAGAGCTTTCTCTAATGTTATGAGGCACAAAGATCTGGCAGGGATTACAGGAAGATGGCTGTTTATCAGGTTGGTGGCCGGCCAGCACCAATTAGTTGTGTGCTGGCCCTTTAAAGCTCATAGAGCCAGCACACCCTAGGAGGCGGGGACACTAGCGCCGGACCACAGGAGGCGTCACTGAAGTGCAGACGGGTCAGTCAGCCTGCAGCAGCCGAGATGGGGGACACAGGGGGACACGGGTGCGCCTGCAACCTGGGACATGGTATGTACAAGCACCCGGGACGCAGTCCATATCAGGCATATGAAACTGTTTGGCAAAGTTTGCACAAAAAAAGAGCAAAGATTTTCAGAAAGTGCACCAAAATTTGTGCAAGAAAGCTGTATGATTTAATAAAAGGAAAATTGCATACTTAAATTAAAGAGCAGTAGTGATCAACAAAAAAGAAAACATGCAGGTGCAAATTGAAAGTGTCAGGGCTCGGTGTCAGGGAACCTAAGGAATCTAAGTGGCACACGGTCTTCACCAGAGCCCGCAGCGAAGCAGGATGGTCTTGCTGTGGCGTGGTGCAACCAGGTCATTCCACAGGAATGACTTGTCCGCGATGGCAGGGTCAAGTCCAGGTTCACAATGGGAGATCAGAGCAGGTACACAGCAATAGCTTTCTTTCTCATTGGCATACACTCAAAGATCCAGCAGGGGTTGCTGGGAGAAGCTGGCTTTTAAGGAAAACCTAGACGTGGCCAGCGCCAATCAGTGGCGTCCTTTGGAGTGGGGATGCCTGCACTGGCCAGCCAGGAGGGAGCAGGAACACAGAGTGGTAAGTGAGGACCAGAGACGGGCGCCGCCACAGAGAGGAGCATGCATATGCCTGCGATTAAGATACATCTGAATCATTGTGTCTTTGTATTTTAATAGAAGTAATAATGATCATACCATTAAGATGCCTGTTGGCATAAAAAGCAGAGCATTTATTAAATTATTTCTCCGGATTCCCTGCAAGTTTGTGTGATCAATATAACTTTTTATAGCAATCACTGTGGTGGAGCAATCACTAAGGCAGATTTATGAATCGTCTTGAAGGTTATAAGGTTTAGACTAGACACACAAAATTCAAGTGTCAAGTGTCTGGTGTCTAGATGATATATCCGTTTTTCCTTTACTTCAAAAGACTAGGACACAATTCTGTTGTGTCAGCATTATTTTTGGCGCACAGAATTTTGGGGAACAAGATCAAGCTCCTTTCCATAGACCACACCCCTTTTATTGAACTAGTTGTAGGAGTGCCTGGAAACTGTTTAAAGCACTTTATATGTGTGGCAAAGGCAGTTTTTGGTGAAAATTACGATACAATTCTGTCATAGACAGATAAATATATCCCCCCCCATTTTGTTTAGTTTTGGCACCTAATATGTTAATCAGGCTCTCTATTGAAAAATTTGTGGTGCTCAATCCATGGACTGCCAGTTATGAACCTATTTAAATGCTGCTTAGCAAAGAAATATCCAGACAATTCCATTATTGTCAATTCAGTGAATGGGGTAGAGATGCAAAACTAAATAAGAGTGATTCTATTTCACCAAAGAATGCTCAATTCTTTTCATTATTTATCATGCATTTTGGTATGGATTATTTTCTATATAATTTTCAATTTACTGCGCAATTTGTCACCTAACATAAATAGCATAAGTTTAATGCAATGTTTAATACCCAACATAACAATTTACTGTTATGTTTTGAACAATTGGGAGATAAAAACTCACTCATACAGATTTATCCAATGTATTGTGCAGATAAAGTGCTGGACTTTCAAGTGAGGGCAATGTCAATAAGAGGTCTGCAGGACTGTAAAGAATGTAAATTACCCAGCACTGTTCTGCAGATGCAGCCGGCAGTTCAGGGGAGACTACTGTAAATAATCGTTCAACAAAGTCAACAGTGATAACCATACTCGAGTTTACCACTGCATCTACTACCATAAAATATGATATGGAAAAGTAAAGCCTTACATGAATCACTAACAACACATTTAGATTGTAATCAGAGATAAGCGAACATACTTGTTTGCCAACTCGAGAAAATGGCATCTCCCGCCGTTTTGATTTTTGGCGGCCAGAAACAGAGCCAATCACAAGCCAGGAGACTCTGCAGTACACCCAGCCTGATCAGGTGACCCTGGAATATACTAGCCACTGCCCGCGGTGCTCGGATGATTCTCTGCCTGGATGCCGTTAGGGATAGAGCTGCTGCTGGTCAGGGATAGCGTCAGGAGTGATTCTACAAGGACCCAACAGCCCTTGTTAGGGCTACAATAGCTTTTTTTTTTCATTTGCTTGTGGCTGGGCTTGTTGGCACTAGTAATGCAGCTACTACCATATTGTGACAAATTTGCAGGGAGACTTGCGAACGTTATTTTTGGCTCTTAGTGACACACATATCCATTTCAAAGGGCTAAGTGGGACAATTTATTGGGGGTTTGATTTAATTGAGCACAGTCTGACTTTTTTTTTTGTGAAAGTGAAAGTCACAGCACAAAATCTTTTTGTGTGCTCTCAGTGGTGCAAATGCAATTTCCTCTAGCTTAGTCTGCCTGCTACTGTTTAGCAAGCTATTCTCCAGAAATCCCAATCCACATTCTCTCTGCCGGTGAAGCGTACTGTATGTCACGTGTGGCGTAATCTAATACGATTTTTTGTTCACAGTGTCATCTCCATACTGTTGCCCATCATTTTGGAATAATGATGCAATTAGACAGCATCAGAGGCATCCATGCATGCTTCCCCTGCTGTTTCTTGTCCATTTCCGTGGTGTTTTCATCATTTTCTGAGGTTTCCAGGTTTTTGGCCAAGCTTCCCTGTGCAGAGCCTTGGTCCCCTTGAAAAATTCTCGAGTCTCCCATTGACTTCAATGGGGTTCGTTATTCGAGACAAGCACTCGAGCATCAGAAAAAGTTTGACTCGAATAATGAGCACTCGAGCATTTTAATGCTCGCTCATCTCTAATTGTAATCAATCTTCCAACGTTATTAAAGATTAGATATTTCCACCCGTATACATCTGCCTTTTGCTCTTTTGTACATACGTTATTAAAGATTGTAAACAAAGCGCACTTACATGCTGGTGTATGCCCCCTCTGGAAGGATCTGCTCTTCTTTTAGCTTGTTATGCCCTTGTTTTTACAAAAACTTAACCATAGGGGCCCATCTGAAGGCATAAACTGGAACAATGTTCTCAAATTTACATCCAAAAATTGTCCATTTTTAAAGACCTTGTAAAAAGGTCTTGTGAAAAACACATAATATATGGGAAAAAGCATAAGAGAAACAAGAAAAATCCAATGTGCTTAACTAGTACAGTTCGTAGAGCAATAAACAAGAGTGATTTGAGTTTGCGTTTGAGTTCTTAAAACACAAAAGGTAGCAATGAGACATTTCAGGATTATAGAGAGAAAAATTAATTCTGTAAAACACAGATAAAGGCAGCAAATAGAGACTGAAAAAATATTGCTAAGGAAAGTAAAAAATAATCCCAAATTATTTTGCATATATATAAATGACAAGAAACTAAAAATGGAGTGTGCGGGCCCAGGAATAACCTGGGGGTCATATTGGAAGGAGATGAGAAAAGGGTCTATCTATTCAATGTTGCCTTCTCAACTGTCTTTACTCAGGAAAATCCCATGATGGAAGACATGATGAGGAATAACGTAAATTCTATTTTGAATGTGAACAGTTTAACCAAGGCAGTGCAGCATCAGAGAAATGACTGATGAGGTTTATTTTAGATAAATGTAAAGCTATGCACTTGGACCACGGAAACAAAGTACAATTATGTTCTAAACAGTCAATTACTTGGTAAAATTGCAGCTGAAAAAGATTTGGGGGTATTGGTGGATGGTTAACCTAATTTTAGTGACCAGCGGCAGGTATCTGCTGCTAGAGCAAATAAAATTATAGGATGTATTTGAGGAGGACTCCATTCTCATGATAAGGACATAGATTTGCCCTTATACAAATTACTGGTGAGACTACATATTGGATAATGTGAAAACTTTTAGGAGCCAACGTATAAAAAAAGAACTAGAACTGGTACAGAGGAGAGCAACCAAGCTATTTAGGGGAATTAGTGGACTAGAATAAAATGATAGATCAATAAATGTGGAATAATTCAGTTAAGAAAAAACATGGCTGATGGGAGATCTCATTATTTTGTACAAATATCTGGATGGGCAGTACAGGGATCTCTCCAAAAATCTTTTTATACCTAGGCCTGTAGCCAGGACATTGGGGCATCCTCCATGCCTAAAGGAGAGGTGATTCTACCATTGCCATACAATATTTACTGTAAGAGCAGTGATAATATGGATCTCTATGCCGGAGGAGGTTTTTGTGGAGGACTCTTTTTACATGTTCAAGAAAGATCTGAATGCATCTGGAGAGCAAAAATCATGTGTTATGGAAAAAAACAACATTTGCTTGATTCTTAAAAGTTGAACTTGATGGACCTCTTTCTCTAGCCTTATACTGTATACTATGATACCAAGACTGACAACAACTTAGAGCAGATCCTTTCAGATTAGAAATATTGTGGAATTTACAGACTCCATCTAAAATGTGCAAGCTGATGGATGTAGACCTAGTTGATACTTCCCATCTGTATAGAGCTTGTATGTAATCTGATATCTCAGTTAGATTCTATCCATATTTTGTCCAAGGCAGAATTCTGCTGAAATTTCAGCTTGACAAAATGATTATACAAGAAGAAAGGAGATTCATGGGAGCCATTGTGTGAATAAGACACTTTTCTCTAAGATATATAACACTTGTGAACTAAACAACTTAGTGTTTTCTCTCTAAGAAAATGAATTATCTGGATCATCCTAAATCATCCATATCTTATTTCAGTTTTGTAAGAATGAAGGAACTATCCTGGAAGTCACGTAGTAAAAGTAATGGTCAATAATTTACAACAGTGCTCTATACGGAGAACCTAGCAACACTTGATCTCCTCTGTTCTCATTATGACTGTGGGCCTCAGAAGTTTAGTCTCCAGCATTCAAAGTGTTAACCTATAGGGGGTAAGGATTCTTAGTACTTAAAATTAAATTGAGTAAATAAATCAAGTAAGGCCTAATGAACTATGCATCTTTGCTTTAAGTTACTGGATTTAGATGTGTTAAGCTGCCAGTGACATACAATAACATATACACAATCAGAACTACACTTACTAAATTAATGCTTAACAGATAATTCATGGTAGAGAGTTCAGTAAATTGATAAAATGACAACACTAAACTTGATGCATAAATACACTTTCAGAACCAAATAAAGTTCAACAAATAATAAGGGACCAAGATTGATGCATGTGTCTTCTGACAGAATTCATATGCCTAAGTAGATATGGAAAGCAATATACTTTTAAAAGATCTCGTTAGAGAGCCAAGCTTACTGCACATATTATCAGATCTAGATTTAAATATCAGGTGTAGTTCAAAGAGAGATTTACAGTCCTATTTTACACTCAACGTCTATTGTTTTCACAAGTCAAGGTTCTGGCAACAATTTTATTATTTATTGCCCCATAGAAGATGTGATTGCTCACTGCTTTACTTAAAGAGAGCCTGTCACTAGGAATGTCCTTTTAGCTGGTGACAGGTTCCAATAGCCTATATTATGCCGAATTCCTTTGTCAGCGTTCTGAATCATTTCAGTACTTTATAACAGTTTACTTTAGATCAACTGGCTCCGTGCCAGTAGCTTGTGGCGAGTCCCAGGGGAAGGGGGAGGAAGCAGATTATGGCGCACATTTACTTACCAGTCCCTGGCTCATTCCCCGATCCGGAATGTCCCGATTTCCTGCATGAGTCGTTTCCCAGATCAGGTCCGCCGGAGTTCACCTTTTTCCCGGTGCATGTAAGTGCATGTCTTGTGACACAATTTTAAAGTAAAATCTCGCGCTCAGTCCGAATTAATCAAATCGTCCATTGGCTGCCACTGATTTCTGTCGCATGAAAGCCAACGAGATTGCACCAAAATCCAATTGCGTGCTCCAAAATCCCCTTCTAAATGCATAGCCAGCCATGCAAAACCCGAAGACGTTGGAATATCTGACGCAAGTGCAGTCCGCAGGCCCTAAGTAAATAAGCCCCTGTATGTCCATGTGTCAGGCTCTTTTCATCCCCAACCATGCAGGGGGGACATGAGAAAACACAGCCCCTCCGGGGCTCAACTCAGGATCTATATGAAGATCCATCATCAGTCAGAGTTGCGGTCTTCATCTTACAGAAAAAAAAACCTCCATACTTGCCTCTGGCTTTTGCTCCCCACAGCTTCCTCTTCTCCTCTTGTGCCCGAAAGGCATAAACTATGATGCTCTGGTGTCGCGGCTACTTGACATCACGATAATGAGGATATAGAAGATAGAGTATATAGAGTAGGACTTAAGTCCTAACATCTAGGCACATGTTGGTTTGGATGCTGGGGAGCCAAAGTAGTGTCAACGGCCCAAGCCCATGAGACACAGAATCTGCCACTGGATATGGTTCAAGGACCAGCTACGTGCATATGACCATATAGGTGCCCATCATCCAGCCACACAATTTGCAGCGAGATCCCATAGAAGATTATGGTACTCGGTCACAGTGAGATGAGCACTGTGTGTCTCACACTGCTTTCTATGGAGAGAGGAGGGGTGGGAGTGCTCACCTCGTCCTCTTTTGTGTGCTGACCCCGATGAGCACATGGTTGTGTGCACATAGCATATGTATACTACAGAACCAGTTACAGAGCAACTAGCTCCTTGAATAAAGGAGCTTACAAAAATGAACAATGTTAGGTTAGAGAAATCAGTCGCTATCCAATGCAATACTTCTTTTTTATTAGTGAAAGGGAATAGAAAATTCAGTGAAAATGTAATTCTCTGCTAAAAACTGAGTTAAATGAATTTATAATGCATCCATAAAGATGTATTGGCAAAAAAAACTTTTCACTCAAGAAAGTAAAGAAGTAGCCTTGTTATATCATTGAAATATTTTAGAAGAAATAAATCTGGTAAATTTTATATCATAAGAAGCCCAGCAGACATTAGTACATGTGAAGAAGAAGTAAGTATCTTAAATACACTTAGAGTTGTTTCTGCACTCAGACAACATAAGACAAAATGTATTGTCCATTTTCTAGATGGTACCCTCATAGCACTAACCAATTAGTGCCATGCAGCTGCCATGTGTATTCATTCCGAATGTGCCAAATGTTTCTGAAAGGCCATGAAATAAAGGCAATTTGACCTGTCAGCACAGAGTCCAAAAAGCAAATCAAATGCAAAATAACAGAAATACCATTGCAAAGGTAACAGAGAAAACGATTCCATTCAAGGACAGACCTCCCAGAAATGTTAGTAACCAAAGGTCAAAAGAGACCGAAAAGAACTCAATTTAAAACTTTGAATACACATTGGAGATTGAAAACACATTCCTTCGCCAATGACATTGGAGGGCATTTATTATTTGTGACTTTTGATGTGTATTTTTGTTTCACACATTATTAGGCTCTAGAGGTTGCGTGGTGTTGTGTATCAAAAACTGTATTGAAAATCTGTGAACATTTTGTGAAAATACTATGGAATAGGGCAGAGTCCTTTCACACATTTTGTTATCATGTTTGGGAGGGGGAGTGGTTTTGCACAAAATGATTTGGACAATTTTCTAAAGGTGCAGGTAATAATTGTGCTGGAATATTGAAAAAACGCAATGGGCAGTACGTGCAGAATGACCTGCAATAATTTTTGCACATAAGGAATTCAGAATCAACCAACATCCAAAGTTACAATTATATTCCAATGTACAAATACTTATTCATGAACAAATTGTGGCTAGTTAGAATTTAGGTAGTTGGAATATTCGTCTATGAAAGCCTATGGGTCTATTAATAGGTCTAGCAGCACAGGAAAAACGTATCCGGTTTGAATTCCTAATCATGTTACTATATAACACCTCAAGATTTTCAGTAAATCATTTTATAGATATGCTACTCCTGAGGAAGGAGGCATGAGGAGGAAGGGGAAGGAAAACGGGTAGAAGGATGAAGTGAGAGGATGCTGGAGGGTGGAGAGGAAGGATGAGGAGGAATGAGGAGGAAAAGCAGGGATGATGGCGGGAGAATAAAGGGAAGAAATCCTTATATATATATATATATATATATATATATATATATATATATATATATACCAATACATACACCGTATATACCCGAGTATAAGCCGACCCAAGTATAAGCCGAGGCCCCTAATATCAACACAAAAAACTGGGAAAACCTATTGACTCGAGTATAAGCCAAGGGTGGGAAATGCATTGGTCACAGCCTCCCAGTATATAGCCAGCAAGACCCCTGTATTGTATAGCCTGCCAGCCCCCTGTAGTATACAGCCCGCCAGGGCCGGCGCTATGGGTAGGCAAAGGTGGCAATTGCCCAGGGCCCCCAGGGAGAAAGGGGAGAATCTCTTCTTTCAAATGAATCTTGAATTTTGTTTCTAGGTGTATGGATCCAGAGATATTCAGGTTTAAAGTGAGAATATCAGGTGCCATTTTTATATATAAATATCACTTCCGACGGCAGTTTCTGCATTTTAGAAACACACATATAAAAGAGGAGACTCTCTTCTTTCATAGGAAAAAATAAGTGAGGTTCTATGTGTCACAGAACCAGAGATACAGCTCCCTGAAGTGTCTCCCCCATCTCCAGATTCTTAGCCATCAGGCTGCAGGGAGCATTAGCTGCACACAGGAGCTGCTGCACCTCACAGATAATGGAAATATTCACTTTATATGTTACTAGTACTACATTTTGAGAAGGGATAATATCAACTAATATTCATGTTTTTAACCCTTCTCTATGCAAATCTAAGAACACACTTTGGGCCACATGTATCAATCGTTTTTTTCTGTTGTTTTTGCGCCTTTTCATTCAGGCGCACCATTTTTTGTGCCATTTTTGTGACTAAATGTGACTAAATGCTAGCTGCGCAGCAAAAAATAACCAGCTTTCCCTCATTTATCCTAGCTATCCAGATGTTTTGATGCGCCTAATGATATTCATCACTTGCGACTTTTCATTTAGGCGCAAAAACGGGCGCAAAAACACTCCAGCCCGAAGGTGGCATTATCTGAGAAGAAAGCACTGAGCCCCTTTGCAGAACAGCTCATTTCTAGCAGCAAAGCTCAGCCAGACACTGCACACACTAGTACAGATCATACAGACATGAGATACTCTGCAGACACTAGTACAGATAATACAGTCATTAGATACTCTGCAGACAGGAGCTGCAGACTCTATTTACACTTCATCACCTTCTATTTACAAAACATTCTGCAGAATCCTGAGCTCAAAGCAAGAGAGAAGAGAACGTTACAGAATGTTGCACATAGTACTGACAAGTGTCCCCCATGTAATTCTGCACAGTGTCACCAGTGTTTCTGAGGGGGATACTGTGCAGAATTACAGGGGTGCAGCAGGAGATCAGCACTGGGGGATCCCCTCCAGGAGAAGCCCCTGCTGAGGAGGCCACTGGGTGCAGGGTGTCACACACCTGGGTGCTGCTGTTAGGGTCATTCTCATTCTGGGATGTGGGAGAAGCAGAGAGGAGCTTGTAGCAGGATCACATGTAAGTGCCTGAATCTAACATTACGCCGAAACTGCGCCAAAATTGCGCCTAAACTGTGTTAAAGTAAAGTGATTAATAAGAGGCAGAAAATATACTTATCACAGATGGTTGTGCTAATTCTGTAAAAGCTTGTGATAATTCTGGAAAACAGTGCGCCAGAATTTAGGCACAACTACTACACCTATGCGCACAAAAGTGATAAATGTGGCCCATTCTCTCTTATTCCCTTTTATTTTGTGATAGTTATTTTTTGTTGGGAAAATTGACTGATACGATGAACATTCAATAACACCAAAAACACACACATGTCCTGGTATAAAGTTTTTATTTCCCATCATCCTCCATTATTTACACCTATGTTATGACATTCTCACTCTCATTCTTATGAAGCGCGGAGGATTCTGTTATTGGTGATATACAATGGCGACATCTAAACGTGACTTGTATTACTCATTAGCTTGGTTTATGGACATATAGTTTTATTTATTGGGTTACCATTGTGTAAGGACCACAATGATAGATCTGTGGGAATTTTCTGCAGTTCCCTTTGATGCATATTTTGGTAAATATTTTGGTGTGGGGTCTGTATGATCTCCTCACATCTTCCTTTTTTAGGAAAGTAGATTTTCTTTATATAAGTATTGTGGATTTGTACATATTTTAGAGGAAATTTTGAATGTTAATTGCCAAATGCATGGCCTGGTTGTCTGCTTTCAAAATTCTATAGGTTTTATGTCGCCTTTACTTTTTATTCTGTTTTATTGATATATTTTGCAGGTTGTGACTGTCTAAAAATGTCTAGCTGAAAAGCAGATATCTAGTTATTACAGTTTTAGTGATATTATGTGGATTTATTCATGTGAACATATCAATAGGGCACATTTGTGAACTCTACAAATGTCCATGTATTACATTTAGGAGATGTGAAGGTAAATATTTTCTGTTTGGATCAAATTTTTTGCCATCAAAGTCAAATTTTAAGTATTTTTAATAAAATGTTTCAATTTGAATCAAAATTGCATGAAGGCGCCTATGTCTATAAAATCTTTGATGCAATTTTGAAAATGGGGCAAGTGTCTGCTTTCAGAAAATATCGGTCCCCCTCCCCAAATTTTTTGGAGTGTGGGAGGAAACCGGAGGACCCGGAGGAAACCCACGCAGACACAGAGAGAACATACAAAATCTTTGCAGATGTTGACCAGCGCTGCAAGGCTGTAGTGCTAATCACGGAGCCACCATGCTGCCCATAAATCTCCCTATCATCTATCTATCTCCTATAAAATTCTTCCATATTACAGTTTGTTTTACCATACTAAAGGGAGCCTCTTACTGACTGTGACTGGTCATAAAATAGTTTTATTTTGGGGCCCCACTTTTAGTTTTGCCCAGGGCCCCACTTTGTCTAGAACCGGCCCTGCAGCCCGCCCAGCCCCTGTAGTATATAGCCTGCCCAGCCCCTGTAGTATATAGCCTGCCCAGTCTATCTCCATTGCTGCGTCAGGATTTTTCCGAAGAGGAGTGGAAAAACCCGAAGAGGATCCGAAGGACCTGCGGCGGCACCAGAGCATCAAATCAAGCATTGGACCAACGGGTGATGTCGGAAAGGTGAGTTTTGACTATTTTTTTTTCTTGACTCGAGTATAAGCCAAGTCAGGGTTTTTGATAACAAATTTTGTGCTGAAAAACTAGGGTTATACTGGATTGTATATGGTATATATCGCATTCATATCAAAAACAAAATAACGCATTACAATTTAATAGCATAGTCAGATGAAACAATGAAAAAACATGAAGCCTTACCGTAGATAACTTAACCCAACCCACAAGCATAAATGTTGAACAGTTACAGCATAATATACATAAAGCAATTATTTGCCAATCATTGAGCAATTCCTAACATCTTTAGCAAAGACAAGTAAATACATTTTCCTTATATTGGGTTGTTTTTCATCATGGACATCAGGTTTCATTAGTGTAAAGTGTATTTCATTAGGTCTCAAACAGGTGCCTCATTATTATAGTGACAATAGTCATCTGAGTAAAAGTGATTAATTTGTCAGGAATAATAAATATAATTAGCCAGTGAAGCTTTAAGTGGATGATTGTCCAAAAGGCTAATTATATCCCAATATAAACCAATTCAAAGAAACTGACTTATCTAGTATTCAAAGTCCATGGGATGTAGAATCCCTGAGGGTTGATAAGCAGTTGGAAATGCTTACTGGCTCTTGGCAGTGTGAAAAAAGTTATAAGAGAAATGTTTGATAGCCATTCTCTGGGTGAGCATAGCCAGGTTGAACCCATTTGTACATGGGAAAACAGATTTTATATTTATATTCAGGAGTATCATTTCTCATATATTTGTATTCCTTAAAAATATTTATAAATCATCTTACAACTTGATTGCATCCTTTAAAATTTAGTCGCAAACCAGTTTTACGGCTACACAAACTCCAGCGCCCTACTTGAAAGAGTTGCACGTTAATTATGCAAATATGTTAATGAACCTAAAATGTCTGTAAAATACAACTAAAAAACACATCAAACTATGATATATCTGCCCTTTTGTGTTGTTTTATCACATCAAATTCCAATAAAAAAAAATTATGTTTGTAGCTGTAACATCTAAAAATGAGAAGTTGAATGGGTGCAAATTCTTTCGCAACGCACTGCATATACTACATATTAAGCGATTCTTTACAGAGTAAAGGCACAGTGTGGTTAATTGTGTTATAATGGCTATATTTGATATATGTGCAGGGCAAAATGTGGTCAGATGCATTGAAAGATATATTTTTGATGAAGGCAGGGGCACAGTATGCTTGATTGTCTTGTGAAGATTGTATAATGTATATTATTTAGAATTGCAGTTTGGGACATTATTGTTATCTAGGGGTTATTATGCTGTAAATGACTGTTCTGTGAAGTAAGCAGATGAAGCCATCTGGGTGTAGAAATACTTCATGGCCAGGAGAATTTGTCATGCAATTTTGTACCAACCCGGAACTTGCGCCTGAGTACTGTAGTCATTAGCTATACACCTATCTCCTAGCATTTATAATACCATAACGAGTAAACCAAGACTGGCTTTCAAAAGTGGTGCTCTACCAGCATGTCAGCAATGGTTTAGTAATGTTCTACAGCCTACACCAGTACCTCACATGTACAAGCATGACACCCTTCACACCTCTCCATGTTCACTTGGCAAGGAGGTAGCATAAAAGCGGAAACAGGCCCAATTTCTGGCCAAGCACCAGGAAATGTACCTGAAAATTGTACACCAGAAAAATAGCATACAAGCCCTGATAAATCCCACCCTAGAAGCTCTGCATACTTTTGGGCCTTATACATTATTGTAATAATGTTAATTTAGATAATAACATTTTAAACTCGACACTATCCATTCATTATTGGGATATTTTACCACCAACTTTTGGGTGGGATTTTTTAACAGGTTGTCTGATTTCTACTACAACTTTTTGAAAATTATTTTTGTCATAGGTGAGACATTTTTGTCTCTAAATGCAGAAAATGCAACAATTTCATGAATGCTCATGTCCATTATTTTCACATATTGCATCCATTCTTTGGGGGACATTTATCATATTTAAAATCTGCCTTTTTTGCTCTGATGCCTGATAGATTTATCATTATGGCAGCAGCGGTCTTCTTATGTGACATTGAGACACTTTTGCTAAGGGCTGTGTGCCAGTTTTCTGGTGGAATTTGCATGTTCTTTTAGGTGCAAACTGCTTGCATAAGTATTTAAGAAGAGTCTGCACCACATTTGTGTCCCATGCAACCATTTTATAGCATAGTTACACTAGACATCATTCAGGTGCTCAGTCGGACCGATTGCCAGATTTATCATGCAATGTCCCACAGAAGTGTGTCACGTACCCTATGTTAAAGGTGCACCACAAAAAAGTTGGTTCACTCTATCGGGAAAGTGCAGGAAGTGCCACATTCACGAAGAACGGGTGCAAGTAATCATGAAACTGGTACACATTATACACAGGCAAACTGCATTTAAGGCATTTTGCAATACTCTTAGTAAATGTGCCCCAATGTGATATTTTTCAAAGAGGTTGCATTAAAAGTCAAACATTAAATGACAAACAGTTGTATCTTCTTCATATACACCAAGGGGGACTGGAAAGACTATTCGAATAGTCACAAGTCATAAATTCATCACAGCATTGCATTAGCCAACATAATGATTATTCTGCTGGGAACTGCTCCTTTATCTAACTCTACAAATAGCAGCGTCTCCTGCGTTCCAGAATGGGTTCCAACCCGGCTATTTGGATATAGTGGAGACGAGAAATAAAGCAGGATACAAAGACGCGCTTCTCAATCGGACAATTTGTTTATTTCAATGGAGCAGGATAGGATAAAGTAACAACAATATTTCAGACTACGCGTTTCGGGGCGGATTGCACCCTTCTTCAGGTCCATAAAAAGCACACGTATTCAGCCTGATCTAGCTCCCGTCTGCTCTGGTTACTATTGAGCTTGGCACTCATTATCTGCAAATCAACACATTCACTCCAATGTCAGTTTGAGATGGATGCTCGGTCTTCTTACACTTATATGGACGCCCCCTTGCATTACTCTCGGGAGCTAGATCAGGCTGAATACGTGTCTTTTTATGAAACTGCATTTAAGGCATTTTGCAATACTCTTAGTAAATGTGCCCCAATGTGATATTTTTCAAAGAGGTTGCATTAAAAGTCAAACATTAAATGAGGGAGCTAGATCAGGCTGAATACGTGTGCTTTTTATGGACCTGAAGAAGGGTGCAATCCGCCCCGAAACCCATAGTCCGAAATATTGTTGTTACTTTATCCTATCCTGCTCCGTTGAAATAAACAAATTGTCCGATTTCTTGTCTCCACTATATCCTTTATATAACTGTCAGGAAGACAATTTGTTTATTTAACGGAGAGGTAGGATAAAGTAAACAACAATATTTCGGACTATGGGTTTCGGGCGGATTGCACCCTTCTTCAGGTCCATAAAAAGCACACGTATTCAGCCTGATCTAGCTCCCAGAGTATTGCAGGTGGCGTCCATATAAGGTGTAAGAAGACTGAGCATCCATCTCAAACTGACATTGGAGTGAATGTGTTGATTTGCAGATAATGAGTGCCAAGCTCAATAGTAACCAGAGCAGACGGGAGCTAGATCAGGCTGAATACGTGTGCTTTTTATGGACCTGAGATGAAGGGTGCAATCCGCCCGAACGCGTAGTCTGAAATATTGTTGTTACTTTATCCTATCCTGCTCCATTGAAATAAACAAATTGTCCGATTGAGAAGCGCGTCTTTGTATCCTGCTTTATTTCGCGTTCCACTATATCAAATAGAGGGTTGGAACCCATTCGGAACGCAGGAGACGCTGCTATTTTAGAGTTAGATAAAGGAGCAGTTCCCAGCAGAAATAATTATGGCTAATGCAAGCTGTGATGAATTTATGACTTGTGACTATTCGAATAGTCTTTCCAGTCCCCTTGGTGTATATGAAGAAGAGACAAATGTTTGTCATTTAATGTTTGACTTTTAATGCAACCTCTTTGAAAAATATCACATGTGGGGCACATTTACTAAGGTATTGCAAAATGCCTTAAATGCAGTTTGCCGTGTATTAATGTGTACCAGTTTCATGATTACTTGCACCGTTCTTCGTGAATGTGGCAATTCCTGCACTTTTCGATAGAGTGAACCACTTTTTTGTGGTGCCACCTTACATAGGGTACGTGACACACTTCTGTGGGACATTGCATGATAATCTGGCAATCGGTCCGACTGAGCACCTGAATGATGTCTAGTGTAACTATGCTATAAAATGGTTGCATGGGACAAATGTGGTGCAGACTCTCTTAAATACTTATGCAAGCAGTTGTGCACCTAAAAGAACATGCAAATTCCACCAGAAAACTGGCACACAGCCCTTAGCAAAAGTGTTCAATGGCACATAAGAAGACCGCTCTGCCATAATGATAAATCTATCAGGCATCAGAGCAAAAAAAGGCAGATTTTAAATATGATAAATGTCCCCAAAGAATGGATGCAATATGTGAAATAATGGACATGAGCATTCATGAAATGTTGCATTTTCTGCATTTAGAACAAAAATGTCTCACCTATGACAAAAATAATTTTCAAAAAAGTTGTAGTGAAATCAGACAACCTGTTAAAAAATCCACCCAAAAGTTGGTGGTAAAATATCCAATAATGAATGGATAGGTCGAGTTTAAAAGTTATTATCTAAATTAACATTATTACAATAATGTATAAGGCCCAAAAGTATGCAGAGCTTCTGGGTGGGATTTATCAGGGCTTGTATGCTATTTTTCTGGTGTACAATTTTGGTACATTTCCTGGTGCTTGGCCAGAAATTGGGCCTGTGTTCCGCTGTTATGCTACCTCCGGCCAAGTGAACATGGAGAGGTGTAAGGGGGTATGCTTGTACATGTGAGGTACTGGTGTAGGCTGTAGAACATTACTAACCATTGCTGACATGCTGGTAGAGCACCACCTTTGAAAGCCAGTCTTGGTTACGTTATGGGATTATAAATGACTAGGAGATAGGTGTATAGCTAATGACTACAGTACTCAGAGCGCAAGTTCGGGTTGGTACAAAATTGCATGACAAATTCTCCTGGCCATGAAGTATTTCTACACCCAGATGGCTTCATCTGCTACTTCACAGAAACAGTCATTTACAGCATAATAACCCCTAGATAACAATAATGTCCAAACTGCAATTCTAAATATATACATTATACAATCTTCACAAGACAATCAGCATACTGTGGCCCTGCCTTCATCAAAAATATATCTTTCAATGCATCTGAACACACATTTTGCCCTGCACATATATCAAATATAGCCCTTATAACACAAAACCACACTGTGCCTTTACTCTGTAAAGAATCGCTTAATAGTAGGATATGCAGTGCGTTGCGAAAGAATTTGCCCATTCAACTTCTCATTTTTTAGATGGTACAGCTACAAACATAATTTTTTTTTATTGGAATTGATGTGATAAAACACACAAAAGGGCAGATAATCATAGTTTGATGTGTTTTTTAGTTGTATTTTACAGACATTTTAGGTTCATTAACATATTTGCATAATTAACGTGCAACTCTTCAAGTAGGGCGCTGGAGTTTGTGTAGCCGTAAAACTGGTTTGCGACTAAATTTAAAGGATGCAATCAAGTTGTAAGATGATTTAAATATTTTTAAGGAAACAAATATTGAGAAATGATACTCCTGAATATAAATATAAAATCTGTTTTCCCATGTACAAATGGGTTCAACCATGGCTATGCTCACCCAGAGAATGGCTACAAACATTTCTCTTATAACTTTTTCACACGCAAGAGCCAGTAAGCTTTCCCATGCCTATCAACCCTCAGGGATTTACATCCCATGGACTTTGAATACTAGATAAGTCAGTTCTTTGATTGGTTTATATTGGGATATAATTAACTTTTGGACAATCATCCACTTAAAGCTTCACTGGCTAATTATATTATTATTACTGACAAATTAATCACTTTTACGCAGATGACTATTGTCACTATAATAATGAGGACCTGTTTGAAGACTAATGAAATACACTACACTAATGAAACCTGATGTCCATGATGAAAAAACCATACGATAACAAAAAAAAAAGGAAAATGTATTTAATTGTCTTTGCTAAAGATGTTAGGAATTGCTCAATGATTGGCAAATAATGCTTTATGTATATTATGTGTCCGATTTCTTGTCTCCACTATATCCTTTATATAACTGTCAGGAATTTTCCTGGAGGACTTTTTGAAGTTAAAAAGTAGCATACGTAGTTGGAGCTTTGAAAAAGACAGTATACAAAAGAGAAATGTCCCCCTGATGTACATTCTGATGTAAATTGTTATCATTTTTTGGTCTCTGTCTCTTTTATGACCAATATTTGACTCATTTGTGTGCATTTAGACTTCAAATTCTTTTTCCAACTCCTACAATTCCTGCCTTTGACTAATTATACTCAAATGAATTGTAGACAATACGATTTGATTTAGAACCAATATGATAGATAATTCTTCATTTTTATTTTAATATTGGTATACTGTAAATAACCCTTAAAAAGTTAAAATTCAAGTCTTACAGTGTTAACATTTATTTCCTTTTGACTGTTTTATGGTTCAGCATAAAAAAATCAATATGTGGAGTTTTCGATTTTGTTGTGAAATAAATATTGCACAAGATGCATTAATTCTACTGGGGACAGTGTAAGCTGCACCAAGGGAATCAAATTACAATTCTTTCTAATACCATGTTCCTATAACATGATGGTTGACCTTGTCAAAATGATTCCCCTTGCCTTGGGTGTGGAATAGTATCAAATTGAAATGCATGCATTTCATCTATGTGCGTACTTAGGGGCTCTCTTTTTATAATAAAGAAACTGCTGAAAATTGTTGGAAGTCATAATATATTTGTTGGGAGAAAAACAACAAAAATATGTTTCTTTATACATTTTAAATTAAATTTCTTTATCTTATCCAAATAAATTTAGTGTAAAAAAATTAAGTTTTATATAATAATTGGTAGTGGTAAAAAGGTGATCTTTTAACTCTTTTAGCTGATAAATATTTTTGTGCAGATGTAATTTTTTCACATATACCCTGCTATTTTATATTATCTCACTGTGTAGAGTCTTTAACAGTACAGAAATTGGAGAGGTTCATGGCATTCACACGTGATTGATGTTTCCTAAAAGCAAAAAAATGCCACAATTGTCTTATTGCTATGTGCAGTCTCAAAGTTTTTATGCTATACATAATTTTTAGGCAATTCTTAGAAAAAGATGCGTTCTGTAGGTTTTTATTGAGTCAGAACAGGTAAAAGTGTGTGTCACTTTTTTGAGGCAATAAAAACTTTCAAGTTCAACTTTGTAAGAAAACAGTAATGCTTCTTTATTTGTCAAATAAAGAGCCATGACCAGGTTGCAATTTTTGAGGAAGCTGAGGTCATTCCAAATCTCCACCCTAATTTTAAAAATATTTTACCAAACGATGATTGCGAGCGTATTGTTCTATGCGGTTGTCTGTTGGGGAGGAGGCTTAAACAGTAGAGAAAAGAACCAGCTCAACAAGGTTATCCGGAGAGCCCAGAGCACTATTGGGGAGATGCTGCATCCGCTAGAGGAAGTCTGGCAAACCAGATGCCTTAGGAAACTTGACGCAAGTTTTATTCTATTCTAGTCTATTCTATTCTAAATCTGTATAAATTACACGGGACACTTCAAACACTTATCATCTGAATTGTCATATGTGTCTGAAGTGTCCCATGTAATTTATTTGATTTAAGAAATAAACAAGTGCTTCAGTTTTTTGCAAAGCTGAACCATCACATTTGTTCTTAACTATGGAGTTCTTCTGGGAAACCTGATCCGTTATTCACATTGGGAGGTATTTGCCAGGGCACTTGTGTAGAATGCTAGCTTATTTCATTTCTAAAAGCTTTCTTATTGTGTATTTTTTTTTTTGCTTTTGAAGTAAAGGGGTCAGGTATACATTTAACAAGAAATGCAAAGATATGCAAAAAATTGTAAAATCTTTACAAAAAAATAGTGTGTCAGGAGGATTCTTAGAAGAGGGACTGCTATATTCATGAAGAACTTTATAAATACAGGTGATAAAATTACACTGGCGATGCTGTGATCATAGACCACAATTTATTCATAGAATAAAATTTTTTTAGCAAGGGTCTCAAATCTTTTAGACCTGCTAATAAATCTGTTTCATGTGAAATGTTAAACAATACTGCTGTTATGAAGCGGTAGGGTTTGGGTTGGAGACACAGACAGAGACAGTGCACCCTGAGACTAAACCCCATTCCAGCAATCATTGGCTAGGACAATGCAGAACAAAATCACAAAGCAAATGGATAGTCAACAATACAGGTAAAGGGTCAGAGATACCAGAATGCAGAATGACAAAACAACACATCTAGCTTACGGAGTACAAGACTATAGCAGACAAAGGGTACTGACCTTATAAGAAAGTCCATAGCCCCGGCCCGGTAGTTGATTGGATCAGTAGGATGTCAATGGGAGTGAAGAAGGACTCTGTCAATAAAAGCAGGTTCATTATTAGTGAACCGATTGTTCATGGGCACTTAGAGTTCACATGACCCTCCATCTGCAGCTATTTTATGGACCGGAATGTCTAGTTGATGAGGTAAATCTTCTAAGAATCCTCTTCTAAGAATTCCGGCTTCACCATACATATAAAGAAAGCGGTGCAGAACTATTAATAGATAAATGACCTAATATCCTGCCCCTCACACTTACACACATTACAAAAAACATAAGGTAAAGCAGCCAACCCCTTTAAACCAACAGTGTTAAGACTAGGAATATAACAGACTGGCAGTATTAAGGTATCCTCAGCCATTTTATAGACAGAGGTTTTACAGATGTACCAATTGGTTCACAAAATTGTGTCTGAAATCGTTGAATTCATTATCAATTGTTTAAACTAAATATTACCCCTCCCCCTTCACAAAGTAATAATGCCAACATGTAGATCTCTGTGGATGTTGTAGATGATAATTAACCAAATGCTTTCCTGGGTGTCTCTGGGCTTCCAAAATGCTTTGGGACCATCCCTGTAGTCCTGTTTATCAGTTACACCCCTCTTTGCCAACCACAACTCTTCCGCTTCATTTTAGCTCACTCTTTTTGCTGCTGAATGCACAAGCTGTCATTAACAATGGAGTTATGTGAAAATGAGGAAGAAAGGCTTATACTTGCATTGAAAGGTTTATGATGAGGAGTTGGTGGGAATAGTTCCAGCCAATTAGTTATGATTAGTGATGACCATTGTCATTTGCTAGCTTTTATATGAATTTATTATAATCATTGTTTTTATTGTATTTATATTATTTGAAATAGTTCCTTTCCAAAGGCTAACTAGCAGAAAACTGGATAACTCTAGCAGAAAAGAGTTCAATGACATTAAGGTCTTGGCAAATAAATTTGGACAATCAAGTTTTAAGCTGTAAACTTGGCCGTGTGAAACATTACACAATAAAAGCTTATGCCCCCGTCAAAAAAAAAAAAATCTGTAACAGGTCCCCTCAAACTATTACAAGTCAGAAACAGGACTGGTTTCCACAAAGGGAACAGAGCTATGTGTTCCAATAGGCGTGTAGACAACCTAACAATTAAAATAAATAAATAAATGTTTTAAAAGATAAAACAAGAGTAATGTATCAAGAGCAATGTATCACTGTATAATGTGCCATAACTATAAGGAATAATTGTTTTCGAGAGGTTCTCTAGTGCTTAAGAGCCATTTTAGAGATTAACAAGCAGTACATGCTTAATATTATGACAAAAGTTTAAAACCACAAAACAGATGTAGGTTATGCTACAGAGTTACTTCTTATCTTGCGGTTTAGCAGCTTGTGACAGCTTTAATTGGATAGAAAGTGTCTGCTGCGGCTACTATATCTGTTATAATAAGACAAGCAAAAGAAGCATACTCACCAATTTATTTTTTATAAAATTTTCTTCTATATCCCTAATCTTTTCAATTATGTCACACTCTTATTTACAGTGTTTTATTTCATGACTGCTTTTAAAGTGAATGCCTTCGCTTCCATGCTTGACCTTGTTTTTCTAAACTTTTCCTGAACTGATTCTTAAAATCCTTTCACACACGAATGGATCATCTAATTAAATCCAAGCTCCAGATTGTTAATGATTTTGTACCAACTGCTATTTCCAACTGTACTGTTGACTTAGCACCAATATACAGAGCCTTGCTAAGCAGCAGTAGGAATATTTTAAGAAATACATATAAATAAATATATATTAATAGTTTTTATGGTTTGTTATGATACAGGCATTATTGTTGAACATATGAAATTCTATTTAATATTTTAATTTATATAGCGTCTACAGATTACGCAGTGCTACACAGAGCTTGTCAAACGGTCCCTGCAGGGCCGCATCTGCCATGAGGCGGGATGAAAATTCCGCCTCAGGCGGCAGATGCGGAGCCCTGAAAGAAGCGGCGAAAACAGCTGTGGGTGATTTGGGCGCTCGTCCGAATCACCCACTAGCAGTACGGACTGCCGCTGGCAGTCTGTATTACAAACATATCTCGACCGCGAGAGCGGTCTCAAGCGCGACCGCGCGGTACGGGGCAGCAGCGCAGACCTGTTTGTCTGCGCTGCTCTATGGTATTGGAGGATGCAGGCGACGTGACGTCATCAGACGCCGCCTGCGTCCTCCGGTGCCATAGAGCTGCAGAGCTGCCCGGGAACAGTCCAGAGAAGAGGAGGGACCTCGGCGTGGGACGAGGTAAGTAGAAGCTTTATTATTTTTTAACCGGCCCCATTTTATATAGAAAAAAAACCATTTGTGGGGGACTGCATATAATAAATATAATAAAAAAGGAATGGGAAATAAAACCTGGGGGAGGGAGGATTCCCTATGGTAAAATAAGTACTATGTATAACTAAACTGGGGTGGAGGGGACTTTTATGGGTGGGATGAATATTAATGTAAATAGGGGTGGGCTGATGGGTTGCTGTATTTAGCTTTACTGGGATATTGGGATATTGTATATGGGAGTCAGATCTTAAACAAAAGGAGCATTTATTGGGAGGGCTGTTATAGGATACATATATAATTAAAGGGGTTTTCCCACAAAGACCAGTTAGTCCCCAACTTGCTGATCAGTGCTGTCGCTCCGTAAGATTAATGAAGCAGACGGACAAGTATGACGGTTCTGTTCCATTAATCTCTGGTGCTGACGGAAATTGCCGAGCACAGCGCTCACTGATCTCCTTCAGCTCCATAGAGATAAATAGAGCAGAACGGTCATGCGCGGCCGTCTGCTCCATTAATCCGACGGACCCCTCGTTTTCGCGATCTGCAGGGTCTCAGCACTGAGACCCCACATTGATCAGCAAGTTAGGCCCTATCCAGTGGATAGCGCCTAACTTTCCATCTAAGGGGGGCAGATTTTAAGTTAAGGCAGATCATCACCTGTAAGGTACCAGATGTCACTAATGTCCGTGTAACTGACTGATACTAGTGTGTGAGGTAGCGTCAGTCATAGGGTGTCCGTGATCTGTGGCGCCTTGTGAGGATGTTATTAATAATGTTGTCAGCAAACTTTAAGCAGGTTCTAGATGCTTTTTTTAAGTTGCGTATTTAAATTCAGTGGGTTGAATAAGGAGGAGATCAGGGCTAGGCTTTTTTTTTTTTTTGCGGGGGTAGGGGGGGCAGCATTTCAGTTTTCGCCTCAGGCAGCAAAAAAGCTAGAATCGGCCCTGGGTCCCTGTCCCCATGGGGCTCACAATCTAGTCAACCTACCAGAAAGATAGCAAACAAGGGACACAACAGCGCTCATAGGGTGATAACGTTGATTCAGGGTTTCAGACGTGGTTAGACAGTCGCTTACCTTGTTTAGTTGTGCTTAACCATAAGGCACAACTCTCGTATTGGCATATCGGGTCTTAATTGGGGTCGAGGTGCAGCCAGCGTAATTGGGGTGTCCAGACACGAGGTGCTAGTTCGGCTGGAGTGATAGAGTCAGTGTAGAGAGACCAAGAGCAGAAGGCGCACGACAAGACAGGATAATGGTTCAAAATAGGTTTTCCTTTTTATTGAATCGTCAAGGGTACACAGAGGATACACAACGCGTTTCGGGGAACTGTGGTCCCCTTTTTCAAGTGGATAAAAAATCTGTGGGTTGGCGAAGTACAAAAGGGTATATACATATATATATATATATATATATAGAGAATTATGTGCAGACATAGGTTTGGTATATGGAAGGAATAAACATACATACATAAATAGGGCATGGATCTTATTACATAAAAGAATAATTACATATATATACACATAATACACGATTAGATATGGCAAACGTATCACGTATCTAAATATATTGGTAAAAACAAATTGATAAAATATGGAAATATCATAAGGGATGCCAATTCGCCTCTTGGTTAAAAGTTAATAAATAGATAAATGAATAAATAAATAGATAAATAAATAAATAAATAAATTTGTGACATAATCATATGGAGATTTAATCAGGGGTACCGATTGATATAAGTAAATATATGATGTAGTGAAACTAGATTGAGAAGTGGACAGATGAATTATTTAGTTGGTGCCTGAATAGATAAGTTGATATAATTTGATTTAAGATAGGAACACAGGAGTTCCTTAAGTCTAGTCTTAAACTCAATTTCCACCAAGCAGAGTGTAATGGGTATAATGATCGGGCTTACCGATCGGGCTTACCAGTCGCTGGAGAGATGCACGGGCGCTCCAGTGTGTGCGCGCGCCAGAGTGCCTGCTGATTAAAAAGCCCGCGATGCTTCTGTTAGAGGCGGGTGAACGCGAACTTGTGCGCATGCGCACTCGTTGTAGTATGATGTTTCGCGTGCTCGAGAGTGCACGCGGGTTTGTGCGCAAGCGCATTCGCTGTGAGGGCACCAAAAATATGGCGTCCCGCGATGTGGCGTCATGTGTTATGCATATAACACAATGCTGGTTAGGTGATGTATTAGGGATAGGATTGGTGTTAGGATTTAGTAAAAGCTTGTCTAGTTAAAAATGTTGGTTGAAAACTGTATATTTATAATAAAGAAAGAATAAGAAATTGGATGAATGAGTGGATGGATGCATGAATTACGGTGTATTGAATAAAAAATTAGCTGAATAACTCAATGGATGCATGAATTAAGGTATATTAGCATATGAATTGAGATTGTAGTTATATAGTCTAAGTTATAAATTATGGTTGATACATCAATTTGTTGTCAGAAGGGGAAGGGGGGAAAGGGTGAGGGTGTTAGAAGTTTTCTTCAAACATTTCATTAAGTCCTGCTGGATGTAAACATAGAGAGTTTGCACTCACCTAGAGATGCTTGCTTCTCCTAGGAACCCTAGTGCAGCGTTTCCGGACTGTGGGTGAGTGTGGACAAGTTCCAAGAAAGGGCTCTGGGCTTGGCAAGTAATGACACAGGTTCTACTGTTGTCATTGAAGCCTCTTGGCGGGCATCAGATGAGCTTTATGTCCACCTGCATGGCCTCCTTTGCAAGCAGACAAGGAGGACGGACTGTGGTTGGTCTTGAAGACGGAGCCAAGCTGTCTGGCACGTAGACGGGGTCCTCTGATACTGTTGGTTAAGACCTGATCAACTCAGGCACTCATGAGAAACGGATGTCAATCTGAGTAGGACAGGTGATGAGGACCCGTGATTGTACCGTGCGACAGGGCATCTTGATTGACTCTAACTGTCCTCTTACAGGGTGGTGTGATCAAGGCCAAGTTCCTTCCAAGAAAGATTGGAGGCAAGATGGCAGACTGAGCCACATTGTCACCAACTAACAAGTCCTTGACGTAAGTCAGCAGGGTGTTTCAGGCAGAACGATGGTACCGGGTTGTTCCTAAAAGATGGAGAAGAGATGTCAGCAAGGGCATATGGCGAGATTGAGGGTGACGGTTTGCCATTGTCCTGAAAGGTATAGCCCATGCCAGCAGCTTCTAAGACATGTAGAATGGATCCCATGCATATGTCACCTTAGACCTTCATTTGGATGACTGCTGTGTAGAGCATAAAATCAAAGTGATGTGAGCACTGGGTGATAAAATCCCTCGTACACTTGTTACTTGGGAAGGGCATGGACCAAATGCAGTCTAGGCTCTGCATAGGAACTATGGAGGCAATTAATCAGAGCTGTTAGACTTTGTTGATGCAAAAAATCTGTCGCATATCGTTTAATTTAGCACATTGATGCGCGCCATTTTAGGCACACAGCATAGCCAAGTTCGGCACTTAGTGGTTTTAAGTCCCCGCAGCTTATCTGGACATGCGTGAGAACTCCTCCTAAACAATGTTGCAGGGGATCTATCAATAATTGCGCCTAAAAAGGCGCAAAATGCACTACTCTGCGCAGGTGACTTCCAAAAAAAAATAACTTTTCCATTACTACAAACTAAATATTTGTTTCAAATGAAGAATGACCTTATGCAACATGGAAAATACGTAAGCAGCAGTTTTAAAATGAAAATTTCTCAAGTAACCACTTCTCTAATTTTCTATCGGCTATTATGTGAGGGATTATGGCCTTATTGTACAGGTTGAGAATATTATCAGATCCATTTATGGTACATATAATAAAATAGGCAAAAATAATTTCAAGCAGAATTTTTTGTTTTTTCCATAGAGCGTGTACATTTTGTCTGCAGTTACATTCACCAATGATAGTTTTTTTGTGCAGAGATGAAGGCCTGAACATTCTGTCAAATTTTCATTCTACTTTCATTATTGGTAACAAATGATATCTAAAATTTGAGACAATTGGCGCAAATGTAGGCGCAAATGATGGACAGGAGATAGTTCTGAAGGGATTTACTAAGCGCAGAACTAGATCCATCATAGATCAAAGCCAAAAGAGAGGAACAAACGAGGCCACAAAAATCGGCGAACCTGAGAGAAACCCTATGATTAATGTCCCCCTGTAGCTGCTGTAGCAGAAGGTTGCCACAGGAACTGGACGCTGCGCTGGGCAGCTATAACTCCGCATGATGGATGTGGGACAATCTGCTTGGACTGTGAGCCATGATGGCGGCCGAGGTCAGCCATTTGGGTAGGAACCTTGTGGATCCATGCAGGATCTTATGTTGTTTCGGTGGAAACACTGCAAGCAATTTATAAGCCAACACCTGGAGCCAAGTCTCAGTGGCACTGGTATTCACCACAGCCCACCGCAAACAGGTTGGACGTGCAATACCACCCAGGGTAATTCCACAGGCATGACTTTGCTTGCAGTAGTTGCCAAGGCGAGGAACAGAATCGGCAATCAAGAATCGGTCTGGCAGGAAGGGTCAGGACAGGCGGCAAGGATGCAAGGTCAGGAATGAAAAAGAAGGTCCCAACAGATAATACTCAGAGTCAACTATATGAGAGCTTTCTCTAATGTTTGAGGCACAAAGATGCGGGCAGGATTACAGGAGATGGTGTTATCAGGTTGGTGGCCGGCCAGCACAATATAGTTATGTGCTGCCCTTTTAAGCTCATAGAGCCAGCACCCAGGGAGGCGGGGGACACTAGCGCCGGACCACAGGAGGCGTCAACGAAGTGCAGACGGGTCAGTCAGCCTGCAGCAGCCGAATGGGGGGACACAGGGGACACGGGTGCGCCTGCACACTGGGACATGGTATGTCAAGCACCCGGGACGAGTCCATATCAGGCATATGAAAACGTTGCAAAGTTTCCCACAAAAAAAAGCAAGATTTCAGAAAGTGCCACCAAAATTTGTGCAAGAAAGCTGTATGATTTAAATAAAGGAAAATTGCCATACTTAAATTAAAGAGCAGTAGTGATCAACAAAAAAGAAAACATGCAGGTGCAAATTGAAAGTGTCAGGGCTCGGTGTCAGGGAACCAAGGAATCTAGTGGCACACGGTCTTCACCAGAGCCCGCACGAAGCAGGATGGTTTGCGTGGCGTGGTGCAACAGGTCATTCCACAGGAATGACTTGTCCGCATGGCGGGTCAAGGTCCAGGTTCACAATGGGAGATCAGAGCAGGTACAACAGCAATAGCTTCTTTCTCATTGGCATACACTCAAAGATCAGAGGGGTTGCTGGGAGAGAAGCGGCTTTTAAGGAAAACCATGACGTGGCCAGCGCCAATCAGTGGCGTCCTTTGGAGTGGGGATGCCTGCATGGCCAGCCAGGAGGGAGCAGGAACACAGAGTGTGTAAGTGAGACCAGAGACGGGCGCCGCCACAGAGAGGAGCAGCATATGGCCTGCGATTAAGATACACTGAATCATGTGTCTTGTATTTTAATAGAAGTAATAATGATCATACCATTAAGATGCTGTGGCATAAAAAGCAGAGCATTATTATAATTTTTCTCCGGATTCCCTGCAAGTTTGTGTGATCAATATACTTTTTATAGCAATCACTGTGGTGGAGCAATCACTAAGGCAGATTTAGGAATCGTCTGAGGTTAAAGGTTTAGACGTGACACACAAAATTCAAGTGTCAAGTGTACTGGTGTCTAGATGATATATCCGTTTTTCCTTACTTCCAAAGACTAGGACACAATTTCTGTTGTGTTAGCATTATTTTGGCGGACAAATGTTTGGGAACCAAGATCAAGCTCCTTTCCATAGACCACACCTTTTATGAACTAGTTGTAGGAGTGCCTGGGAACTGTTTAAAGCACTTTATAGTGTGGCAAAGGCAGTTTTTGTGTGAAAATTACGATACAATTTCTGTCATAGACAGATAAATATATCCCCCCCATGTGTTTAGTTTTGGCACCTAATATGTTACAGGCTCTCTATTGAAAAATTTGTGGTGCTCAATCCCTGGACTGCCCACGGCCAGTTAGAAACTATTTAAATGCTGTTAGCAAAGAAATATCCAGAGACATTCCATTATTGTCAATTCAGTGAATGAGGGTAGAGATGCAAAACTAAATAGAGTGATTCTATTTCACCAAAGAATGCAATCTTTTCATTATTTATCATGCATTTGGTATGGATTATTTCTATATATTTTCAATTTACTGCGCAATTTGTCACCTAACATAAATAGCATAAGTTTAATGCAATGTTAAATACCCACATAAAACATTATGTTATGTTTTGAACAATGGGAGATAAAAACTCACTCATACAGATTTATTCAATGTATTGTGCAGATAAGTTCTGGACTTCAAGTGAGGGCAATGTCAATAAGAGGTCTGCAGGACTGTAAAGAATGTAACTTACCCAGCACTGTTCTGCAGATGCAGCCGGACAGTTCAGGGAGAGACTACTGTAAATAATCGTTCAACCAAAGTCAACAGTCTAACCATACTCGAGTTTACCAACTGATCTACTACCATAAATATGATATGGAAAAGTAAAGCCTACATGAATCACTAACAACACATTTAGATTGTAATCAGAGATATAGCGAACATACTTGTGCTACCACTCGAGAAAATGGCATTCCCGCCGTTTGTGATTTTTGGCGGCAGAGAAACAGAGCCAATCACAAGCCAGGAGACTCTGCAGATACACCCAGCCTGACAGGTGACCCTGGAATATACTAGCCACTGCCCGCGGTGCTCGGATGATCTCTGCCTGGATGCCGTTAGGGATAGAGCGCTTTCTGCTGGTCAGGGATGAGTCAGGAGTGTGATTCATAGGACCCAACAGCCCTTGTTAGGGCTACAATAGCTTTTTTTTTCATTTTGCTTGTGGGCTGGGCTTGTTGGCACTAGTAGTGCAGCTACTACCATATTGTGACAAATTTGCAGGGAGGACTTGCGAACGTTATTTTTGGCTCTTAGTGACACACATATCATTTCAAAGGGGCAAGTGGGACAATTTATTGGGGGTTTGATTTAATTGAGCACAGTCTGACTTTTTTTTGTGAAAGTGAAAGTCAAGCACAAAATCTTTTTGTGTGCTTCAGTGGTGCAAATGCAATTTCCTCTAGCTTAGTCTGCCTGACTATTGTTAGCAAGCTATTCTCCAGTAAAATCCCACTCCACATTCTCTCGCGGTGAAGCGTATGTAGTTCACGTGGTGGCGTAACTTAATACGATTTTTGTTCACAGTGTCATCTCCATACTGTTGCCCCATCATTTTGGAATAATGAGCAATTAGACACAGCATCAGAGGCATCAGATGCTTCCCTGCTGTTTCTTGTCCATTTCCGTGGTGTTTTCATCATTTCTGAGGTTTCCAGGTTTTTGGCCAAGCTTCCAGTGCAAGCGCTTTGTCCTTGAACAATTCTCGAGTTCTCATTGACTCAATGGGGTTCGTATCGAGACAAGCACTCGAGCATCAGAAAAAGTTTGACTCGAATAATGAGCACTCGAGCATTTTTTAATGCTCGCTCATTTAATTGTAATAATCTTCCAACGTTTTAAAGATTAGATATTTCCACCCGTATATACATCTGGCCTTTTGCGTCTTTTGTACATAACGTTATTAAAGATTGTAAACAAGCGCACTACAGGCTGGTGAATGCCCCCTCTGGAGGATCTGCCTTCTTTAGCTTGTTATTCCTTGTTTTTACAAAAACTTAACATAGGGCCCATCTGAAGGATAAACTGGAACAATGTTTCCAAATTTACATCCAAAAATTGTCTTTTAAAGACCCTTGTAAAAGGTCTTGTGAAAAAACACTAATATATGGGAAAAGCATAAGAGAAACAAGAAAAATCCAATGTGCTTACTAGTACAGTTCGATAGAGCAATAAACAAGAGTGATTTGAGTTTGCGTTTGAGTTCTTAAAACACAAAATGTAGCAATGAGACATTCAGGATTATAGAGAGAAAAATTAATTCTGTAAAACACAGATAAAGCGCAAATATAAGACTGAAAAATATTGCTAAGGAAAGATAAAAATAATCCCAAATTATTTGCATATATATAAATGACAAGAAACTAAAAATGGAGTGTGCGGGCCCAGGAATAACCTGGGGTCATATTGGAAGGAGATGAGAAAAGGGTCATATATTCAATGTTGCCTTCTCAACGTCTTTACTCAGGAAAAATCCCATGATGGAAGACATGATGAGGAATAACGTAAATCTATTTTGAATGTGAACAGGTTTAACCAAGGCAGTGCAGCATCAGAGAAATGACTGATGAGGTTTATTTTAGATAAATGTAAAGTATGACTTGGACCACGGAAACAAAGTACAATTATGTTCTAAACGTCATTACTTGGTAAAATTGCAGCTGAAAAAGATTGGGGGGATTGTGGATGGTTAACCTAATTTAGTGACCAGCGGCAGGTATTCTGCTGCTAGAGCAAATAAAATTATAGGATGTATTTGAGGAGGACTCCTCTCATGATAAGGACATAGATTTGCCCTTTACAAATTACTGGTGAGACTACATATTGGATAATGTGAAAACTTTTAGGAGCCAACGTATAAAAAAAAGAACTAGAACTGGTACAGAGGAGAGCAACCAAGCTATTTAGGGGAATTAGTGGACTAGAATAAAATGATAGATCAATAAATGTGGAATAATTCAGTTAAGAAAAACATGGCTGATGGGAGATCTCATTATTTTGTACAAATATCTGGATGGGCCAGTACAGGGATCTCTCCAAAAATCTTTTTATCCTAGGCCTAGCCAGGACATTGGGGCATCCTCCATGCCTAAAGGAGAGGTGATTCTACCATTGCATACATATTTATCTGTAAGAGCAGTGATAATATGGACATCTATGCCGGAGGAGGTTTTTGTGGAGGACTCTTTTACATGTTCAAGAAAGATTGAATGCATCTGGAGAGCAAAAATCATGTGTTATGGAAAAAAACAACATTTGCTTGATTCTTAAAAGTTGAACTTGATGGACCTCTTTCTAGCCTTATACTGTATACTATGATACCAAGACTGAAAAACAACTTAGAGCAGATCCTTTCAGATTAGAAATATTGTGGAATTTACAGACTCCATCTAAAATGTGCAAGCTGATGGATGTAGACCTAGTTGATACTTCCCATCTGTATAGCTTGTATTAATCTGATATCTCAGTTAGATTCTATCCATATTTTGTCCAAGGCAGAATTCTGCTGAAATTTAGCTTGACAAAGATTATACCAAGAAGAAAGGAGATTCAGGGAGCCTTGTGTGAATAAGACACTTTCTCTAAGATATATAAACACTTGTGAACTAAACAACTTAGTGTTTTCTCTCTAAGAAAATGAATTATCTGGATCATCCTAAATCATCCATATCTATTTCAGTTTGTGAATGAAGGAACTATCCTGGAAGTCACGTAGTAAAAGTAATGGTCCAATAATTTACAACAGTGCTCTATACGGAGAACCTAGCAACACCTTGATCTCCTCTGTTCTCATTATGACAGTGGGCCTCCGAAGTTTAGTCTCCACGCATTCAAAAGTGTTAACCTATAGGGGGTAGGATTCTTAGTACTTAAAATTAAATGAGTAAATAAATCAAGTAGGCCTAATGAACTATGCATCTTTGCTTTAAGTTACTGGATTTAGATGTGTAAGCTGCCAGTGACATACAATAACATACACAAACAGAACTACACATTACTAAATTAATGCTTAACAGATAATTCATGGTAGAGAGTTCAATAAATTGATAAAATGACAACACTAAACTTGAGCTAAATACCACTTTCAGAACCAAATAAAGTTCAACAAATAATAAGGGACCAAGATTGATGCATGTGTCTTCTGACAGAATTCATATGCCTAAGTAGATATGGAAAGCATATATCTTTAAAAGATCTCGTTGAGAGCCAAGCTTACTGCAAAATTTCAGATCTAGATTTAAAATCAGGTGTAGTTCAAAGAGAGATTTACAAGAATTTACACTCAACGTCTATTGTTTTCACAAGTCAAGGTTCTGGCAACAATTTTATTATTTATTGCCCCATAGAAGATGTGATTGCTCACTGCCTTTACTTAAAGAGAGCCTGTCTCACAGGAAGTCTTTTAGCTGGTGACAGGTTCCAATAGCCTATATTATGCGAATTCCTTGTCAGCGTTCTGAATCATTTCAACTTTATAACAGTCTTTAGATCAACTGGCTCCGTGCAGTAAGCTTGTGGGAGTCCCAGGGGAAGGGGGAGGGAGCAGATATGGCGCACATTTACTTACCGTCCCTGGCTCATTCCCCGAGATCCGAATGTCCCGATTTCCTGCATGAGTCGTTCCCAGATCAGGTCCGCGGAGTTCACATTTTTCCGGTGATGTAAGTGCATGTCTGTGACACAATTTAAAGTAAAATCTCGCGCTCAGTCCGAATTAATCAAATCGTCCATTGGCTGCCACTGATTCTGTCGCATGAAAGCCAAACGAGATTGCACCCAAATCCAATTGCGTGCTCCAAAATCCCCTTCTAAATGCATAGCCAGCCATGCAAAACCCGAAGATGTGGAATATCTGACGAAAGTGCAGTCCGCAGGCCCTAAGTAAATAAGCCCCTGTATGTCCATGTGTCAGGCTCTTTATCCCCAACCATGCAGGGGGACATGAGAAAACACAGCCCCGGGGCTCAACTCGGATGCTAATGAAGATCCATCATCATCAGAGTTAGAGTCTTCATCTTACAGAAAAAAAAAACCTCCCTACTTGCCTCTGGCTTTTGCTCCCCACAGTTCCTCTTCTCCTCTGTGCCCGAAAGGCATAAACTATGATGCTCTGGTGTCGCGGCCTACTTGACATCACGAATGAGGATATAGAAGATAGAGTATATAGAGTAGATTAAGTCAACATCTAGGCACATGTTGGTTTGGATGCTGGGAGCCAAAGTGTGTCAACGCCCAAGCCCATGAGACACAGAATCTGCCACGGATATGGTTCAAGGACCAGACTACGTGCATATGACCATATAGGTGCCCATCATCCAGCACACAATTTGCAGTGAGATCCCATAGAAGATTTGAGTATCGGTCACGTGAGATGAGCACTGTGTGTCTCACACTGGTTTTATGGAGAGAGGAGGGGTGGGAGTGCTCACTCGTCCTCTTGTGTGCTGACCCGCTGAGCACATGGTTGTGTGCACATAGCATATGTATACTACAGAACCAGTTACAGAGCAACTAGCTCCTTGAATAAAGGAGCTTACAAAAATGAACAATGTTAGGTTAGAGAAATCAGTCGCTATCCAATGCAATACTTCTTTTTTATTAGTGAAAGGGAATAGAAAATTCAGTGAAAATGTAATTCTCTGCTAAAAATGAGTTAATGAATTTATAATGCATCCATAAAGATGTATTGGCAAAAAACTTTCACTCAAGAAAGTAAAGAAGTAGCCTTGTTAATCATTGAAATATTTAGAAGAAATAAATCGGTAAATTTATATCATAAGAAGCCCAGCAGACATTAGTACATGTGAAGAAGAAGTAAGTATCTTAAATTCACTTAGAGTTGTTCTGCATCAGACAAATAAGACAAATGTATTGTCATTTTCTAGATGGTACCTCATAGCACTAACCAATAGTGCATGCAGCTGCCATGTGTATTCATTCCGAATGTGCCAAATGTTTCTGAAAGGCCATGAAATAAGGCAATTTGACCTGTCAGACAGAGTCCAAAAAGCAAATCAAATGCAAATAACAGAAAACCATTGCAAAGGTAACAGAGAAAACGATTCCATTCAAGGACAGACTCCCGAAATGTTAGTAAAAAAAGGTCAAAAGAGACCGAAAGAACTCAATTTAAAAACTTGAATACACATTGGAGATTGAAAACACATTCCTTCGCCAATGACATTGGGGGCCACTTTTTATTTGTGTCTTTTGATGTGTATTTTTGTTTCACACTTATTAGGCTCTAGAGGTTGCGTGGTGTTGTGTATCAAAAACTGTATTGAAAATCTGTGAACATTTTGTGAAAATACTATGGAATAGGGCAGAGTCCTTTCACACATTTGTTATCATGTTTGGAGGGGGGGGTGGTTTTGCACAAAATGATTTGGACAATTTTCTAAAGGTGCAGGTATAATTGTGCTGGAATATTGAAAAAAACGCAATGGGCAGTACGTGCAGAGATGACCTGCATAATTTTTGCATAAGGAATCAGAATCAACCAACATCCAAAGTTGCAATATATTCATGTACAAATACTTATCATGAACAAATGTGGCTAGTTAGAATTTAGGTAGTTGGAATATTCGTCTAGAAAGCTCTATGGGCTATTAATAGGTCTAGCAGCACAGGAAAAACGTATCCGGTTTGAATTCCTATCATGTACTATATACACACTCAAGATTTCAGTAAATCATTTTATAGATATGCTACTCCTGAGGAAGGAGGCATGAGGAGGAAGGGGAAGGAAAACGGGTAGAAGGATGAAGTGAGAGGATGCTGGAGGGTGGAGAGGAAGGATGAGGAGGAATGAGGAGGAAAGCAGGATGATGGCGGGAGAATAAAGGGAAGAAACCAATATATATATATAATATATTATGTATAATATATGTATTATATATATATATACATATATATATATATATTAACCAATACATACACCGTATATACCCGAGTATAAGCCGACCCAAGTATAGCCGAGGCCCCTATATCAACAAACAAAACTGGGAAAACATTGACTGAGTATAAGCCAAGGGTGGGAAATGCATTGGTCACAGCCTCCCAGATATAGCCAGCAAGACCCCTGTATTGTATAGCCTGCAGCCCCCTGTAGATACAGCCCGCCAAGGGCCGGCGCTATGGGTAGGCAAGAGTGCAATTGCCCAGGGCCCCCAGGGAGAAGGGGAGAATCTCTTCTTTCAAATGAATCTTGAATTTGTTTCTAGGTGTATGGATCCAGAGATATTCAGGTTAAAGTGAGAATATCAGGTGCCATTTTTATATATAAAATCACTTCGACGGCAGTTTCTGCATTTTAGAAACACACATAAAAAGAGGAGACTCTCTTCTTTCATAGGAAAAATAAGTGAGGTTCTAGTGTCACAGAACCAGATACAGCTCCCTGAAGTGTCTCCCCATCTCCAGATTCTTAGCCATAGCTGCAGGGAGCATTAGCTGCACACAGGAGCTGCTGCACCTCACAGATAATGGAAAATTCACTTTATATGTTATAGTACTACATTTTGAGAAGGGATAATATACAACTAATATTCATGTTTTTAACCCTTCTCTATGCAAATCTAAGACCACACTTTGGGCCACATGTATCAATCGTTTTTTTTCTGTTGTTTTTTGTCGCCTTTTTCATTCAGGCGCAACCATTTTTTGTGCCATTTTTGTGACTAAATGTGACTAAATGCTAGCTGCGCAGCAAAAAATAACCAGCTTTCCCTCATTTATCCTAGCTATCCAGATGTTTTGATGCGCCTAATGATATTCATCCTTGCGACTTTTCATTTAGGCGCAAAAACGGGCGCAAAAACACTCCAGCCCGAAGGTGGCATTATCTGAGAAGAAGCACTGACGACCTTTGCAGAACAGCTCATTTCTAGCAGCAAAGCTCAGCCAGACCCTGCACACACTAGTACAGATACAGACCTGAGATACTCTGCAGACACTAGTACAGATAATACAGTCATTAGATACTCTGCAGACAGGAGCTGCAGACTCTATTACACTTCATCACCTTCTATTTACAAAAACATTCTGACGAATCCTGGCTCAAAGCAAGAGAGAAGAGAACGTTACAGATGTTTGCACATAGTACTGACAAGTGTCCCCATGTAATTCTGCACAGTGTCACCAGTGTTTCTGAGGGGGAAATGTGCAGAATACAGGGTGCAGCAGGAGATCAGCACTGGGGGATCCCCCCCAGGAGAAGCCCCTGCTGAGGGAGGCCACTGGGGGGGGTGTCACACACCTGGGTGCTGCTGTTAGGGTCATTCTCATTCTGGGATGGGGGAGAAGCAGAGAGGGAGCTTGTAGCAGATCACATGTAAGTGCCTGAATTAACATTACGACGCAAACTGCGCCAAAATTGCGCACTAACTGTGTAAAGTTAAAGTGATTAATAAGAGGCAGAAAATATACTTATCACAGATGGTTGTGCTATTCGTAAAAGCTTGTGATAATTCTGGAAAACAGTGCGCCAGATTTAGGCACAACTACTACACACTAGCGCACAAAAGTGATAAATGTGGCCCATTCTCTCTTATTCCCTTTATTTTGTGATAGTTATTTTTTGTTGGGAAAATGACTGATACGATGAACATTCAAAACACCAAAAACACCACACATGTCTGTGTATAAAGTTTTTATTTCCATCATCCTCCATTATTTACACCTATGTATGACATTCTCACTCTCATTCTTATGAAGGCGGAGGATTCTGTTATTGTGTGTAATACAATGGCGACATCTAAACGTGACTTGTATTATCTCATTAGCTTGGTTTATGGACATATAGGTATTTATTTGGGTTACCATTGTGTAAGGAACAGACAATGTATAGATCTGTGGGAATTTCTGCAGTTCCCTTTGATGCATATTTTGGTAAATATTTTGGTGTGGGGTCTGTATGATCTCACATCTTCCTTTTTTTAGGAAAGTAGATTTTCTTTATATAAGTATTGTGGATTGTACATATTTAGAGGAAATTTTGAATGTTAATTGCCAAATGCATGGCCTGGTTGTCTGCTTTCAAAATTCTATAGGTTTTATGTCGCCTTTACTTTTATTTTGTTTTATTGATATATTTTGCAGGTTGTGACTGTCTAAAAATGTCTAGCTGAAAGCAGATATCTAGTTATTACAGTTTTAGTGATATTATGTGGATTTATTCATGTGAACATATCAATAGGGCACATTTGTGAACTTACAAATGTCCATGTATTACATAGGAGATGTGAAGGTAAATATTTTCTGTTTGGATCAAATTTTTGCATCAAAGTCAAATTTTAATATTTTAAAAATGTTTCAATTGAATCAAAATTGCATGAAGGCGCCTATGTCTATAAAATCTTTGATGGCAATTTTGAAAATGGGGCAAGTGTCTGCTTTCAGAAAATATATGGTCCCCCTCCCCAAATTTTTTGGAGTGTGGGAGAACCGGAGGACCCGAGGAAACCCACGCAGACACAGAGGAGACAACAAAATCTTTGCAGATGTTGACCAGCGCGCCAGGCTGTAGTGCTAATCACGGAGCCACCATGCTGCCCATAAATTCCCTATCATCTATCTATCTCCCTATAAAATTCTTCCATATTACAGTTTGTTTACCATACTAAAGGGAGCCTTACTGACTGTGACATGGTCATAAAATAGTTTTATTTTGGGGCCCACTTTTAGTTTTGCCCAGGGCCCCACTTTGTCTGAACCGGCCCTGCAGCCCGCCAGCCCTGTAGTATTAGCTGCCCAGCCCTGTAGTATATAGCCTGCCCAGTCTATCTCCATTGCTGGTCAGGATTTTTTCCGAGAGGAGTGGAAAAACCCGAAGGGATCCGAAAGGACCTGCGGCGGCACCAGAGCATCAATCCAGCATTGACCAACGGGGTGATGTCGGAAGGTGAGTTTGACAGTATTTTTTTTTTTTTCTTGACTCGAGTATAAGCCAAGTCAGGGTTTTTGAGAACAAATTGTGCTGAAAAACTAGGGTTATACTGGATTGTATATGGTATATATCGCATTCATATCAAAAACAACATAACGCATTACAATTTAATAGCATAGTCAGATAAACAATGAAAAAAACATGAAGCCTTAACGTAGATAACTTAACCCAACCACACAGCATCAAAATGTTTGAACAGTTACAGCATAATATACAAAGCAATTATTGCCAATCATTGAGCAATTCCTAACATCTTTAGCACAAAGACAAGTTAAATAATTTTCCTTATATTGGGTTGGTTTTCATCATGGACATCAGGTTTCATTAGTGTAAGTGTATTTCATTAGGTCTCAAACAGGTGCTCATTATTATAGTGACAATAGTCATCTGGTAAAAGTGATTAATTTGTCCGGAATAATAAATATAAATAGCCAGTGAAGCTTTAAGTGGATGATTGTCCAAAAGGCTTAATTATATCCCAATATAAACCAATTCAAAGAAACTGACTTATCTAGTATTCAAAGTCCATGGGATGTAAATCCCTGAGGGTTGATAAGCAGTGGAAATGCTTACTGGCTCTTGGCAGTGTGAAAAAGTTATAAGAGAAATGTTTGATAGCCATTCTCTGGGTGAGCATAGCCAGGTTGAACCCATTTGTACATGGGAAAACAGAGTTTTATATTTATATTCAGGAGTATCATTTCTCAATATTTGATTCCTTAAAAATATTTAAAATCATCTTACAACTTGATTGCATCCTTAAAATTTAGTCGCAAACCAGTTTTACGGCTACACAAACTCCAGCGCCCTACTTGAAAGAGTTGCACGTTAATTATGCAAATATGTTAATGAACCTAAAATGTCTGTAAAATACAACTAAAAAACTAATCAAACTATGATATATCTGCCCTTTGTGTTGTTTATTCAACATCAAAATTCCAATAAAAAAAATTATGTTTGTAGCTGTAACATCTAAAAATGAGAAGTGAATGGGGCAAATTCTTTCGCAACGCACTGCATATACTACATATTAAGCGATTCTTTACAGAGTAAAGGCACAGTGGGGTTATTGTGTTATAAGGGCTATATTTGATATATGTGCAGGGCAAAATGTGGTCAGATGCATTGAAAGATATATTTTTGATGAAGGCAGGGGCACGATATGCTTGATTGTCTTGTGAAGATTGTTAATGTATATATTTAGAATTGCAGTTTGGGACATTATTGTTATTAGGGGTTATTATGCTGTAAATGACTGTTTGTGAAGTAAGCAGATGAGCCATCTGGGTGTAGAAATACTTCATGGCCAGGAGAATTTGTCATGCAATTTTGTACCAACCCGGAACTTGCGCCTGAGTACTGTAGTCATTAGCTATACACCTATCTCCTAGATTTATAATACCATAAACGAGTAACCAAGACTGGCTTTCAAAAGTGGTGCTCTCCAGCATGTCAGCAATGGTTTAGTATGTTCTACAGCCTACACCAGTACCTCACATGACAAGCATGACCACCCTTCACACCTCTCCATGTCACTTGGCAAGGAGGTAGCATAAAACGGGAAACGGCCCAATTCTGGCCAAGCACCAGGAAATGTACCTGAAAATTGTACACCAGAAAATAGCATACAAGCCCTGATAAATCCCACCCTAGAAGCTCTGCATACTTTTGGGCCTTATACATTATTGTAATAATGTATAATTTAGATAATAACATTTTAAACCAATATCCATTCATTATTGGATATTTTACCACCAACTTTTGGGTGGGATTTTTTAACAGGTTGTCTGATTTCTACTACAACTTTTTGAAAATTATTTTTGTCATAGGTGAGACATTTTTGTCTCTAAATGCAGAAAATGCAACAATTTCATGAATGCTCATGTCCATTATTTTCACATATTGCATCCATTCTTGGGGGACATTTATCATATTTAAAATCTGCCTTTTTTTGCTCTGATGCCTGATAGATTTATCATTATGGCAGCAGCGGTCTTCTTATGTGACATTGAGACACTTTTGCTAAGGGCTGTGTGGCCAGTTTTTCTGGTGGAATTTGCATGTTCTTTTAGGTGCAAACTGTGCCATAAGTATTTAAGAAGAGTCTGCACCACATTTGTTCCCATGCACACATTTTATAGCATAGTTACACTAGACATCATTCAGGTGCTCAGTCGGACCGATTGCCAGATTATCATGCAATGTCCCACAGAAGTGTGTCACGTACCCTATGTAACGGTGCACCACAAAAAAGTGGTTCACTTATCGGGAAAGTGGCAGGAAGTGCCACATTCACGAAGAACGGTGTGCAAGTAATCATGAAACTGGTACACATTATACACAGCAAACTGCATTTAAGGCATTTTGCAATACTCTTAGTAAATGTGCCCCAATGTGATATTTTTCAAAGAAGGTTGCATTAAAAGTCAAACATTAAATGACAAACTGTTGTATCTGTCTTCTATATACACCAATGGGGGACTGGAAAGACTATTCGAATAGTCACAAGTCATAAATTCATCAAGCAGTTGCATTAGCCAACATAATGATTATTCTGCTGGAACTGCTCCTTTATATCTAACTCTACAAATAGCAGCGTCTCCTGCGTTCCAGAATGGGTTCCAACCGGCTATTTGGATATAGTGGAGACGAGAAATAAAGCAGGATAAAAGACGCGCTTTCTCCAATCTGACAATTTGTTTATTTCAATGGAGCAGGATAGGATAAAGTAACAACAATATTTCAGAATACGCGTTCGGGGCGGAGTGCACGCATTCTTCAGGTCCATAAAAAGCACACGTATTCAGCCTGATCTAGCTCCCGTCTGCTCTGGTTACTATTGAGCTTGGCACTCATTATCTGCAAATCAACACATTCACTCCAATGTCAGTTTGAGATGGATGCTCGTATGCAGATAATGATGCCAAGCTCAATAGTAACAGACGACGGGAGCTAGATCACGGCTGAATACGTGTGCTTTTATGGACTGAAAGGGTGCAATCCCCCCGAACGCGTAGTCTGAAATATTGTTGTTACTTTATCCTATCGCTCCATTGAAATAAAAAATTGTCCGATTGAGAAGCGCGTCTTTGTATCCTGCTTATTCTCGTCTCCACTATATCCAAATAGCCGGGTTGGAACCCATTCTGGAACGCAGGAGACGCTGCTATTTGGAGAGTTAGTAAAGGAGCAGTTCCCAGCAAATAATCATTATGTTGCTAATGCAATGCTGTAATGAATTTATGACTTGTGACTATTCGAATAGTTCTTTCCAGTCCCCCTTGGTGTATAGAAGAAGCTACAACTGTTTGTCATTTAATGTTTGACTTTTAATGCAACCTCTTTGAAAAATATCACATTGGGGCACTTACTAGAGTATGCAAAATGCCTAAATGCAGTTTGCCTGTGTATAATGTGTACCAGTTTCATGATTACTGTGCACCCGTTCTTCGGGAATGGGGCACCCTGCACGCCGAGAGTGAACCACTTTGTTTGTGGTCGCACCGTTAATAGGGTACACTGACACACTTCTGTGGGACATTGCATGAAACTGGCAATCGGTCCGGACGGAGCACCTGAGATGTGCTAGTTAACTATGCTATAAAATGGTTGCATGGGACAATGTGTTGCAGACTCTTCAATACTTATGCAAGCAGTTTGCACCTAAAAGACTGCAAATTCCACCAGAAAACTGGCACACAAGCCTTAGCAAAGTGTCCAGTCACATAAGAGACCGCTGCGCATAATGAAAATCTATCAGGCATCAGAGCAAAAAAAGGCAGATTTAAATATGAAATGTCCCCCAAAGAATGGATGCAATATGGGAAAATATGGACATGAGCATGCATAAAGTGTGCATCCTGCATTTAGAGACAAAAATGTCTCACCTATGACAAAAATAATTTTCAAAAAGTTGTAGTAAAACAGACAACCTGTTAAAAAATCCCACCCAAAAGTTGGTGGTAAAATATCCCAATAATGAATGGATTGCGAGAAAAGATTACTATCATAACATATTACAATAATGTATCGGCCCAAAAGTCATGCAAGCTTCTGGGTGGGATTTACAGGGCTTGATTATTTTCTGGTGTACAATTTTCAGGTACATTTCTGGTGCTTGGCCAGAAATTGGGCCTGTTTCCGCTTTGTACCTCCGCCCTTGCAAGTGAACATGGAGAGGTGTAAGGGGTGTCATGCTTGTACATGTGAGGTACTGGTGTAGGCTGTAGAACATACTAAACCATTGCTGACATGCTGGTAGAGACACACCACTTTTGAAAGCCAGTCTGGTTTACAGCGTATGGTTTAAAATGACTAGGAGATAGGTGTATAGCTAATGACTACAGTACTCAGGCGCAAGTTCCGGGTTGGTACAAAATTGCTAAAATTTCTCTCGGCCATGAAGTATTTCTACACCCAGATGGCTCATCTGCTTACTTCACAGAAACAGTCATTTACAGCATAATAACCCCTAGATAACAATAATGTCCCAAACTGCAATTCAAATAATACATTATACAATCTTCACAAGACAATCAGCATACTGTGCCCCTGCCTTCATCAAAATATACTCAATGCATCTGACCACATTTTGCCTTGCACTACAATAATCAAATATAGCCTTATAATAACACACATATAAACCACACTGTGCCTTACTCGAAAGAACGTTACGCTTAATATGTGTATATGCAGGCGTTCCGAAAGAATGTCACCATTCAACTTCTTCATTTTTTAGATGTTACAGCTACAAACATAATTTTTTTTATTGGAATTGATGGATAAAACAACACAAAAGGGCAGATATATCATAGTTTGAATGTGTTTTTATATATGATTTTACAGACATTTAGGTTACAACATATTTGCATAATTAACGTGCAACTCTTTCAAGTAGGGCGCTGGAGTTGGGTGGTAGCCGTAAAACTGTTTGCGACTAAATTTTTAAAGGATGCAATCAAGTTGTAAGATGATTTATAATTTTTAAAGAAATACAAATATATGAAAATGATACTCCTGAATATAAATAAAATCTGTTTTCCATGTACATGGGCAACATCTAGTTCACCGCGAGAAGTGCTATCAAACTTTCTCTTATAACTTTTTCACACGCCAAGAGCCTAAGCATTTCCACTCTTCATCACCCTCAGGGATTCTACATCCCATGACTTTGATAAGATAAGTCAGTTCTTTGATTGGTTTAATATGGGATATAATTAAGCCTTTTGGACAATCATCCACTTAAGCTGTCATTGGGTGTACTATTTTTTTTTATTGATTTTTTTAAATATGATTTTTTGTTTTTTGTTTTTTGAGTTTTTGGATTTTTTTTAACTTGTCATATAAACAAGGCCAATTTTTGACACATTTGTTATGCTTGAAGCATGTCCTGGCAATTTATTTATTCATTCCTGACAAATTAATACTTTTACTCGAGATATTGTCACTATAATAATGAGGCACTGTTTGAGACTAATGAATACACTTACCAATGAATCCTGATGTCCTGATGAAAACCACCCAAATAAGAAAATGATTACTCTTTGTCTAAATGTTACGGAATGCCAATGATTGCAAATAATTGCTTTTGTTATTATGCTGTAACTGTTCAATTTTGCTTGTGGTTGGGTTAAGTTATCTACGGTAAGGCTTCATTTTTCAGTTCATCTGACTATGCTATAAATGTAATGCGTTATTTTTTTTGATATGAATGCGAATATAACCATATACAATCCAGTATAACCCTAGTTTTTCAGCACAAAATTTGTTCTCAAAAACCCTGACTTGGCTTATACTCGAGTCAAGAAAAAAAAATAGTCAAACTCACCTTTCCGACATCACACCCGTTGGTCAATGCTGATTTGATGCCTGGTGCCGCCGCAGGTCCTTCGGGATCCTCTTCGGTTTTTTCCACCCTCTCGGAAAAAATCCTGACGCAGCAATGGAGATAGACTGGGCAGGCTATATACTACAGGGCTGGGCAGGCTATATACTACAGGGGCTGGCGGGCTGCAGGGCCGCGTTTCAGACAAAGTGGGGCCCTGGGCAAAACTACAAAGTGGGCCCCAAAATAAAACTATTTTATGACCAGTCACAGTCAGTAAGAGGCTCCCTTTAGTTGGTAAACAAACTGTAATATGGAAGAATTTTATAGGAGATAGATAGATGATGAGGGAAGAAGGCAGCATGGTGGCTCCGTGATTAGCACTACAGCCTTGCGCGCTGGTCAACATCTGCAAAGATTTTGTATGTCTCTCTGTGTCTTCGTGGTTTCCTCGTGTCCTCCGGTTTCTCCCCACCCAAAAAATTTGGGGAGGGGGACCGATTTTTCTGAAAGCAGACACTTGCCCCATTCAAAATGCATCAAATAGATTACATAGGTCGCCTTCATGCAATTTGATTCAATTGAAACATTTTTATAAAAATATTAAAATTTGACTTGGATGGCAAAAATTTTGATCCAACAGAAAATATTTACCTTCCATCTCCTAAATGTATACATGGACATTTGTAGTATTCACAAATGTGCCCTATTGATATGTTACTCAGGAATAAATCCCACATAATATCACATAAAACAATTAATCCTAGATTCTGCTTTCAGCTAGACATTTTTTGACAGTCACAAACCTGCACATATATCATAAAAAAACAGAATAAAAAGTAAAGGCGACATAAAACCATGAATTTGAAAGCAGACACCCAGGCCATGCATTTGGCAATTAACATTCAAAATTTCCTCTAAAAGAGTACACAATCCACAATACTTATTAAAGAAAATTATCACCTAAAAAGGAAGATGTTGAGGAGATCTACAGACCCCACACCAAAATATTACCAAAAATGCACAAAGGGAACTGCGAAAATCCCAACGATCTATCATTTGCTGTCCTTACACAATGGTAACCCAAATAAATACTATAGTTGTCATAAACCAAGCTAATGAGTAAACAGTCACGTTTAGATGTCGCCATTGTATACACCAAACAGAATCTCCTGCCGCTTCATAAGAATAGAGTGAGAATGTCATAACATAGGTGTAAATAATGAGGATGATGGGAAATAAAAACTATACCAGGACATGTGTGTGTTTTGGTGTTATTGAATGTTCATCGTATCTCAATTTCCCAACAAAAAATAACTATACAAAAATAAAAGGGAATAAGAGAGAGGGCCACATTATCACTTGTGCGCATAGGGTGTAGTAGTTGTGCCTAAATTCTGGCGATCGTGTTCCAGAATTATCACAAGCTACAGAATAGCACAACCAACTGGTGAAAGTATATTTCTGGCCTCTTAATACACTACTTTAACACAGTTAGGCGCAATTTTGGCGCAGTTTCGGCGTAAGTTAATTCAGGAGCCTACAGGGATGCCCTACAAGCCCCTCTCTGCTTCTCCCACACCCAGAATGAGAATGACCCTAACAGCAGCACCCAGGTGTGTGACACCCTGCACCCAGTGGCCTCCTCAGCAGGGGCTTCTCCTGGAGGGGCACCCCAGTGCTGACCCTGCTGCACCCGTTAGCGGCACAGATCCCCTCAGAAACACGGGTGACACTGTGGCAGAATTACATGGGGACACTTGTCAGACTAGGTGCAAATTCGTAACGTTCTCTTCTCTCTTGCTTGGAGCTCAGGATTCTGCAGAATGTGTTAAATAAGAGTGATGAAGTGTAAAGAGTCGCAGCTCCTGCAGAGTATCTAATGACTGTATTATCTGTACTAGTGTCTGCAGAGATCTCATGTCTGTATGATCTGTACTAGTGTGTGCAGTGTCTGGCTGAGCTTTGCTGCTAGAATGGCTTCGCAAAGGGGCCAGGCTTCTTCTCAGATAATGCCACCTTCGGGCGAGTGGGTGTTTGCCCCGTTTTTGCGCCAATGAAAAGGTCGCAAGTGATGAATCATTAGGCGCATCAAAACATCTGGATAGCTAGGATAAATGAGGGAAAGCTGGTTATTTTTTGCTGCGCAGCTAGCATTAGTCACATTTAGTCACACAAAATGGCAACAAAAAATGTGTGCCCTGAATGAAAAAAGGCGAAAAAACAACAGAAAAAAAACGATTGATACATGTGGCCCAAAGTGTGTTCTTAGATTTGCATAGAGAAGGGTTAAAAACATGAATATTAGTGATATTATCCCTTCTCAAAATGTAGTCTAATAATATAAAGTGAATATTTCCATTACTGTGAGGTGCAGCAGCTCCTGTGTGCAGCTAATGCTCCGCAGCGGTGCTAAGAATCGGAGATGGGGGAGACACTCAGGCGCTGTATCTCTGGTTCTGTGACACATAGAACCTCACTTATTTTTTCCTATGAAAGAAGAGAGTCTCCTCTTTTATATGTGTGTTTCTAAAATCAGAAACTGCCGTCGAAGTGATTTTATATATAAAAATGGCACCTGATATTCTCACTTTAAACCTGAATATCTCTGGATCCATACACCTAGAAACAAATTCAAGATTCATTTGAAAAAGAGATTCTCCCCGTTCTCCTGGGGGCCCTGGGCAATTGCCACCTTGGCCTACCCATAGCGCCGGCCCTGGGCGGGCTGTATCCTACAGGGGCTGGCAGCTATACAATACAGGGGTCTTCTGGCTATACTGGGAGGCTGTGACCATTGCATTCCCACCCTTGGCTTATACTCGAGTCAATAGGTTTTCCAGTTTTTGTGTGTGATATAGGGCCTCGGCTTATACTTGGGTCGGCTTATACTCGGGTATATACGGTGTATGTTTGGTTATAATATATTATATGTATATATATATATATACATATATTATACATATATATATATATATATATATGGATTTCTCCCTTTATTCCCCGCCATCATCCTCCTGCTTTTCCTCCTCATTCCTCCTCATCCTTCCCTCCACCCCCAGCACTCCTCTCACTTCATCCTCTACCCGTTTTCCTTCCCCTTCCTCCTCATGCCTCCTTCCTTCAGGATGAGCATATCTATAAAATGATTACGGAAATATCTTGAGGTGTTATGTACATGATAGGAATTCAAACCGGATACTTTTCCTGTGCTGCTAGACCTATTAATAGACCCATAGAGCTTTCATAGACGATATTCCAACTACCTAAATTCTAACTAGCCACATTTGTTCATATAATAAGTATTGTACATGGAATATAATTGCAACTTTGGATGTTGGTGATTCTGACCTTATTGCAAAAAATTATGCAGGTCATCTGCACGTACTGCCCATGCGTTTTTTCAATATTCCAGCACAATTATCCCTGCACCTTTAGAAATTGTCCAAATCATTTTGTGCAAAACACTCCCCCCCAAAACATGATAACAAAATGTGAAAGGACTCGCCCTATTCCATAGTATTTTCACAAAATGTTCACAGATTTTCAATACATTTTTGATACACACACACCACGCAACCTCTAGCCTAATAATGTGTGAAACAAAAATACACATCAAAAGACACATAATAAATGGCCCCCAATGTCATTGGCGAAGGAATGTGTTTTCAATCTCCAATGTGATTCACAGTTTTTAAATTGGTTCTTTCGTCTCTTTTGACCTTTTTGTTACTAACATTTCGGGAGGTCTGGTCGCTTAATGGAATCGTTTTCTCTGTTACCTTTGCAATGGTTTTTCTGTTATTTGCATTTGATTTGCTTTTTGGACTCTGTGCTGACAGGTCAAATTGCCTATATTCATGGCCTTTCAGAAGACATTGGCACACGGAATGAATACACATGGCAGTGTGGCACACTATTGGTTGTGCTATGAGGTACCATCTAGAAAATGGACAATACATTTTGTCTTATGTTGTCGGAGACAGAAACAACCTCTAGTGTATTTAAGATACTTACTTCTTCTCACATGTACTAAGTCTGCGGGGCTTCTTATGATATAAAATTTACCAGATTTATTTCTTCTAAATATTCAATGATATAACAGCTACTTCTTACTTTCTTGAGTGAAAGTTTTTTTTTGCCAATACTCTTTATGGATCATTATAATTCATTAACTCAGTTTTTAGCAGAGCAGATTACATTTTAACTGAATTTATTTCCCTTTCACTAATAAAAAAGAAGTATTGCATTGATAGCGACTGATTTCTCTAACCTAACATTGTTCATTTTGTAAGCTCCTTATTCAGGAGCTAGTTGCTCTGTAACGGTTCTGTAGTATACATATGCTATGTGCACACAACCATGTGCTCATCGGGTCAGCACAAACAAAAGAGGACGAGGTGAGCACTCCCACCCCTCCTCTCTCCATGAAGCAGTGTGAGAACACAGTGCTCATCTCACTGTGACGAGTACCAATAATCTTCTATGGGATCTCACTGCAAATTGTGTGGCTGGATGATGGCACCTATATGGTCATATGCACTTAGCTGGTCCTTGAACCATATCCAGTGGCAGATTCTGTGTCTCATGGGCTTGGGCGTTGGACACTACTTTGGCTCCCAGCATCCAACCAACATTCCTAGATTTAGGACTTAAGTCCACTCTATATACCTATCTTCTAATCCTCATATCGTGATGTCAAGTACGCCGCGACACCAAAGCATCATAGTTTATGCCTTTCGGCACAGAGGAGAAGAGGAAGCTGTGGCAAAGCCAGAGGACAAGTATGAGGTTTTTTTTTTCTGTAGATGAAGACGCGAACTCTGACTGATGATGGACTTCATAGATCTGAGTTGAGCCCCGGGGGGGCTGTGTTTTCTCATGTCCCCCCATGCTGGTTGGGGATGAAAAGAGCCTGACACATGGACATACAGGGGTTATTTACTTAGGGTGCGGACTGCACTTTCGCAGATATCCACATCTTCGGGTTTTGCATGGCTGGTCTATCATTTAGAAGGGGATTTTGAGCACGCAATTGGATTTTGGTGCAATCTCGTTTGGCTTTCATGCGACAGAAACAGGGGCAGCCAATGGACGATTTGATTAATTCGGACTGAGCGCGAGAGTTTACTTTAAATGTGTCACAGACATGCACTTACATGCACCGGAAAAAGGTGACTCCGGCGACCTGATCTGGGAACGACTCATGCAGAAATCGGGACATTCCGGATCGGGGATGAGCCAGGGACTGGTATAAATGTGCGCCATAATCTGCTCCTCCCCTTCCCCTGGGACTCGCCACAAGCTACTGCACGGACCCGTTGATCAAAGTAACTGTTAAAAAGTACTGAATGAATTCAGAACGCGACAAAGGAATTCGGCATAATATAGGCTATTGGAACCTGTCACCAGCTAAAAGGACATTCCTATGACAGGCTCTCTTTTAAGTAAAGCAGTGAGCAATCACATCTCTAGGGGCAATAAATAAAAAATTGTGCCCAGAACCTTGACTGGTGAAAACAATAGACGTTGAGTGTAAAATAGACTGTTAATCTCTCTTTGACTACACTGACTATTTAAATCTAGATCTGATATATGTGCAGTAAGCTTGGCTCTCAACGAGATCTTTAAAGTATATTGCTTTCCATATCTACTTAGGCATATGATTCTGTCAAAGACACATGCATCAATCTGGTCCTTATATTTGTTGAACTTTATTTGGTTCTGAAAGTGTATTTGCATCAAGTTTAGTGTTGTCATTTTATCAATTTATTGAACTCCTACCATGAATTATCTGTTAAGCATTAATTTAGTAAGTGTAGTTCTGATTGTGTATATGTTATTGTATGCACTGGCAGCTAACACATCTAAATCCAGTACCTTAAAGCAAAGATGCATGTTCATTAGGCCTTACTTGATTTATTTACTCATTTAATTTTAAGTACTAAGAATCCTTACCCCCTATAGGTTCCCACTTGAATGCGGAGACTAAACTTCTGAGGCCCACTGTCATAAGAGAACAGAGGAGATCAAGTGTGGCTAGGTTTCTCCGTAGAGCACTGTTGTAAATTATTGACCATTACTTTTACTCGTGACTTCCAGTTAGTTCCTTCTTCTACAAAACTGAAATAGATATGGATGATTATGATGATCCAGATAATTCATTTTCTTAGAGAGAAAACACTAAGTTGTTTAGTCTCACAAGTGTTATATATACTTAGGAAAAAGTGTCTTATTCACACAATCTCCCTTGAATCTCCTTTCTTCTTGTATAATCATTTTGTCAAGCTGAAATTTCAGCAGAATGTCCTTGGACAAAATATGATAGAATCTAACGGAATACAGATTAATACAACTCAACAGATGGGAAGTATCAACTAGGTCTACATCCATCAGCTTGCACATTTTAGATGGCTCGTAAATTCCACAATATTTCTAATCTGAAAGGATCTGCTCTAAGTTGTTGTCCAGTCTTGTTATCATAGTATAACAGTATAAGGCTAGAAAAGAGGTCCATCAAGTTCAACTTTTAAGATCAGCAAATGTTGTTTTTTTCCATAACACTGATTTTTTGCTCTCCAGATGCATTCAGATCTTTCTTAAACATTAAAAGAGTCCTCCACAAAAACCTCCTCCGGCATAGAGATCCATATTATCACTGCTCTTACAGTAAATATGGTATGGCAATGGTGAGAATCACCTCTCCTTTAGGCATGGAGGATGCCCCATGTCCTGGCTACAGGCCTAGGTATAAAAGATTTTTGGAGAGACCTGTACTGGCCCATCCAGATATTTGTCCAAAATAATGAGATCTCCCATCGCCATGTTTTTCTTAACTGAATTATTCCACATATTGATCTATCATTTTATTCTAGTCCCTAATTCCCCTAAATAGCGTGGTTGCTCTCCTCTTTACCATTTCTAGTTTTTTTTTATACGTTGGCTCCTAAAAGTTTTCACATTATCCAATATTATCTCACCAGTAATTGTATAAGGGCAAATCTATGTCCTTATATGAGAAGGAGTCCTCCTCAAATACATCCTAAAATTTATTTGCTCTAGCAGCAGATACCTGCCGCTGGTCACTAATTAGGTTAACCATCCACCAATACCCAAATCTTTTTCAGCGCAATTTTACCAAGTAATGACTGTTTAGAACATAATTGTACTTTGTTTCCGTGGTCCAAGTCATAGCTTTACATTATCTAAAAAAAACCTCATCAGTCATTTCTCTGATGCTGCACTGCCTTGGTTAAAACTGTTCACATTCAAAATAATTTACGTTATTCCTCATCATTGTCTTCCATCATGGGTTTTCCTGAGTAAAGACAGTTGAGAAGGCAACATTGAATAATAAACCTTTTTCTCATCTCCTTCCCAATATACCCCCAGGATTTCCTGGGCCCGCACACTCCATTTTTAGTTTCTTGTCATTTATATATATGCAAAATATTTTGGGATTATTTTTTATCTTTCCTTAGCAATATTTTTTCAGTCTCTATTTGCTGCCTTTATCTTGTTTTAACAGAATTAATTTTCTCTCTATAATCCTGAATGTCCATTGCTACCTTTGTGTTTTAAGACTCAAACGCAAACCAAATCACCTTGTTTATTGCTCTATCTCACGAACTGTACTAGTTAAGCACATTGGATTTTTCTTGTTTCTCTTATGCTTTTTCCCATATATTTGTTTTTTTCACAAGACCTTTTACAAGGTCTTTAAAAAGGACAATTTGGATGTAATTTTGAGAACATTGTTCCATTTGTATTTCCTTCAGATGGGCCCTATGTTAAGTTTTTGTAAAAACAAGGGCATACACTAAACTAAGAGCAGATCCTCCAGAGGGGCATTCACCAGCTGTAGTGCGCTTGTTTTACAATCTTTAATAACTTATGTACAAAAGAGCAAAAGGCCAATGATACGGGTGGAAATATCTAATCTTTAAAACGTTGGAAATTGATTACAATAGAGATGAGCGAGCATTAAAATGCCGAGTGCTCATTATTCGAGTCAAACTTTTTCTGATGCTCGAGTGCTTGTCTCGATAACGAACCCCATTGAAGTCAATGGAGAACTCGAGAATTGTTCAAGGGGACCTAAGCTCTGACAGGGCTTGGCCAAAAACCTGGAAACCTCAGAAAATGATGAAAACAACCAACGAAATGGACAAGAAACAGCAGGGAAGCATGCATGATGCCTCTGATGCGGTCTAATTGCACATTATTCCAAAATGATGGGCAACATATGGAGATGACACTGTAAACAAAAATCGTATTAAGTTACGCCACAACGTGAACTACATAACGCTTCACCGCAGAGAGAATGTGGAGTGGGATTTTACTGGAGAATAGCTGCTAAAACAGTAGTCAGGCAACTAACTAGAGGAAATTGCATTTGGCACCACTGAGAGCACACAAAAAGATGTATGCTGTGACTTTCACTTTCACAAAAAAAAAGTCAGACTGTGCTCATTAAATCAAACCCCCAATAATTGTTCCCACTTAGCCCTTGAATGGGATATGTGTGTCACTAAGAGCCAAAATACCGTTCGCAAGTCTCCCTGCAAATTTGTCACATATGGTAGTAGCTGCACTACTAGTGCCAACAAGCCCACACCACAAGCAAATGAAAAAAAAAGCTATGGGTAGCCCTACACAAGGGCTGTTGGGTCCTTGCGCCCATCCTCCGACGCTATCCCGACCACTAAGCAGCTCTATCCCTAACGCCATCCAGCGAGAGATCATCCCGAGCACCGCGGCAGTGCTATATATTCCAGGGTCACCTGTATCAGGCTGGGTGTCTGGCGAGTCTCCTGGCTTGTGAGATTGGCTCTGTTTCTGGCCGCCAAAAATCACAAACGGCGGAGATGCCATCTTTCTCGAGTTGGCAAACAAGTATGTTCGCTTATCTCTCTGATTACAATCTAAATGTGTGTTGTTAGTGATTCATGTAAGGCTTTCGTTTTCCATAAATATTTATGGTAGTAGCAGTGGTAAACTCGAGTATGGTTAGCACTGTTGACTTTGGTTGAACGATTATTTACAGTAGTCTCCCCTGAACTCCGGCTGCTGCATCTGCAAGAACAGTGCTGGTTTTACAGTCTTCTTTACAGTCCTGCAGACCTCTTATTGACATGCCCTCACTTGAAGTCCAGAACTTTATCTGCACAATACATTGAATAAATCTGTATGAGTGAGTTTTTTCTCCCAATGTGTTCAAAACAAACAGTAATTTTATGTTGGGTATTAACATTGCATTAAACTTAGCTATTTATGTTAGGTGACAATTGCGCATAAAATTGAAAATTATATAGAAATAATCCTACCAAAATGCATGATAAATAATGAAAAGAATTGACATTCTTTGTGAATATAGAATCACTCTCTATTTAGTTTGCATCTCTACCCCCCATTCACTGAATTGACATAATGGAATGTCTGGATATTTCTTTGCTAAGCAGCATTTAAATAGGTTCATAACTGGCCGTGGGCAGTCCATGGATTGAGCATCCAAAATTTTTCAATAGAGGAGCCTGATTACATATAGGTGCCAAAACTAAAAAAGTGGGGGGGATATAGTTATACTAGTCTATGACAGAAATTGTATCGTAAATTTTCACACCAAAAACTGCCTTTGCCACCATATAAAGTGCTTAAACATTTGCCAAGCAAGCACTCCTACAACCTAGTTCATAAAAGGGGTGTGGTCTATGGAAAGGGATTGATCATTGTTCCCCAAAATTTGTGCGCCAAAATAAAATGCGGACACACAGAAATTGTGTCCTAGTCTTTGGAAGTACAGGAAAACATATATCATCTAGACACCAGACACTTGACACTTGAATTTTGTGTGTCTATCCTTCTAACCTTATACCTCAAGACGATTCTCTAATCTGCCTTAGTGATTGCCCACCACAGTGAGGGCTATAAAAAGTATATTGATCACACAAACTGCAGGACGACCGGAGAAATTTAATAATGCTCTGCTTTTATCCACAGCACTTAATGGTATGATCATTATTACTTCTATAAAAGTACAAGACACATGATTCATTTATCTTAATCGCAGGCATATGCATGCTCCCTCGGTGGCGGCGCCCGTCCTGGTCTCACTTACCACTCTGTGTTCCTGCTCCCTCCTGCTGGCCATGCAGGCATCCCCACTCAAGACCACGCCACTGATTGGCGCTGGCCACGTCATGGTTTTCCTTAAAGCCGCTTCTCCCAGCAACCCTGCTGGATCTTGAGTGTAGGCCAATGAAAAGAAGTCTATGCTGTGTACCGTGCTCTGATCTCCCATTGGTGAACCTGGACTGCCCTGCCATCCGGACAAGTCATTCCTTGTGGAATGACCTGGTTGCACCAGCCCAGCAGCAAACCATCCTGCTTCGCTGGGCTCTGGTGAAGACCGTGTGCTCACTTAGATTCCGGTAGGTCCCTGACACCGGGTTACCCGAACTTTCAATTTGCACCTGCATGTTTTCTTTTTGTTGATCACTACTACGCTCTTTAATTTAAGTAGCAATTTCCTTTATTTAAATCATACAGCTTTCTGCACAAATTTTGGTGGCACTTTCTGAAATCGCTTTTTGGGGCAAACTTTGCCAACGGTTTTCATATGCCTGATTATGGACTGCGTCCCGGGTGCTTGTACATACCATGTCCCAGTTGCAGGCGCACCCGTTCCCCTGGTCCCCCCATTCGGCTCTGCAGGCTGACTGACCCGTCTGCACTTCAGTGACGCCTCCGTGGTCAGCCGTAGTGTCCCGCCCTCCTAGGGGTGTGCTGGCTCTATGAGCTTAAAGGGCCAGCACATAACTAATTGGTGCATGGCCCGGCCACCAACCTGTAACGACCATCTCCTGTAATGCCCGGCAACTTTGTCCTCAAACATTAGAGAAAGCTCTCTATAGTTGACTCCTGAGATATATCTGTTGGGACTCTGTTTTCATTCCTTGACCTTGCATCCTGCCGCCTGTCCTGACCTCCTTCAGACAACGATTCTGATGCCGATTCTGTTTTCTCGCCGTGGCAACTACTGCAAGCACAAGTCATGCCTGTGGAATTACTGGTGGTATTGCAGCAAGTCCACCTCGGCGGTGGGCTGTGGTGAATACCAGGTGCCACTGAGACTTGGCCCAGGTGTTGGCTTTAAAAATTGCTTGCAGTGGTCCCCACCGAAAACTACAGTAAGATCCTGCCATGGATTCCAGCCAAGGTTCCTTACCCCAAATGGCGCACCTCCCGCCATCATGGCTCAGCAGTCCAGCAGATTGTCCCACATCCATCAGCGGAGTTATAGCTGCCGCATCGCAGCGTCCAGTTCCTGTGGCAGCACCTTCTGCTACAGCAGCTACAGGGGGACATTAATCATAGGGGTTCCTCTAGTTTCGCCTATTTTTGTGCCTCGTTTTTCGTTCTCTTTTGGCTGTTGATCGATGAGGATCTAGTTCCGCTTAGTAAATCCTTCAGAACTATCTTCATGTCCAATTCATTTGCGCCTACAGTTTGCGCCAAATTGTCTCAAATTATCTGCAAATCAACACATTCACTCCAATGTCAGTTTGAGATGGATGCTCAGTCTTCTTACACCTTATATGGACGCCACCTGCAATACTCTGGGAGCTAGATCAGGCTGAATACGTGTGCTTTTTATGGACCTGAAGACGACCAGAGTAAGGTAAGGTGGGCGTCCAATAAGGTGTAGAAGACCGAGCATCCATCTCAACTGACATTGGAGTGAATGTGTTGATTTGCAGATAATGAGTGCCAAGCTCAATAGTAACCAGAGCAGACGGGAGCTAGATCAGGCTGAATACGTGTGCTTTTTATGGACCTGAGATGAAGGGTGCAATCCGCCCGAACGCGTAGTCTGAAATATTGTTGTTACTTTATCCACCTGCTCCATTGAAAATAAACAAATTGTCCGATTGAGAAGCGCGTCTTTGTATCCTGCTTTATTTCGCGTTCCACTATATCAAATAGAGGGTTGGAACCCATTCGGAACGCAGGAGACGCTGCTATTTTAGAGTTAGATAAAGGAGCAGTTCCCAGCAGAAATAATTATTGGCTAATGCAAGCTGTGATGAATTTATGACTTGTGACTATTCGAATAGTCTTTCCAGTCCCCATTGGTGTATATGAAGAAGAGACAACATGTTTGTCATTTAATGTTTGACTTTTAATGCAACCTCTTTGAAAAATATCACATGTGGGGCACATTTACTAAGGTATTGCAAAATGCCTTAAATGCAGTTTGCCGTGTATTAATGTGTACCAGTTTCATGATTACTTGCACCGTTCTTCGTGAATGTGGCTTCCTGCACTTTCGATAGAGTGAACCACTTTTTTGTGGTGCCACCTTACATAGGGTACGTGACACACTTCTGTGGGACATTGCATGATAATCTGGCAATCGGTCCGACTGAGCACCTGAATGATGTCTAGTGTAACTATGCTATAAAATGGTGCATGGGAACAAATGTGGTGCAGACTCTCTTAAATACTTATGCAAGCAGTTGTGCACCTAAAAGAACATGCAAATTCCACCAGAAAACTGGCACACAGCCCTTAGCAAAAGTGTTCAATGGCACATAAGAAACCGCTCTGCCATAATGATAAATCTATCAGGCATCAGAGCAAAAAAAGGCAGATTTTAAATATGATAAATGTCCCCAAAGAATGGATGCAATATGTGAAATAATGGACATGAGCATTCATGAAATTGTTGCATTTTCTGCATTTAGAACAAAAATGTCTCACCTATGACAAAAATAATTTTCAAAAAGTTGTAGTGAAATCAGACAACCTGTAAAAATCCCACCCAAAAGTTGGTGGTAAAATATCCAATAATGAATGGATTAGGTCGAGTTTAAAAGTTATTATCTAAATTAACATTATTACAATATGTATAAGGCCCAAAAGTATGCAGAGCTTCTGGGTGGGATTTATCAGGGCTTGTATGCTATTTTTCTGGTGTACAATTTTTGGTACATTTCCTGGTGCTTGGCCAGAAATTGGGCCTGTTTCCGCTGTTATGCTACCTCCGCCAGTGAACATGGAGAGGTGTAAGGGGGTATGCTTGTACATGTGAGGTACTGGTGTAGGCTGTAGAACATTACTAACCATTGCTGACATGCTGGTAGAGCACCACCTTGAAAGCCAGTCTTGGTTTACGTTATGGGATTATAAATGACTAGGAGATAGGTGTATAGCTAATGGACTACAGTACTCAGAGCGCAAGTTCCGGGTTGGTACAAAATTGCATGACAAATTCTCCTGGCCATGAAGTATTTCTACACCCAGATGGCTTCATCTGCTACTTCACAGAAACAGTCATTTACAGCATAATAACCCCTAGATAACAATAATGTCCAAACTGCAATTCTAAATATATACATTATACAATCTTCACAAGACAATCAGCATACTGTGCCCCTGCCTTCATCAAAAATATATCTTTCAATGCATCTGAACACACATTTTGCCCTGCACATATATCAAATATAGCCTTATAACACAAAACCACACTGTGCCTTTACTCTGTAAAGAATCGCTTAATAGTAGTGATATGCAGTGCGTTGCGAAAGAATTGCACCATTCAACTTCTCATTTTTTAGATGGTACAGCTACAAACATAATTTTTTTTTATGGAATTGATGTGATAAAACAACACAAAAGGGCAGATAATCATAGTTTGATGTGTTTTTTAGTTGTATTTTACAGACATTTTAGGTTCATTAACATATTTGCATAATAACGTGCAACTCTTCAAGTAGGGCGCTGAGTTTGTGTAGCCGTAAAACTGGTTTGCGACTAAATTTAAAGGATGCAATCAAGTGTGTAAGATGATTTAAATATTTTTAAGGAAACAAATATTGAGAAATGATACTCCTGAATATAAATATAAAATCTGTTTTCCCATGTACAAATGGGTTCAACCTGGCTATGCTCACCCAGAGAATGGCTATCAAACATTTCTTTATAACTTTTTCACATGCAAGGCCAGTAAGCTTTCCCATGCCTATCAACCCTCAGGGATTTACATCCCATGACTTTGAATACTAGATAAGTCAGTTCTTTGATTGGTTTATATTGGGATATAATTAAGCTTTTGGACAATCATCCACTTAAAGCTTCACTGGCTAATATATTATTATTACTGACAAATTAATCACTTTTACGCAGATGACTATTGTCACTATAATAATGAGGACCTGTTTGAAGACTAATGAAATACACTACACTAATGAAACCTGATGTCCATGATGAAAAAACCATACGCCATAAAAAAAGAAAAGGAAAATTATTTAATTGTCTTTGCTAAAGATGTTAGGAATTGCTCAATGATTGGCAAATAATTGCTTTATGTATATTATGATTGGAGTATCTAGCCAGATGTAATTTCTTTCTTTCTTGTTTATGACGCCGGATGTGGTGGCTTTATTCAGTAATCGTTCAGGATCGTTTTGAGTGTGGGAGGAAACCAGAGGACCCAGAGGAAGCCCACACAAACAGAGAGAGAAGATACAAACTCTTTGCAGATGTTAACCTGGATGGGACTTTAACCCAGGACCCCAGCTAAAAAAAGTGGAAAGCAATATGTTGTTTCTATGTAATTTATGTATGTGTTATTTTAAAGGCACAGTTCATTGCAAAAAGTGCACTCAGCTTCCTTCCAGCTTCCTGCCGGAAGGAATTAAGGGACGGGTGGGCGTGGCCAGACCAAAGCTGAATGCAGCGCGACTTCCATGCCCGTTTGTTTACATGGGGCAGGTACAAGAGAGATCACAGCACTGTATGCTGAGAGGGACCATGGAGGTAAGTATATGTTTAACCCACAGGTTGTTTTAATACCCTCAGACAACCCATTTAATGTTGATGATTATGGCTTAGAGCCAAGGAAAACCCAAAAGTAATTATCTAAAAAAAATTGGAATATTATATATAAACCCAACTGTAAATAATGAAAGTATGTAGATTAACCCCTTAAGGGCTCAGCCATTAGCCGACCATGTGGCAACTGTGTGGCATGTCCTAATATTGAGAAAACGACAACTTTCTTCAATTCCAACAGACAAAGGGAATATGTGATCATGCAGTCAATCACCTGCACTACAATCGGAGTCATATACTTTGCTACCTGCCCATGTGACCTGATATATGTGGGACTAACCTCCCGTGAACTTCGACGTCGCGTAAGAGACATGTCCTTGGGATTGAAGTGGCCAAAGACGAAAATGATCTGTCCAAACTCAAAACAATTCCACGCCATTTCAGGGAACATCACGGATGCGATAGCTCTAAACTTAAGGTAAGGGGCATTGATAAAGTGGTTGTTGACATTCGAGGAGGGGATTGGAGACGTGTTCTGACACAAAAAGAAACACGTTGGATTTATCTATTAGACACCATGTCACCCCGAGGACTTAATGAACATCTTAGTTTCTCTTCCTTCCTTTAAAGTTATTAATGTGCTCCTCCAATTGTTTTAACGTACCGTTATCTGGTTTGTTATATTGTATGTGATAGTGTTTTTAAAATTTGTTTCTGTCATCCCTCCTAGAATCGCATTGCATGTGTATATAGATGTAATTGTCTTTAATTTTGTGTCTGTCACATTTTTTCTTTGTGTTTTACAGATTTTTTGTACTATCTACCCATCCTGTGGACGCTGATGTACCGTTCCTTCCTCCAACTGTTTATTCTTTGCACTGTTCATTTTGTATGTCACTTTGCATGCCACTTCACTTGCACTTGCACTTTGCACCTGTTTGGCACTATTCACTCCACATGGTCATTTTTATCACCACTACTATTTTATAGGATATATATATATACCTGTATCTTTACCCTATTCATATACCTGTATGTTCATTTGTTTATATGTACCTGTTTTTAACCATTGTTTGCCCCCATCACCATGCAACCATTTGTGTTTTTAATTGATGTGTTTTTACATATGTTTATTGGCACCCTCAACACTGTATGCATCATGCACTTTATATATATTTGTGATATTGCTGCCCCATCTTTGGAGCCTTACACTCTTTTTTAGGGGTTAACAACCCTTTTTTTCAGTAGTACATATAGCTTTTTCATTTATTGGCTGTGATGCACGCTTGTGCATCTTTCATCTCCAAAATTCTTCCACGGCGCTTGCACTGACTCTTTGACATCACTACTACACTGTGATGTCCCCGGCTGCGCTGATGCCCGTCATCTCGCGATACTTCATTATGAGAACACCTTGGTATGCGCCACATTTGGCATTTTACATGCGCCACATATAGCGTGAGACAAATTTTTGTCGCACTCTCCTCATTGGAGCGACTCATTCTGTCACCGCCTACGTCCACTGATTGATGTCTCCATCCTATTGGGTAGTCGATCTTTATATACTTCCTCTTCCTATCACTAGATACTCCCCTTGAGAAATCCTTAGCGAAACACGTGTCGGGGTCGTGCAGTGCATGTTTGATTGTTTGGTATGGTAACTAAGCCCTAGGTGTATCCACTGTCTCACTATGTATCTACTATATGCTGTGTAACTTTGCTTGACTTTAGCCTATTGCACTTTACCACTTTACCTTTGAACTACATTTACTGTTTACAACTACTTATTATTCTCATGCATTGCTCCTCTGTTTTTAAACTGTTCCTATGTTATGTGCCTATAAATTTTTATTGATTTTGTGTTCATTATGATTAATAAAGACTATATTTCTATATATAGTTCACACTCTTTTTGAATCTTTTATAAATATTGTTTGATATATATCACCTAAATAAGTAGCTGAATAACATTTCCCATATGTCTACTTTACATTTTTATAATTTTTGAAATGTCTGGATAATTTATTTTGAGATCACGCGGCTTACAAATAGATCATTGATTTTCAGTATTTTCAGAATTAACTATTTTGGGGATAAATACTGTTTTGAATGGAATTTTACATATTTAGCATTAAAACTACCCTATATAACAAACCCATTTTCAAATCTGCACCCCTCAAACTATCAGAAACAGCTTTTAGGAAGATTGCTAACCCCTTGAGATCTTCATAGTAATTGAATCAATATGAAGGTGAAATTTAGAATGGTCAAATTTTGTCAGTTATACGTTCATTTAGCCCTAAAATTTACACACTTCCAAAAGATAAAAAGAGCAAACCCATTTTACAATTTGTTATGCAATTTCTCCCGGTTACAGAGAACCCCCACATGTTGCCATTACTTGCTTTATGGGAAGGGAAGGAGGGACCTGCAGCTGCCAGGATTTTAGTTTCCTCATTGGCCCATTTTGCTGGCTATAAAATTCTTGTTTTTTCGTTATTGGGGCCATATGATGGCATTTTTTTTGCGGGACGAGATGCTTTTTTCAGTGTTACCATTTTGGGGGTTGGTATCCCCTATTGTTGAAAATTTAGAATCTTTATTCGAGGTCACAAGTAGAAAAGCATCAATTCTGTGCTGGATTGATAGGTGCTATCAAAACAAACTAGGCGTCCAAAAAATCTTTTCAGTGCCATCAGCTGATCTCTGCCATGCCACCTCGCAAAAAAGAGCCTCAACCAACTATTGCATACATTTACTGTACTTTTTTTTTTTTATTTGTCCAACAATTTTCTTACAGTTGGTCTTATATAACATTCCCATATTTTGAGATAATGATTTTTTGGTTTTCCTTGGCTGTATGCTATAATCACCAACATTAACATAAACATGGTTTGTAAATCACTCTATATGCTATATGAGTTTCTCTTTTTGAATTGAATTACTGAAAAGAATAACTTTTTGCTCATATACTAATGGAAAGTATTCAGACCCCTATAGATTTTTGCTCTGTTTCATTGCAGCCAATTGGTAAGATCAAAAAAGTTCCTTTTTTGCTCATTAAATGTACACTCTGCACTCCATCTTGAGAGAAAAAAAAACCCTGAAATGTAGATACTTTTGCTAACTAAACAAGAAAAACTGAAATATCATATGGCCATAAGTATTCAGAGCCTCTGCAGTGACATTTACCATACATGCTGTCCATTTTACACACCCTGTATTTTAGATATATATATATATATATATAGTGACAGAGTGACTGGAGAAGAGGTAGATGGGGTGTATGTTTGCCCAAGGTACATCATTTTGCCTGTTACTAAAAAAGCAACCAGGATGAGTTTGTTATGGTTGTTCTAGAGGCCCCACTCTAACCGCACAGTTCGGGTTTTGAGCTGTCCATGTTATCAACCTACAGCTGTGCTCTCTCTGCATCTGGGGAATACATCCATGAGTTTGCTGCTGTGTATTGTTTGGGAGGCTGTGCAGTAGGCACAGACTCTAGTAGGAATGGAGAACTTATGTTCAGTTAGTGGGCAGACGGCCTAGGACAGTGATGGCGAACCTTTTAGAAGCTGAGTGCCCAAACTTCAACCAAAAGCGACTTATTTATTGCAAAGTGCCAGCACAGCAATTTTAGCAGTAATTTTTTCTCCTTGTTCTTTGACAACTTTAAATCGTTCAGCCTCCTAAAGACACCAATGCAGTTGAAAGGAGGAGAGCAAATTTGCTTATCATTGTAGGAAGGTTCTTCAGGAAGATTCTTTGAGTCCTGTCTGGTGAATTTCATTCTGGGGTGATGGCCTGGGTGCCCACAGAGAGGGCTCCGAGTGCCGCCTCTGGCACCAGTGCCATAGGTTCGGCACCACTGGCCTAGGACTTTATTGTGTTTATACTTTGCTTTGCTGCCTTTAATTTTAATGAAAAATAAAACTGGTTGCGGCCAGCTGCACCAAATGTTATTGCGGTGTCTCGCAAAAGTGCCCCTCTTCCCCAGGAGGCGACTACCCCGCTACCTAATCCCCTTACAATATACATACAAACACTGAGTGTAACAAAAAGATCAGGATGGTAGAAAATCTTGCGAAATAATCATTGCATCGAAAAAAAATTAAAAAAAAAATTTAAATATTTTTTAAAAACTTAGCTCCTCTGCCCACAGCCTTGGGGGCGCGGCATGGGACAATGATAAAATTTTAATGGGATACAACATATGTTATTGCAGGTTTGCATTACCTAGGAAAAAAAATCATATTGATTTTCGATTTTGGAAATAGATGGTGCTGTAATTGCCAAAAATCGAAATGTGTGCGCAAAAACATTGAAAAAAGGGGATATTTCAATAAATACAAAATAAGATCCAATTCTCAAAACAGATATATGCAATATTATTCCTAAAGCTAATCTAATGTTACCATATTGAAACACTGTAAAGCATTTAATATTTGAAAACTTTGTAAGCAACAAGAAAAATCTCCATTTTCAGAGGGGAGTAGACTTCAGCCTTCTAGGGGGCCCATGGAAACACAGACCACCCACCAAATTTTATACTGAGAACGACCTTCACCTAAGAAATCCTCATACATCTGTTCCTGCTCTCAATACTGATGTAAGAGCCATTTTAGGACCTTTGAATGTCCAGGGCTATATTTTTTAATATTAAACTTTGTCCACTACATTCTTCTTACACAGAATTTAGTTTCTACATAAAAAAATTCACATCCCCCCCTCACCTCTCCCCCAGGGAAGAAAATTCAGGATCAACTTTAGTGTTATTGGATAGATTCTTAAGAAATATGTGTTATATATTTTTTGTTATTTGATCCAATGTGTATTTCTTGAGATATATTGTATATACTCGAGTATAAGTCGACCCGAGTATAAGCCGAGACCCCTAATTGTAACACAAAAAAACTGGAAAAACCTATTGACTCGAGTATAAGCCGAGGGTGGGAAATTCATTGTTCACAGCCTCCCCCAGTATACAGCCTGCCAGTCCCCCATTGTATACAGCCTGCCAGCCCACAGTTGTATACAGCCTGCCAGCCCCTAAAAATAATAAACTCAGTATTCACCATTCCAACGTCCCGGGCAGCTCCACTTCCATCTTCATGTCCACAGCCGCTCCATCTGCAGCGCCTCTTCTCCTTCAGGCCGGTGCTAGGACTGTGAAGTCTCTGTACGCACGGCCCGGTCAGCACATAACTGTGACATCACAGTTGCTGACGTCACAGTTGTGTGCCAGCCGGGCTGTGCGTACAGAGACGTTGCGGTCCTAGCGCGCCTCTGAGGCGCTGCAGACAGAGCTGCCGCGGACCCACCGCGGACATGAAGATGGAAGCGGAGCTGCCCAAGCCATAGGAATCGTGAGTATTGAGTTTATATTTTTTTTATATACCCGAGTATAAGCCAAGTGGGGAATTTTCAGCACAAAAATTTTGCTTAAAAACTCGGCTTATACTCGAGTATATATGGTACCCATTTTTTGAAAATTTATTTACCCATTTTAATTTTCAGTGATTACAGCACCACCTGTCACCAAAATCCAACAAGCTAGGTCAAATCAATGTATTTTTTCCTGGGAAATCCGAGTCTGCAATAAAAAATGGTGGTTCCATTTAAAATTTTAAAGTTACCCCCTTGCCTCAACGTGAGGGAGTGGGGGTAGAAGACAATGTTTGGTATCATTGCAGGGATGATGTGTAAAATATTTTACACATATATCTTTAGTTTTTTTGATCCAATGTTTATTTTGTGAGATATTGTCATGGGTGATCCTGCGACCTATATCCCGGGTGCCTTCAGAGCCCCTACACAGCAGAACTCACTTCTCCTGACTCCAGCGGCAATTTCTGTGGCTCCCGATGATTAGCACTGACCTGCCGCCTTCCCAGATAAATTCCTGTCCCTTCCTGTGACCCTTGCCGGATCTTTGTGCCACACAGCCTTCGTAAAAGCTCCCCAGCAATATTCCTGTGTTCCCGTGTATTCTGTGTTCCTGTGTCACATGTGCCGGTGTTCCAATTCCTATCTGACTGGACCTCTCTTTGCTGACCCTGAACTTTAATATTGCATCTTTGCTCCCTGCCCTGACCCTGCGCTTTGACCTGACCACGATTCTGTGTTCCGCTAAGGTACCTCGGCCTCGGCTGCCTCCGAGGGCTAGTCACACCTGTGGAACGACCTGGTGGTACCCTGCCGCAGAAGACTATCCCGCTTTGCGACGGGCTCTGTTGAAGACCAGGTTCCACTTAGATTCCGGTCCCAGGTGTCGGCTAGTACCACCTCTCGCGGTGGTCCATAGGATCCACGCATCCCGAATCCTGACAGTAAGATCTGGCCATGGATCCCACCGAGGTTCTGCTTCCCGACCGGCCCGATCTTGCCACCATCGTTGTCCAGCAATCACGTTAGATTGCCGCGCACCACTAACATGTTGCAACAGCTGCTAGCCACTCCACATCAGCAACAGATTACTGAGACTGCTCCTGCGACTTCTGCCAATGAACCTAGGCTACGGCTTTTTATGCCCGACAAATATGATGGGGATCCCAAGCTGTGCAGGGGCTTTGTAACCCAGAGCCTGGCTCCTGTTTTCCTAAGGCCGCTCTGGTCTCCAGCTGTGCTGTCTGCAGAAGAGCCTTTGTAGGTGGATGGAGCAAGACTTTTCTCACAAGAGTGTTCCAGAGAACGACAGGGTAACCTCTGCCTGTATTGCGCCAGTCCGGAGCACTTCATTGGGTTGTGTCCTATTCGTCCCCAAAGTTCGGGAAACGCCAGCACCTAGGGTTCTTGGGAGAAGCTTCACCGCGTCGGGTCATTCCCGTGCTCCTTAGTGTTGGCACCGGCAGCCAGCTTCAAGCGTGTGCCTTCTTAAACTCCGGGTCTGCAGAAGACTTTCTGGATGCTGCCTTGGTCGCGCAGCATCACATCTCAGTTATCCACCTCAAGAAACCCCTGGTCATCTCTTCAGTCAGTGGCGAGATTCTCTATGTCCCAGTTCAGTATCCCACTGAACCACTGTGTTTGCAATTTGGGGCCTTGCATAAGGAGAGACTGTCCTTCTATGTACTTCCCCGTTCTACATTCTCCGTCCTATTAGGACGACCGTTGCAGCAACATGCACCTGTCTTCAACTCCCTGACTGGGGAGGTTCTTCGCTGGGGTCCAGAATGCCAATCTCATTGTCTTATGGCTTTCCACCCAGTCTCTACTATGGCCTCCTTCTCGTCTCTCATGTCTCTGAAGGGTCTTCCCGCCACTTATCTGGACTATGCTGATGTCTTCTCTGAAAAGCAATCGAAGACCTTACCACCGCATCGTCCATACGATAGCCCTATAAAACTGCTGCCGGGCACATCTCCATGAGGTCGAGTTTACCCGCTGTCCGTGCCTGAAACTGCTGCCATGTCAGCCTATATTAAGGAGAATCTGCCGAAGGGGTTCATCCGCAAATCATCTTCTCCTGCTGGTGCTGGTTTCTTCTTTGTGGCCAAGAAAGATGGATCTCTCCACCCCTGCATTGATTATAGGGGGCTCAATAAAGTAATGGTGAAGAAGCAGTATCCGCCCTTGATCACAGAACTTATTGACCTCCTCTGTGGTGCTAAGGTCTTCTCTAAATTGGACCTTCAAGGGCATATAATCTTATCCGCATCCGAGTGGGTGAGGACTGGAAGACTGCCTTAAACACCAGAGATGGGCACTTTGAGTACCTGGTCTTGCCCTTTGGATTGTGCAATGCGCATGCAGTATTTCATCAATTTGGTAAAGATAACTTCAGAGACCATACACCAGTGTTGTAGTCTACTTTGATGACATCTTGGTGTTCTCAGCTGATCTGGAGTCTCAAGTCCACGTACAGCAAGTTCTTAGGCACCTGAGGGAATTTCAAGGCAGATGCTCTCTGTTGTGCCTCTGAAATTATTGGGGAAACTGGCTCCTCGACATATCATCCCTCCGGAATAGCTGGTTGTGGCCATTCCAGCAGACCTCCGGCAGCTCCCATCTGTCAAGACTTATGTCCGACCTGACCTTCGGAAGAAGATTTTGGACTTCTTGTGGGTGGGCATCCTGGGGTGCAGTGCTCTCTAGCCCTCATCTCCTGCTACTATTGGTGGCCAGATCTGGTCCAGGACATACTGTATTTTGTGGGTTCCTGCACCTCCTGTGCTCGTAATAAGTCATCATGCCTCAAACCTGCTGATCTCCTGATGCCGTTGCCGATACTCAGCTGCCCGTGGACTCACGTGGCCATGGACTTTGTCAGGGACCTTCCCTGTTCCTCTAGGAATACCGTCATCTGGGTGGTAACCGACCGGTTCTCCAAAATGTCCCATTTTGTCCCGCTTCAAGGTCTGCAGTCTGCTCCTCACCTTGCCAGCCTATTCTTCACTTATATCTTCCGGCCTTATGGTCTCCCCCTGAGTATTGTATCTGACCGTGGGGTCCAATGTGTTTCCCAGTTCTGGCATTCTCTGTGCAGCCAACCCCAGGTGAAATTGGACTTTTCTTCAGCATATCACCCTCAGTCTAATGGACAAGTCGAGAGGGTTAATCAAATTCTAGGCTGTTATCTCCGTCATTTTTTCTTCGCCAGACAGGACGACTGGTCCACATAGCTCCTATAGGCAGAGTTCTCCTACAACTCCCTCGACTCTGTGTCTGCTGGTGCCACCACTTTCTTTGTTGTGTATGGGAGACATCCACGTCCAACCCTACCTCTCTCCGTGTCTGCTGATGTTCCTGCTGTGGAAAATTGGTAGAAGACCTTAAATCCAACTGAGAACAGACTTGTCAGTGTCTGCTTCGGGCGTCCGCCTGCACCAAAACTCAGGCTGGTAAGAAACACAGGTCTCCTCCCATCTTTTCTCCTGGAGATAAAGTGTGGCTGTCCACCAGGTATGTTAGTTGAAAATCCCTAGTTACAAACTGGGAACACTTTTCCTGTGATCGTCCGAGGTGTTGCAGCGCATTAATCCAGTGGCATATAAGCTGCGCCTTCTTCCCACCGTGCACATCCCAAATTCTTTTCACATCTCCCTGCTGAAATTGGTCACCTTGAATTGTTCCTCCCAACAAATAGCTCCTTCTACTCCTGTGGTTGATTCCACCAATGTCTATGAAGTCAAGGAGGTCCTGGACATGAAGTCGGTTAGAGGGAGACAGTACTTTCTCATTGACTTGAAGGGGTTCGGGCCAGAGGAGAGATTGATCTGGGAGCCCGAGGACATCATCTTGGATCGTACTCTACTTCCCAGGTTCCTCCAGTCTAAGAAGAGGGGGAGGCTGAAGGGGGAATACTGTCACAGGTACCCATGTACCTTAGTGTGCCCCCGGAGCCCCTACATAGCAAAACTTACCTCTCCTGGCTCCAGCGGAGGTCTCTGCGGCTCGCCTAGGAGACGGGATGTGTGTGCACCGAATCGCAAAGATTTAAAGGGCCAGTGCGATGATAACTGCCACTGGCCTACCTTTGCAGATAAATTATAGTTCCTTCCATTGACCCTTGCCGGATCTTTGTGCCTCACAGCCTTAGAAAAAGCTCCCCAGCAATATTCCTGCATTCCTGTATCTCCTGCGTTCCTGTGTGTCCCCGTGTATCCTGCGTGCCTGCTCGCATGAGTTCCTTCTCCTGAGTCCTGTGTGCCTGTGTTCCCGTTCCCATCTGACTGGACCTGCCGCTGCTGACCCTGGATTGGACTTTGACGTGGTATCTCTGCCGCCTGCCCTGACCCTGTGCCTGGATTTGACCACGATTCTGTCTTCCACCAAGGTTCCTTGACCACGGCTGCCACCGCGGGCTAGTCGCACCTGTGGAACGACCTGGTGATACCCTGCCGCAGCAAGACCATTCCACTTCGTGGAGGGCTCTGGTGACGATCAGGTGCCACTTAAATTACTGTCCCAGGTGTCAGCTAGTACCACCTCCTGCGGTGGTCCAGAGGATCCATGCATCCCGAATCCTGACAGATATTACACCATCCAAACCTTTTTGTTACACCCTGTATACATTTCTTAAGGCAGCCTGAATTGTCATTTTGTGGCACTTTTCTTATGCAGTTTTTAGAGCAAAGCCAAGAGTGGTTATAAAAGTTAAATTTTAATTCATTTATTTTTCATTTATAGATCCACTGCATAACACAATAGGTGGAACATATTAAGACTGACATTTTAAATGCCAGTCTACACATTCCCTTTGGTATCCTGTATCTACTAAGTGGCTCTGGCATAATACATTTTTTACAGTTTTTATCCAGCATAAAGGTGAAATAACACTTTCTTTTACATGTCCTTTTTTTTTTAATTTAAAGCTTCAGTTACTAAACTGCAAAACAGCAGTAGGATTTTCCAATAAACTGTTTTACATTACATTACATTGAATTGGTGACAGTTTTCAAGCTGACATGCAGATAGAGAAAAGGATTGCTTACCACACGGATTCTAACATTAATGACTTTCCATATAAGCATCTCAAGTGCAATAAAGAGTTAATTAGTTGAAAAGAATTAAAGAAGGAAGGAATATAAGGTCGTTTGCAGGTGGTCACAATACATTTTGGGTATCGGAGAGTATCTACTGATCTTTAATTAACCACAGATATTAAAAATGCAGAAACTAAAGACATATAGGACTGCTTCTTTGAGTTAAAGCAGGCAGGGAGTGTCACTAGTCCTGTGTAAGTAAATAAAGGGGGGCAGGCTGCAGCAGGCAATGCAAAATATGGGACTATAGGGTACAGCAGTCATGTGTAATTTGTGCAAATGGTTGCTGCAAGGCAAGGCCCTATGCTACATGGAGAAATGCCCAGCAAGCAGGGCAGTTTTAGGGGGTGGGATAGATATATATGTTCTAGAAAGTATCATCTAGTTACTTGGTAGATTTCCATTGGTGCTTCATGTTTGGCTTCTAGTAACTGCCAGGTGGTTCCTCAGATGACTGATAGCAAGGCATGAAATTTACAGCTTCCAGGGGCATCTAGCACTTTCTTTCAACTGGAGTTTTCATAGACTACAGGTACTACCAGCTATTGTTTCACTAAACAACAGGCAACTGTTTATCCCATTGAAATGGTAATGAAGTTGAGCCAGATGAACTATGTGTGATGAATAGAGATTAGCGAGCACTAAAATACTTGGGTACTCGTTATTCGAGACAAACTTTTCCCGATGCTCGAGTGCTCGTCTCGAATAACAAGCCCCATTGAAGTCAATGGGAGACTCGAGCATTTTTCAAGGGGACCAAGGCTCTGCACAGGGAAGCTTGGCCAAACACCTGGGAACCTCAGAAAAGGATGGAAACACCACGGAAATGGACAGGAAACAGCAGAGGCAGCATGCATGGATGCCTCTGAGGCTGCTTAATCGTACCATTATGCCAAAATTATGGGCAACAGCATGGCCATGACAGAGTGACCGAATGAGGCTAGATAGCATCTAAAACATGCAATAATTGACCCTGACACTATAGTGGACGGCATGCAGAGGCAGCGGCAGCAGTGGCAGGCTAGAGAGTGTCATGGCGACATACCCTAAATGGACTCAGGCTTCACCAAAGGAGGTGAGCAAGAAGCGCTGAAATGATTTCCTATGTGAACAAAAGGTTGACGTTATATTTAGTCGATAACACATCATGGTGGCGACATAGTGTCCAAGTTCCATAACGTACCTGGTGAAACACCCGAAAAATGAGCATGACACAGCTCTTTTGATAAGGGGACGACATGTTGAGTCAGCCATGGAGACGACTTCCATGATTAAGAGCGACAGTATGGGGCATTCATATTGCGCTGCTATGATTGCAACTTCAGGTCTCCAGCATGGCGGCGACAGATGGGCCGAGTTCCACTATGTATCTGGTGAAACACCTGAAAATTCTGCCTGACACAGCTCGTTTGATAAGGGGACGATGTATGGAGGCAGTGAACTAGTAGTAGATTAAAGGTGCTGCAGTTAAAACTATGTTAGTTGGATCTTGGGATGGAGCTGGCGCTCCGCTGCCAGACGAGCTTTCGACAATCCAAGCCCCTGTCTCTCGGCTACTCCCCAAACAGCACTTCTAAGAACCTATTGTATAAGATCAAGTGTAGTAGTGTTCTTATAAGTTTGGGTTATGGCGGGTGAGGGGAATGTAAACAGATGCGCAAGAAGCGCTGAAATAATATCGGTAAATGATAAAAGTTTGCCAGTATATTTTGTGGATTACACAGCAGGGTGGTGACAAAGTTAACAAGTTTGATGTGGAAGCCATGAAAACAACCCAAAATTCTGCCTGACACAGCTCATTTGATAAGGGGACAATGTATGGAGGCAGCTATATGGACGACTTTTGGAGGCAGCTATTTCGATGACGTGTGGAGGCTGCTATGGAGACAATTTAATTTGGATAGTGCCTGTATGTGGCAGTCCAAAAAAGTTTTCAAACCAGAGGAGCAGGTAGGTGGTCCTCCAGAAAAATTAAATACATAGAGTACTATAGCTAGAGCCAGTTGGCCCTGGCAAAAAATAGCCAGTTGCCTCTGCTTTAGTGTACAAAAAGGAGGAGAAGGAGGACAATGAGGAGGAGGAGTGCATAAATTATTCAGGTTGAGCTTCTTTCACCTGCTGGAGAATGGAAATCCTGAGAAATCCAGGCTTTATTCATCTTGATAAGCGTCAGCCTGTCAGCGCGGTCAGTCGACAGGCGTGTACACTTATCGGTGATGATGCCACCAGCTGCACTGAAAACCCGCTCGGACAACTCGCTAGCGGCAGGGCAGGCAAGAACCTCCAAGGCGTACAGCGCCAGTTCGTGCCACATGTCCAGCTTTGAAACCCAGTAGTTGTAGGGAGCTGTGTGATCATTTAGGACGATGGTATGGTGAGCTACGTACTCCCTCACCATCTTTCTGCAAATATCAGCCCTACTCTGCCGAGACTGGGGACAGGTGACAGTGTCTTGCTGGGGTTACATAAAACTGGCAAAGGCCTTGTAAAGCATACCCCAGCCAGTGCTGGACAAGCTGCCTGCTCACCTACTCTCCCTCGCTACTTGTTCTGCACAAGTACGCCCTCTGCCGCTAGCGCTGTCAGAAGGGAAATACTGTTTCAGCTTGTGCATTCTCACACTCCTTTCCTCTCCAAGGGATCCAGGAGAGTGAATACCCAGTAATCGGTGCTGGAATAAATTCTTTGAACGCGAGGGTTACGGGATAGGCAGCCTAGCATGAAATCTGCCATATGCGCTTGAGTCCGCAAGAATTCACTCTCCTCACTGGCCTGACTGTCCATTTCCTCCTCCTCCAACTCCTCTTCTTCTGCCCATACACGCTGAACAGTGAAGGACTGAACAATGGTCCCCTCTTCTATCTCGCCAACATTCTCTTCCTCTTCCTCCTCATCCTCCTCCACCTCCTCCGATATGCGCTGAGAAACAGACCTGAGGGTGCTTTGGCTATCAACAAGGGAATCTTCTTCCCCAGTCTCTTGTGACGAGCGCAAAGCTTCCGACTTCATGCTGACCAGAGAGTTTTTCAACAGGCCAAGCAGCGGGATGGTGAGGCTGATGATGGCGGCATCGCCACTGACCATCTGTGTTGACTCCTCAAAGTTACTCAGCACCTGACAGATATCAGACATCCACGTCCACTCCTCATTGTAGACTTGAGGAAGCTGACTGACCTGACTACCAGTTCTGGTGGAAGTTGACATCTGGCAGTCTACAATCGCTCTGCGCTGCTGGTAAATTCTGGATAACATGGTTAATGTTGAATTCCACCTCATGGGCACATCGCACAACAGTCGGTGAGTGGCAGCATCTGTGCTGGACTTCCTGAAATGCGCATAGATGCGGCGCACCTTCGTGAGCAAATCAGACAGATTGGGGGTATGTCTTGAGGAAAACGCTGAACTATGAGATTTAACACATGGGCCAGACATGGCACATGCGTCAGTCTGCCGAGTTGCAGAGCCGCCACCAGTTTACGGCCGTTGTTACACACAACCATGCCTGGCTTCAGGTTCAGGTTCAGCGGTGCCAGCCACAGATCAGTCTGCGCCGTGATGCCCTGTAATAGCTCTTGTGCGGTGTTCCCTTTATCGCCTAGGCTCAGCAGTTTGAGCACCGCCTGCTGTCGCTTAGCGACGGCACTGCTGCTGTGACTAGAGCTACCGACTGATGGCGCCATGCCCACGGATGGTAATTCGGAGGAGGAGGAGGTGGGAGGAGGCAGAGGCATAGTAGGCCTTTGAGACCTGGACCGAGGTAGGCCCCGCAATCCTCGGCGTCGGCAGTATATGACCAGCCCCAGGGTCAGACTCAGTCCCAGCCTCCACCAAGTTAACCCAATGTGCCGTTAGTGATATATATTGGCCCTGCGCGGCAGCACTCATCCACGTGTCCGTGGTCAGGTGGACCTTGTCAGAAACGGCGTTGGTCAGGGCACGGATGAAGTTGTCTGACACGTGCTGGTGCAGGGCTAGGACGGCACATTGGGAAAAGTAGTGGCGGCTGGGGACCGAATACCGAGGGGTGGCCGCCGCCATGAGGTTTCGAAAGGCCTCGGTCTCTACCAGCCTATAGGGCAGCATCTCCAGGCTAAGCAGTTTTGAGATGTGGACGTTGAGGGCTTGGGCGTGTGGGTGGGTTGCACTTTACTTCCTTTTGCGCTCCAGCGTCTGGGGTATGGAGAGCTGAACGCTGGTGGATGCTGTGGAGGATCGTGGAGGCGAAGATGGGGTTTTCGCACGGGAGGTGTTTGGGCCGGGGTCCTGGGCAGGGGGCTGACTAGCAGATGACACAGGGGAAGGAGCAGTGGTGTGCCCGGCCGGAGGTGAACGGGCTTGGTGCCATTGAGTGGGGTGTTTAGCATTCATATGCCTGCGCATACTGGTGGTAGTTAAGCTAGCAGTGGTGGAACCCCTGCTGATCCTGGTTTGGCACAGGTTGCACACCACAGTCTGTCGGTCATCCGGTGTTTCTTTAAAGAACCTCCAGACTTTTGAAAATCTAGCCCTTGCCACGGGAGCTAGACTACGGGAAACATTTGGCGCTGATGCACCAGCTCTGGCCCTGCCTCTCCGTCTGGCCCCACCACTGCCTCTTCCAACCTGTTCTGGTATAGGACTCGCCTCCATCTCAGAAGCACTGTGTTCACCCGCCTTTCAACCCAGCTTGGGTCTGTCACCTCATCATCCTCTGATTCCTCAGTATGCTCCCCCCTCGGACTTGCTGCCCTGACAACAACTTCACCACTGTCTGACAACCATGTGTACTCATCGTCCACCACTTCTTCCACTACGTCAATAATGTCATCATTACCCACAGACTGCAACCGGTGGAAAACCTGGGCATCGGAAAATAGCTCAGCAGCAACCGGCGTACCCAAGTATTAATTAAATTGTACAAATTAATTTCAATGCCACAGTCAATTCTCTGGCTAGCTAAAATATGTAAAAATATTATCATAAATATTCTTTGAGTTTCTGGGATGATCTAGCAAAGAAATGACCACCACAAATGTATGGGTTTATAAATTATATAAAATAAAAGTTACTTTGAGTACAATAGGGGATAATAAACAAACACTCCTTTCTCCTTCAACTACAACTGATGATTACTAGTTAAACTTAACTACATACAATACACCTGGTATCTCAGCCTTTGTCCCTTGTAGATAAAGTTACATTTATAACTCTCCTTATTGGATCTTGTATGAAGCCAAAATGGTGCTCAGCAAGATGACCCTTTCTTCTGAATTCTCTGGGTGATGGTCTTTCCGGTATCCTCCTATCTTTCTCTTGCTGTTGATCTAATCAGTTTAAAGAGAAATATATCCTTATCTAGAAGGCTCAAAGACTGAGATACTACAATAAGTACAATAAATCATGATATGATGGAATCATAACCAATCACCATTCCTGGAAATATAACAAAAAGTACTGTACACATATTACATATTGAACACATAAATATACATGTCAGACATAAATATGGGAAAGAAGCGTAAATTTACACATGACGCCTATTCATACCTTAAATAGCTTGACTTGGGGTCTAGGACATCTGAGGGAAAACAACAGGACAGCTGGAGAAGAGACAGCAGAGGACAGTAGATTCTGGACTTCTGTTTCATTCTCCCTAGACGACAGCCCAACCCCTGCCACTCTGGCCCACCCGCAGAGCTGAAGGAACTTACAGCAAGGTACAGGCCAGAGAATGGGTGCATTTCTAATGGGAAGTATCAGAGGCTGCATGAGAGGGAGAGAAGAAGAGTGATGCTTCTCTCCTTGATGCAAAGGCTGATAGACAGAGCTTAATCTGTGCTCCTCATGTGTCAGCAGGGAAAGGGGTACAGGGCATTGAGCTGTAGATCTATAGCATAGGCCCCAAATCTAGGTGCCTAGCACCCCATCACATGGAATTCTGATGCCTCGGGTTCCGTTTCCAATGTAAACCTATCTGATCTCTTGACAGAAATCACATTATACCATCACAATGATGGTAGCCTGGTAACTACTTGGGTTGTATGTGACTCAGAAGTAAAAACATGATTATGTAATAGATTAGATTTATGCTTTTTCTTCATGATGTGCAGTATGTTGAAACTATTACCCACTGAGGTTATGTTATCATTCAGAAATAATACTAAAAGGGGTTTTACCTCAAAAGATTCTGATTTACAGAATAGGAGATATCTGATGGCTAATGCTTGGACTATTGGGCGAATGGGGTCATCCTGAAATAGAAAATAAAGCTGTTTGTTTCTTTGTTCTGTTTAACAATATTAAATATAGAATATATTTGTAGAAATTACAGAAAGGTATTATACTATTTTGTAAAATATTGCATTATGTAGTGTGCAAGAAAAGATTAATATGCAAAAAACCTCTATCCACTGCAGACTTTTTTTACTAAGAAAAAAAAAGTTCCTTACCAGGTTTTCTTTGCAAAAGCATTTCACTTCATACTTCAATAATTTAGTTCTTTAGAGAGTCTATTAACTTGACTCAATTAAGCAATGATGTATGAGTGTGTATGTATAGTCCCTAAGCCTTCTCCCCAGCTGAGAACACACATCTATTCATTTTCTTGCTGCTTTTAATACTAATGTGTCTAACAGTGAAGACAATTTCAGCTGGTAAATTTATTTCAAAGTAATTTTAAGAAGAAAAGCCGAAATCAGTTTTGTCTCATTTGCATAGATTTGGCTAGAGTTCAGGGTAAAAGAGTAATTTTCATTTTGCTTTAAATGAACAAAACAATCTAATGCATAGTTGTCTCATAAAAACGTCTCTATGGGGTTACGAGAAATGAGCAGTTTTCTTCACTTAAAACTATTTTTTGCCAAATTACAGTAAATATTGTTTGGTTTTTAAAAATAAATAGAAAATTTCTTGCAGTTAATTTGTTATGTTTCCGTATATATTTCCACAGATAGTATTAGGGTATAACAAATAAAACACAAAAACACTATTTGAAAACTGGTATTAAGGCTTCCCACCTTAAAAAAAACTGTAACAAAAGCAGTTTGATGTAGCCCAAAACTGTGTTTTGTGTTTTTTCACTAAAGTAGTAAAATATAAGAAAACCTGTACACACATGATGTCATGTCCTTAACGTGTATCGATTCACAGACTGGCTTATTTATTTAACCTATAACGGTTGTCACACAGGGACTGGTGGAACATTGTGCAAATGACTCATGTTTTGTCATCTGCACATTGCTTGAAAAAATGCCATACCAAGGAGATTCTTTGAGCCGCCTTTGTGTGCTCACCCTTGGGCATGGAGGGTGGTAGAGGGTCATGTTATAGCTATGGGCTGACCAAAGCGCCTTTCCATCCTCTTACACCTTCTGCTGGCTACCTAATGCTTTGTCACCATGACCACTTACTCTAAACTATCATTGCCTTTAAACAATGTTAGCTCTAGGACATTGTAATCACCCCTCAGATCTTCTTCAATCAAGCCCTCACCACTACCCTCCTTGTCAGTCTCCACATTGCAGAAATCCAACACTTTGTTTTCATCAACATTATTGTAGATGTCCTGTGATGGTCTGCTGTCTACATCCTCATCCTCCAACACAAGTTCTTGTGAATCTTGCAACTCTATGGGGCAGGTTTATCAAGTGTCTGAAAAACAGAATATTTCCAGTTGCCCATGGCAACCAATCACAGCTCCCCTTTAAAATATTCATGAGCACTGGTAAAATGAAAGCTGACCTGTGATTGGTTGTCATAGCCAACTAGAAATATTCAGACTTTCAGACACTTGATAAATCTGCCCCTATATCTGCAGCTGGGACAGGAGCCAGTGGATGTCCCATAAAATCCCAGCTAGAGTTTTCAAATAGCATTAGTGAAAGCTCCATGTCCTGTGGCTGAGAAGTACTTGCTGTTTCGAATGGGGTGAGGTGTAGTGATTTGCACAAAAGAGGTGGAGGTGGTTGAAGACAATCCGATGGAACTAAAGGTTCTCTCTTTTTTCTGGAAATACACATGCAGTATTTTACATTACCTTGAAAAGACCCATAATTTAAAATTTCTAGCTGCTCCTCATTGTTATTCTAGATGCTGCCTCTCCTGGAAACAGTGCTGGTCGGGTCTATTCATAACAACAAATACTGTTTTCTAGCACGGTGACACCCAGTTTCCCTGAAAATAAGACACTCTCCAAATAACACCTATCACAATTTTTTTTAAAGCTTAGAAATATAAGGCCTCCCCCTAAAATACAAAGATCATTTAGCTACTGCAATAGGTTGTGACATGGGTAAAGAATTCATCAAATAAAATCAGTAACTGTTGCATTGCAAATGTGATATGAGCAGCTACCTGAACAGGATATTTATCATTTAAGGAAAGTGCTATTTCTAAACATGAGTTAATGGATTAATGTTCTTGTTCTCTTTGTACTGCTTCAACATACTTAACCACTTTTTTTTAGTGCACCTTTAACCGTGCAACACACTTTTGTCAGACTTTTCATGTTAAATGTGGCGAACTGTCCGAGTGAAAACCGGAATGCCCCCCTCAATTCAGAAATTTGTGTTGCTTGAAGAAAAGTGCAGCCACGCCACAAAATAGTCACGTGTGAAAAAATACAAGAAGTGATTTAAGACATAACTTTTACCACTTCTTGTAATAGCAAGAAAAATCAAGGAGACCTGGAGAAGTATCTCCGTAAAAAGCTAATCTCCCCGCTGCCGCGGTCTCGCAAGATGGTGCCGGAACTCCTGCCGGAATCAGACGCGCCAGAAGACTCGGAGGCAGAGAGCCAGGACGCAGACCTGAGAGAGGACAGACCATCTCCCCTCTCCAAGAAAACACTTCAAAAGGTACTGGCACAAGCTCTAGCCCCAGTTTTACAAGAACTAGCGGCTATTAGAGAAGATGTAAGGTCTGTGGGCAGGAGGGTAGAAACCCTTTAGTGCAGCTTTAGCACACAACATGGCAGTACAAGCAGATGGGCTGAACAGAGCCATACTGCAAATAGAAGATCAGGAAAACAGAAGTAGATGCAAGAATGTGCGGATAAAAGGTTTACCTGAGGCATATGCATTTGACACACTGCAGAAAACCGCTAAACAGATATTTTCTCGCTTGCTCACCGAAGAACGGGCTAACAACATTATCATAGAGAGGATACATAGATCCCTGCGGCCTCTACCGAAAGCAGATGAACCGCCGGGAGATATAATATGCGGATTACTAAGTTACCAAGACACAGCTGCAATACTTAGAGCTGCCAAAGAAATTAAAGAGCTGCAATATGAGGAGAACAAAATCTCTCTATACCAAAATATTGCTCCATCCACACTTTATAAAAGGCGCCTTCTTCACCCGCTAACAGACCACCTAAAAAACTACAATATCATGTATAGTTGGCTTTTCCCCTTTGGACTGAGCTTCTCCACACAAGGGAAGAGATGTGTAATAAAGACCCCCGCAGATCTACAAAGAGCCTGGGATATCTTGGACATTAGCCCACTACCGATCACCTCCTGGATGCCGGTCCAAAAACAACATTTAGAACTGCCAGCGCTACCTTTGATTGAAAAATGGGCAACCGTCTCTAAGACAAAATCCCCCAAGAACAGAAATCGGCCTATATGGAAGGCCTTTAATTTGTGTGATTCTTCAGCAGTCACTTAAGTATAGCCCTTAAAGCTAAAATTGCAACCCACCGGATAACCCAGATCTAATTCAGCAAACCCCAATACCCCTAACCAACTACATCCTTCCCCCATCTCTCAACCCCTCCCTTACACACCCCCCTCCTATCCCCACCCTTACCCCCTCCCCACACCATCTTCCATAAACGAAGTTAAGCAACTAAGCTCTACTAGACATATCTACCTTTACCCCTCCCCCACACCCCAAAGGGAAAAAAAAGCCTAGACGAGCAATATAGAGGAAAATTTCTTCTCCTTGCTACACACCTGCTAACAATTATTGCCTCCCTCCCCCATCATCTCCCACCCCATTTTTGGAAGAATTCTCCAAATGGAGCCATAATTTTGATTTGTCACAGCAGGAAATTAGCCGTGGTAAATAACCTGCAAACCCGATCAGGTTTTTACAGACTATCTGTAACTGACCAACTCCCCACCCCCACAAAGGTCACAGAGGTTCTGAACATCTTTGATCTTACCATTGAAAGAAAGCCAATAAATGGCTTCATAAGAAAGAAATCTAAAATACTTTATGCTAGCACAGTATTTTCATTTCATTTGATGTTAATTGTATTCTTACAGTTTACTTGTTTGTTAACATGTATGCTTAATATGTTCTATTATCCAGTCATTGCTCGCCAACTGCCTGAGGAAGTAGTGTCTCCTTTATCACCACACCAATGACGTCCATAAAAGGTAACATCAATGAATGCTCGAGCGCTAAACACACCTAGGAAGAGATCGCAAATGATGATCCTTCTCCGAAACATGCATTCAGATATATGCTTCCTGCAGGAAATGCATTTTAAGGTAGGAGCAGAACCCAAATTCCCGAAACGCAAGTACAATTATTGCTTTCATAGCACATACCACAAAGCCAAAAGAGGAGTGAGTATCCTGATATCTAAACAAGTCCCTTTCACCCACTCAGTGACATGGTCCGGCCCAGAGGGGAGATTTTTAGTAGTTAAAGGGAAGATTGGTCCCATTCCAGTAACACTGGCCTCCATTTATGCTCCAATAAAGAAACAAATTGGATGGCTAAAGGAGACACTACTTAAAATACATGAAATGGCAGATGGTCTGCGGATCATAGGAGGAGACCTTAATATAGCCATTGATCCCTCTCGGTACAGCTCTAAAGGAACCACCATGTACTCACAAAAATCATTAAGTTCCTTACACAAATGTCTTCAGGAGGTAGGAATTACAGACGCTTGGAGGACTCTGCACCCAAACACACGTGCCTTCACATTTTATTCACACGTACACAATTCTTATCAAAGAATAGATTATCTTCTAACCTCCTCCACATATATAGACACACTATGTACAGCCGAGATAGGCCCGATAACAATATCAGACCATGCACCCGTATCAGTGACGTTCTCCCTAGCAGAAATCCCAAAGAAAACTCTCATTTGGCACTTAAATGAAACATTACTAGACTCACAAGAAACAATAAATAAAATTGCATCTAGAATTGAGCTTTTCTTCAAAGAGAACACAGCAGAAGGGCTTTCCAAGACAATAATTTGGGAAACACACAAAGGGGTGATAAGCGGAGAACTCAAAGCTATAGGAGCCAGAAATAAAAAGATGAGAAATGAGACACTGAATAAACTTTTAGCACAAATTTCAGCCCTAGAAGCAACAACAAAACTCTCACAGAGCCAACAGCATAGGGAAAAACTCAATAATTTGAGAAATGAGTTACTGAACCACTTAAACATTAAATCAGCCAAACAATACCAATATGCTAAATTCAAATATTATGCACACGGCAATAAAGGAAACAAACTTATGTCACACCTCATGACAAAAGACAAGAATGCCACATTTATTACTTCATTGACCACTCAAGAAAAAGGGAAACTTATGAAATCCAAGGATATAATTGATGCATTTAGATCTTACTACACAGATTTATATAATATCAATGCATCCTCCCCATTGGACAAGGCGCACAAAAACTAGAAGCCATGAAAACTTTCCTACAAAAAATAAAATTACCTTTCCTAGATAAAACTGCACAACTCACTCATTCAAACAGTAACACAGGAAGAAATCGCAGATATAATTGATTCCCTTCCACTGAATAAAAGCCTAGGCCCAGACGGACTCCCATCTGGGTACTACAAGAAATTTAAAAGAGTGCTTATACCATATATAGTGGAGTGATGCAACTCTCTCCTTACAGGGAACTCCCTCCCACCACAAGCATTAGCAGCCATTGTCACAATATTACCCAAGCCGGGTAAGAATCTAGAACAATGCGGAAGTTACCGTCCAATATCCCTATTAAACGTGGATATTAAAATCTGGGCCAAACTTTTAGCCAAGCGATTGAGTCCACACCTTCCATCGCTTATGAATCCAGAACAAACAGGGTTTGTCCAGGGAAGAGAAGGTAACCATAATTCCACAAGGTTTCCCCTTTAAATGGCAAACCTCTAAATTGAAATATTTGGGAATACACATAACCACGCAATGCACTTCCTTATTCATCGAAAATTATACCCCTTTATTAACGCAAATAGCAAACATGTTAAACTCATTAGCGCTACCATATATCTCATGGTTGGGACGGAAAAATTTACTTCAAACATTCATAATGCCCAAACTCTTATATCTTTTACAAACGCTACCCATAGAAGTCCCTAAATCATATTTTTTTAACTAAGCTAAAATCCCTGTACACATCCTTCCTGTGGAAAGGCAAAAAAGCCAGAGTCCCTTATGACAGACTAAAACTCAAAAAAGAGAATGGAGGCTTCAATCTCCCAGATGCTTTAAGTTACTATAGAGCTATACATCTAAAGAGGTGGATACAGCTCCACAACCAAAAACTAATAAATCCAAGTTTAGAAATAGAACTAAGCATTCTAAAAATTGCACAAAAAGCACAATTATGGGGCATTAAAGCAACGGGAGTTTGTCAAAATATAATCACAAAAGGGACAATAACAACATTACAGGCGCTTTGCTCAGAGTTCCATCTACTAGGTACTCCACCATCACTTCTGCCAGGCAATTTAATACCCATCTTAATAAACTCAAATAAGGAGACCCACTCGGGCTACTTTATGGGCACATTGGGCAAAGATTCCACTGAGGATGTTTCACAATAAAACAATCCAACAACTGATAGACACAGAACAACACCAGATACCAGTTCTCAACTTCCTACAAAAGGAAGAAATCAAATATAACCATACACAACTGAAAATAAAATACCCTCTAAGGCAAGACCCCACTTGGTTAGAAAAATGGCTTCTAAAGGACACACTACCGAAAGGGACAATATCTTTACTATACTCATATATCTCAAGGGCTAAACGCAACTCCGGCATACATAAAAGGGTGGGAAGTAGACTTACATATGTCGTTCAATCCAACACAGATCAAACAAATACATCGTCGCTCACACGGCTTTTCAAGGTGTGTCAAAACACAAGAAAACTCATACAAATTAATGACACGATGGTATAATACACCCTCAGCATTAGTCCAAAAGAAATTAATTAAAAGTGACAACTGTTGGAGATGCGGTAATGCAGGAGGAAACCTGGGACACATATATTGGCGGTTCCCAAAACTCTTTAAATACTGGGCAGAGATACAAACCCACATAAGGATAGGAATGATCTGTCCACACATATGGTCCAGGCAGCAAAGCTCCTCATTCCACCTAAATGGCTACAAACAGAAGTACCCAAAATTTCAGAGTAGATTAGTAGAGTAGACGAACTGTACCGCTTGGAAGAAATAGCAAGTTGGGAGACGAAAACCCATTACAAATTTAAGAAAATATGGGATCCATGGTGTATGTTCAGAAACCCTCCACCAGGCTCTACTCTCTCTTGTAAGCGATCCAATGTAATTACAAAAATAGGGCAGACAATATAAGTGTAAATGAGTCAATAGATCTAAACAAGACATGGACAAAGGCGTCATATAAAGGCAGCTACCACATATGGCAAATTAGATGACTGGAAAATTATAACTATCTGTTTATACATACATCTGTATGTAAATAATGCAAATAAGTTATAGATGTGTTAGAAATTGTTAAAAAACATTCAGCGACCGAATTACAAGGTGTAAATCCTAATTCAAACTGTCATTACTTGTATAGCTATTTGATATATTGTTAAGTGGATTGGTGATTGTATATCAGATGCACACAAAAGTGTTGTAAAACGGTCTTATTTGTTTATACATATGTAAAATCAAATAAAAAGTTGTATATATTAAAAAAAAAGTCTACGGATTTCCAGATTAATTCCAGCAAATCCAACCAGGAATTCCCATACACAGCACAGGGCACGCGTCAACAAAGTAAACTTTCATTTGGTCAAAACTAAGCTTAGATTGGGTTGGTCAGTTAAAAGAATTTGCTTATTATTTTTTAATATAAAACTTAGAAAAAGAAAACTAGAATCAAATAAAAATACCACCTCGAGCCAGCTCCCAACGGTAGGGCGTATACGTCTAAGAATGGCACGTCTCCCTATCTTACCATATCATTTACGTGTCTAACTCGTCCTTATTTGTAGCAGCCGTTGCAATGGCAGACCTAATGTAGCCATCTATTTCCCGCAATTTTTTTCAAATTTAGCTATGGAGTTAAATATGGAGTTAGCTTTTCAAGTAAGAACCATATTCCAGAATGAGCACGTTATTAACCCTATTTATATATTCCTGCACAGAGGGAGGTCGTGGCCTAATCCAATCTGCAGCTATCAGCTCCTTACTTGATACAAGTGTACAAAGTAGGAAAAGAAAGGGCTTAATGGGTGCGCTTGTAACCAAGCAGTATGCGGAATCCTTATCAGTGACCAAAATTTTTAAGAATCAGTAAATTTAATTGGCAATAAATAAATACAATGGTAATGGGTTTTGGGATTAACCCTTTGTCAGACTAAAACTGCGAAAGATTTCAGGTAAAGTGGGTTACTCCATATTGGGCTAAAAGGGGTATATTTAGAGACTCCCAGAATAGCCCTCACCTTGGTTCATATTTTCTCCATTAATACCAAAGTAGGTTTCTTACTTATCTGACCACCTCCAAAACTAGCTTCAAAAGCGTGTGCTGGGGTGGGAAACCCAGTCCATGAGATAATCAGTCTGCCTGCTGAGTTAACTCCCTTGTTCCTGCCCTAGCCCACAAAATACTGAATCTGAGAGGCTAAAAAGTATAACCATGGACGAGGAATAGCAAGTCCACTATCGGTTTTACTCCACTGAAGTGTGTCTAGGCTAATTCGCGGCTGTTGTCCCTTCCAGCCCTTGGATTCTGTGAAAATAAGTTTGTGCTATCCAAATTGGGGTATTGTGTAGGATATACAAAAGTTGCAGCATTAGGACCATTTACTCCTCAACCTATTGGGGAGAGAGGCAATTTACACCACAACTGGATCTTTGTCAAGAAACAAGAAAGTAGCAGTTCTAGATTTTCCTTTATGTAGTCCTTCGGCTGCTTAGTTACCATTACCCCTAAATATTTGATCTTGGATTTCACGTGTAGAGAACCCAAGGAATGATGGTCCCCCGGGATCGGAACAAGGGAAAGTAGGACTGACTTGTTCCCGTTAATACTAAATCCTGAATATGATCCAAAAGTACTAATCAGAACTATTGCTCCTGTGAGGGATCTACCCGTGCCACCAAGATATATCAAAAGTTCATCATCATAAATGGAAACAAGTTCCTCCCCGTCTCTGCCTCCAAATCCCTGTAGTTCTGTGGTATTTCTAAGTAGGGCCGCTAAGGGCTCTATTGTAATTGCAAACAGAAAAGGAGAGAGCGGACAGCCCTGTCGTGTCCCCATCTCCAATTCAAAGGCATCTGATACCAACCCGTTAACCTTGATTCTTGCTTTCGGACAATTGTACAACAACACTTTTAATGAAATTAGAGCCAAAACCCATTCTACCCAGATAATGGCATCTCACACCAATCCAACTGTGGTTAAGTTATCATTGTCTCTATTTCCCTGCTAAACAAATCCCCCTATCCACTAGTTGTATCCAAAAGGGATTGATTGGCCAGCTACCTACCTGATGCAGTACTTCTGAGGGGACAACCATAGAGACCAGTACTGGGGAGTGGTAAAGCTTTATTTTACATAAAAGGAAATCTACCATCCAAATCAAGCATGATAAACTAGGGCTACTTACTCCTAGTAAGGCAGGCACTGTGAATGCAGTAATCTTTTTTGTTATATTTGTAATCCATGGCCTCCCTCCTTCTTAAATCAACTTTTCAAATTATGAAAATGAGTCAGAAGGGCTCTGGGGGTGCTACCGGAGCCTGTCCTTGTTGTACATTCATAGGCTGTTTACATTGTGCTCCTCAGAACTTCCCCCTTTCTCCACCTAATTTCACTGCAGCAGGATAAGTTTCAATGCAGAGTTGGAGGGGGGAAGTACCCCTTAAGAGTGTGAAAGGCTAAGAAGCTGCAGTGAGGGGTCTGGTTCTGGTAACAACCCCAGAGCCTTTCTGGCTCATTAACATAATTTTAATGGTTTACTATAAAGGCCATAAATAACAAATATAAAAATATTACCACAGACAAGGTGTCTGGATCAATGAATATATTTATACTGCTTGATGTTAGTTTTTTATGTTAGATTTCCTTTAATCTAGAAAAAATTGTTTAAGGGATAGGAATGTATATACACCGCATTCTCATTTAATAGGCCACCACAACAAATAAAGCAACAACATTAATAACTAAAGTTTTGAACTGTATTAAAAAAAAAAAACAAGTTGGAGACACATGTCCAATGTCGTTAACACTTGTTTGTGTTACTTACTGCTGGAGATAAGTCTTCTGCCACTTTGATAGACATTGAAACTAGTGGGCTTTACAAGTGCATGTCAACAACTTGATTAATTGCAGAATTGCCCTTTTACATTTCATAGACATTGAAGCATTGGATGGTTTCATGATTTGACATGTTTGAGCTACCTCAGAATAAGCTAACAAGAAAGCATAGAAACCTGCCATTATCTTTCATGGGAGTCTATCAAGATGGAAACTGCAAAGTCTAGAAGTAGAAAGGTCAAGATATACAGAGACAGAACAAGGGGACAGACTTGTCAGCTCCTCTCTTATAAAAATCTTGTCCATGCTTGTGATGTTGCCCTATGAATCCATTTTCTTGCAACATCTCAAACTGTCAACAAGCAGGTCCTTATTTTAACAAAATGAGATAAGGAATTGTCTCCACTTAAATGGCAAAATAGATTACTATCAGAATTGTCTTTGTGTATGAAAAAAAGTTTAAACTTTAGAATGTTCATACTTCATAAATATATTTTTAATCCCTTAATGACCACCGTATCTGCTTTTTACGGCGGTCATTAATGGTACTTCTTCTGACCTAACGCCTTTATATGGCGTGTCAGAAGAAGATTTTGGGACACCGGGTCCTGCAAGTGCCGGTGTCGGGCTGTGATTTTACAGCCCAGACCCGGCACTAACACCCGGGATTGGAAAAGCTCAGATGTCGGGTGTTTAACCCCTTACACACCGCAGTCAAGCATGATCGCGGCGTGCAAGTGTGTCCCCCGTGGATCGGACCGCCCCGGTGCGCTTACCGGGGGATACGATCCCTCCTGCCGCAGCCCCGGGTTCCGACAAATGACCCGGGGCTTCCGGCTTCTGTCCCCGTCGGGTTCTGCCTTCCTGGCAGGACCCGGCTGTAAGTAACTGAGCATGCGCGGCATGCTCAGTTACTTACACTATACACTGCAATACAAGTGGATACGACCACGTCACACTCTGGCAGCGGTGGCTAGACATGCGCTATTGAGCCCTGCCTGATCCCCTGGATTCAGCAACCATTACCACAGCACAGCTATTGGATATGCAGTAACTCCCAGACATTTCACATACAAAAACTTTTTGTTTCTGTGTGCTATCCCTCTAGCAAAGGTTGCCATATCCGGGGACACAGTCTTGTTTCTAAGGAACCATATCACTACATTTATGAGAAATTATCTTTACACAGTTACATTTTTTTTAATTACCTCTAATTGAAGAAATGTTTACACATGGCAGATTAATGAAACTGGATGTAAATGCCCAGAGGAGAATACCCCTTTAAGATTTACACTATGAAGCCTGACATTATTATTCATATTTGTATTGCTATCACAGGGGTTAGTATCCTCTGACAATGATCTATATAGTGAACAAACATAAAAACAACAACAACAATTTTCGGCAACATCAATCAAATGATGGGAGCTATTAAACCAGTAGTCTGGCATGTAATGGCTGCCGCAACGGATTGATGCTGGAGCACAGAGGAAATGAAAGGGCTCACAAGCTTATCTTTTTATCTAAACAACCCCTGTATCCTAAACTTTGTGGATTACATGACTCAGGCAACTAGCTCTATATCTAAAAAGTTTCTCCACGAAGACAGATGTAATGCAGGCTTTGTAAAAGGACAGGTGACACAGACAGTGGGCCCTGACTCTAAACCCCCTTCCAAGCTGTCCCTGAGTGATTGCCTTGCTTAACCATAGTTGTAAGGGACAACTAGTTGATGTTCCCTTACTGCGTCAAAGCCCAAAATATGGAGACAAAGACCAGACAATATAAACACAGAAAAATAGTCTCCAGAGGCAGGTTGCAAGGCAGAAGAATAGTCTAAATACAGGCAAAGTATCAAAATACCAGAAAACAGAGTTCATAAATAAAATAATACTCGAGTATAAGCCGAGTTTTTTCGCAAAAAAAAATGTGGTAAATCTGCCCCATTAACTTCTATTGGAAATTGGGTCAATTGAAATGGATCTGAATAGGATGTGGTATAAGTTTTTGATGTATGTTAAAATAAGGGACATGTGCACTGAGCTATTAATAAGAATTTCATTTAGTGCAGCCATTTGCCACCATGTGTTTTCAAAAAACAGACCGCACATAGATGATTTTCAATGATTTGCCAAATCAGATGACATATAGATGACTCATGGACCGTGTTTGCAGGCATAAGGTTCACCAATGCAGCCATGTAATGGTCAGAATTAGAGATGAGCGAACATGCTCGTCCGAGCTTGATGCTCGGTCGAGCATTAGGGTACTCGAAACTGCTCGTTGCTCGGACGAATACTTTGCCCGCTCGAGAAAATGGCAGCTCCCGCCGTTTTGCTTTTTGGCGGCCAGAAACAGAGCCAATCACAAGCCAGGAGACTCTGCACTCCACCCAGCATGACGTGGTACCCTTACACGTCGATAGCAGTGGTTGGCTGGCCAGATCAGGTGACCCTGGGATAGACTAGCCGCTGGCCGCGCTGCTCGGATCATTCTGTCTCTGGATGCCGCTAGGGAGAGAGCTGCTGCTGGTCAGGGAAAGCGTTAGGGTGTTCTATTAGCTTACTGTTAGGCAGGAGTGATTCTCAAAGAACCCAACAGCCCTTCTTAGGGCTACAATAACGTTCTACTTTTTTTATTTTAATTTGCATCTATTACCATTTTGTGAGGAATTAGCAGGGGGACTTGTAACGTTGTGTTTACTTTAGTGGCAACACAATCCCTCAAACCCCAAGTGGGAATTTCAGTGGGGTTGCTTTACATCGGCCCCGTCTGCCATTTTTCCTTTTTATTTTACGTTATTTTGTTTCATCCTCCGTGTCCTTCCTGGCATAGTCGGTGTTTCATATTGGTAGCAAAAGCATGCGGGCGATCCCACGCGCTCGCTCCCGTCGCGTATTATTGATTTCTCGTTACGTTTACACCTTCCGAGCTGCACTCTCCTTCCACTCACATGCCTCCCTCATGTAGATGGCTAATATCTCGCCCTTGGCGCCTTGTAGGGATACTCGCCGAGCGCGCGGACCCGGCGGCTTCAGTTAGAGCGCGTGCCATCAGGTGTGGACAGTGCACCGAGCTGCAGTGCGCCGAATTGCCCGCCCACAAGCATAGCGCGGGCGGCAGACTGTTGACATGGAAGCGGGGGAAGGTGCGGAGCGCCTCGTGCTGTGTCAAATTACAGCAGACAACACGTAGCTAACCGCGCTTTGTGCTTTACTTCTACTTTGAGCCGGTATGCGTAGTTCGTTCGAGGTTCGTCGTAGGGCTTGGCAACCGTGCCGGAGCCAGGTGGCCGCAGAGTGGTACGAGAGCGTACGGCCAGTGGGTGTGTCTGACACCTGTGCTCCTCGCATAGGACCATAGGCCATGTGCGGGTGCGCTCCCGAGAAACCACGAGACACAAGGCCAAAGCCCGATACCTGCATCTCATCGCGAACTACCGGGTACGCTACAGTTGTTGCGTATCTGGGGTGATGCTCCTGGCACTGCCCCTGCACCCGTTCGCATGTGTACTCCTGTCGTTCCGTTTCGGAGTTAGTGTACCTACGCCTATAGTGTGTTGGCAAATTTGAATAGTGCGGCTCTTTGTCGATTCCCTTCTCTAACCACTGCGTTTGTGAGTTTTGCGCTGTAGTGCCGCACCTAATTCTCTCGCCAGGAGAGTTGCCACAGCCTCCCGTCTCTCGACTTAGTCGAGTCGGCACTATTCGGGCACTCGTACGGGTGTCTAATGGATTTGTCAATTAGGCTCGTACCGAGAACTACAGCACTAAGGGTGTACCGCCTAGGTCGTTCACCTAGTTCGGGATCCCCCACATGCTTCGACCTGTAACGCTCTTCTGACAATGTCCAGCGCTTGTTCCTGGGAGTGTCTCGTGAATTGGAGCCGCTTCCCGGACATTGTAGAGGGTGTGCACTATTGAGCATGTCGTGCGCTGCGTACGGTGAGTGTCGGCGTGTCATATCAATAGGCATACGGCAGTGTTTAGAGTCCTGGCGACGAGCCCTGAGTGTAACTTTCTCAGCCTAGCTTCTTGACGAAGAACAGGCCAGATTGCCCGCCTCCCCTTCCTATCTTCTCGCACGACAGGTCGAGCGATGGACCGATCCAGTGCTCCCACTCCACATTCGATGGTACCGCGTTAGCGCGCATTGGGGTGGATGTTCCGCGTGCGTCTGAGGATATAACATACTTGTCTCATACCACGATCCCACTCACACAAGCTAACAGATACACTAATAATCAGCAAAGCCGCGACAGACCAGACAACACAACGTCAGTGAGTCGCGCACATGAGTAACCCCAACTCCAACCGGATCCCCATTCCGTACACCTGGTGCGTCAGGGATGCCAGACACCGAGTACCGTTGTCATCTTTCTGACCAAATGCCGTAAGGCCAACTATCTGCTTTTCGACACGCAGCCTCTAACCCATGACGGTCCTTTTGTGGCTGCTTTCCGGAGCGACGGCAAGACGGAAACGGTCTAGCGCGCAGGTGCGTGTAATGCGGACGTGCGGACTACGAGTGTCACCCGGGTGCGCGTACAGGCACTGATGCAGCTGCGGCTGCTAAAGGGAACGCCGATGCGTGCGTTCTCGACCCCGTCCACCTAGCCCCGCGTCGGGCGCTGCCACCCCGTGAAGGTAGGTTTTCTGGTATTGACCGGCGCTGGCTTTCGACGGCCTATGCGCATGACATCATGTGTTGTGTTTGCGCCTGTAGAACCCCAGCCAATCCGACATTGACCACACTGCAGTTCGTTTTTTGATGATACCGTGAGCTAAAGAGAGACCTAATCCCGTCAGGAGGCACGGTCCGGCGTCGAAGAATCACAGGTTGCGACACCACCTGCTTATGACGGGAGCAGGGGGGAACGCCGCCAGAGTAAACTTCCCTAGGTTCATGTCTGAAGTTACTGGGACTGTGTGGAGAGCAATGTGTTGATAGCCAGAAAACCGTGCGAACAGGGTGATGTCGTGGAGTGCTGACATTCTTCGAGCAATTGTTACACAGTCAGTCTTCCCACGCAGTCCACACATGATCACGAAATGCACTCCTCCAGCCCTGCACCTCAGCCTCCTCCCCCCAGTCGGCCCCCTCCCCAGGAAATTTTGGCATTTGAACCGGCACATTACTCTGAGGAACGGTTCTGGACCTTTCCCACGTCACAAACCTTGTCGGTTTGCTCTGAGCAATTCCGATGCCCAGGTTTTCCCCCGTCACAGTCTGTGGGTGATGCTGACCTTATTGAAATAGTGGAAGTGTGTAAAGCGGTGTCGACAATGAGGAGACACGGTGTCAGACAGTGGGGAAGTGTGTCAGCGGCAGGAAAGTCCGAGGGGGGAGCAGAATGACGGGATCGGAGGATGATGAGGTGACCAGACCCAAGCTGGGTTGGTTGAGAGGCCGGGTGGAACACAGTGCTTCTGAGACGGAGGAGCGGCTCGACCAGAAACAGGTTGGAAGAGGCAGAGTGGTGGGCCAGACGGAGAGCAGGGCCAGGAGTGGCGCATCAGCGCCAAAGGTCAACTAGTGAAGCTCCCGTGGTGAGTGAGGGCTTCTTGCGGCGAGGGTTAGATCTTCAGAAGTTTTCTGGAGGTTCTTAAGGAAACACGGATGAACCGACGGACTGTGGTGTGAACATTGCCAAACCAGGTCAGCAGTGGGTTCCACCAGCTCGTAGCTAAATACTCACCAGTATGCGCATGGCATATGAATGCTAAACCACCCCCATCATGTGGCACACAGCCCGTTGTTTCGACACACCTTCCGGCCTGTGCATTGCTAGCGCCTCCTTCTGCCCAGGATCGCTGGTAGAGCCCTGTCAAGGGACCCTCCATCAAATACCCCATCGTCGCCTCACTGATCCTCCACGCATCCACCAGCGTTAGCTCTCCATCCCCAGACGCATGGTTAGCGACAAAAGCGCAATGATAGTGCAATCCCACCCGCACGCCCAAGCATAATGATCAATCTCCAATTGCTTATGCCTGGAGATGCTGTGCCTATAGGTGCTGTAGAGACTGAGGCTCGGAAAACATCATGGCGGGCGCCGCCCTACGGTATTCAGTTTCCCCAGCGCCCATACTTTTCCCGATGAATGTCGTCCCCAGCCTGCAACAGATGTGTCAGACTAACTAATCACCGTTGCCTGACCAACGCCGTTTTTGACAAGGTCCACTGACCACGTGACACGTGACGAGATTGCTGTGGGCAAGGCCAATATATTCGTCTAACGCACATTGGTGTTGAATCTTGGTGGATGCTGGGGTACCGAGTCTGACCCTGGGGGTGGGGTCATATTATTCCGCGCCGATGTGATTGGCGGGTGCTTACTCGGTCGGTAGTATCAGGTCCTGTACTTGCCTCTGCCTCCTCCCATCCCTCCTCACTCATCCTCCGATTACTAATCTTGGGGGACCCTTTGGGCTGTCAGCATTTCATTTTTTAGGTCGATCGTACAGCGTAGTTGCCTTGCTAAGCGACAGCAGGCTGGATGCTCAAACTGTCGTAGCCCTAGGCGCAAATAAGGCACACCGCACAAGAGTTATTACATGAGTGGCATCATCCTGGCGCAGAATGATGTGTGGTGGCACCGCTGAACTGAAGCAGGCTGTATGGTGTCGTTAGTTGTACAACGGCGCTAACCGCTTGGTGGCGGCTCTGGCAACCTCGGCAGACTGACGCATGTGCCATGCTAGGCCCATGTGTTTAAATCTCCGATAGTTCCAGCGTTCCTTCCTCAAGTACATCACCCAATCTGTCGATTTGCTCACGAAGGGTGCGCCGCATTTGCGCCATTCGGAAGTCCAGCACAGATGCTGACCACTCTCAGTGGTCAGCGCAGCGCCGCCTCCAACTGCCCGCTCACCGACTGTTTGTGCGACGTGCCCATGGATGTGGAATTCAACACTACCAGTTATCCAGAGTTTAACCAGCAGCGGAGAGCGATTGTAGACTGCCAGATGTCAACTTCCACCAGAAGTGGTAGTCAGGTCAGTCAGCTTCTCAAGTCTACAATGAGTGAGTGGACTGGATGTCTGATATCGGTCAGGTGCTGGTATACTTTGAGGAGTCAACCCAGATGGTCAGTGGCGATGCCGCCAGTCACAGCCTCACCATCTCGCTGCTTGGCCGTTGAAAAACTCTTGTCAGCCATGAAGTCGAAGCTTGCGTCGTCACAAGAGACGGGAAGAAGATTCCTTTGTTGAACCAAGCCAAGCACCTCAGGGTCTGTTCTAGCGCATATCGTGAGGAGGTGGAGGTGGAGGAGATGAGGGGAAGAGGTAGGAGAATGTTGGCGAGAAACAGAGGGACCATTGTGAGCTCTTCACTGTTCAGGCTGTGTATGGGCAGAAAGAAGAGAGAGTTGGAGGAGTTGAGGATGGAGAAATGGACAGTCAGGCCAGTGAGGGGAGTGATTCTTACGGTTGGTACTCTGGCGCATATGGCAGATTTTGTAGGCTGCCTATCCCGTGATCCTCGCGTTCAAAGGAATTTATTCCAGCACGATTACTGGGTGTTCACTCTCCTGGACCCACGGTACAGCAAATCTTCCACTCTCAGTCCCTGCAGAGGAATAGGAGTGTTGAGAATGCATAATGAATACCAAGACTAGGCCCTGGTGCACAAGCTGAAACAGTATTCCCTCTGACACGATTAGCGGCAGAGTGCGTATGTTCTGCGGGACAAGTACGAGGGAAGTAGGCGAGGCAGCAGTTTGTCCAGCACTGGCAGGGTAGGCTTTACAAACGCTTTTGCCAGCTTTATGTCACTCCAGCAAGCCACGTCAACCTTGTCCCCAGTCTCGGCAGAGTGGGCTGATCTTTACAGAAAGATGGTGAGGGAGTAGTAGCTGACCATACCATCGTCCTAAATGATCACACAGCTCCCTACAACTACTGGGTTTCAAAGCTGGAACAGTGGCACGAACTGGCGCTGTACGCCTTGGAGGTTCTTGCCTGCCCTGCCGCTAGCGTCTTGTCCGAGCGGGTTTTCAGTGCAGTGGTGGCATCTCCACAATTAAGCGTACACGACTGACAGCGTGACAGGCTGACGCTTATAAAATGAAAAGGCTGGATTTCTCAGAATTCCAATCTCCCCAGGTGAAGGAAGCTCAACACTGAATAATGATCACTCCTCCTCACTCTCCTCATTTTCCTCCTTCTCCTCCTCTATGTACAGTAAAGCAGAGGAATGTCTATTTTTTGACAGGGCCCATGGCTTCTGCTATATAACTTTCAAATGCTTGTAATTTTGGAGGGCCACTACCCGGTCCTCTGTTTGAAACAATTTTTGGGAGTTGCCACATACAGGCACTCAATCTATTCCATTTTTCTGGAGGGCCACTACCGCGGTCCCTGTTTTAAAAATTTTTGGGACTGCCACAATACAGGCACTCAATCTATTCCATTTTCATGGAGGGCCACTACCTGCTCCTTGGTAGTGAAAGAATTTGGGACTGCCACTACAGGCACTCAATCTAGTCCATTTTGACTGTAGGGACACCATACTGCTCTCTGGTTGAAACATTTTAGGGACTGCCACATACAGGCACTCAATCTATCCATTTTTACTGGAGGGACACCTACTGCTGCCTCTGGGTTTTGAAACATTTTTTGGGACTTAGCCCACATACAGGCCACTCAATCATTCCATTTTACTGGGGCCACCTACCTCCTCTGGTTTGCAAACATTTTTGGACTGCACACATACAGGCACTACTTCCCATTTACTTGGAGGGACACCTACCTGCTCCTATGGTTTTTGAAAACTTTTTGGGACTGACAAATAACAGGCACTATCCAAAATTATTAAATGGTCTCCATAGCGCCCTCCACACGTTGTCTAATTGCTACCTCCAAAAAGTCGTCCATATAGCTGCCGCCATACATCCTCCCCTTATAAACGATCGGTTGTAAGGCAGAAATTGGGTTGTTTCATGATTCAACATTAAAAGTTTGATGAACTTTTCGGCCACCCTGATGTGTATACACAAAATATAATGCAAAACTTTATTCATGAAATAACCAATAAGTATGTCAGCCTCTGCGCAGCTGTTTAAATTCCCCGCCAACCCGCCATATGACCCGCAAAATATATAATGGAACGCTACTACAATTGTGTCTTATACAAATTAGGTTCTAGAAGTGCTGGGTTTGGGGAGTAGACTAGAGACAGGGATTGGATTGGCGAAAAGCTCGCTGGTGCAGGAGCGACAGCTCCATCCCAAGATCCAACTAACATAAGTTTTAACTGCAGCACCTTAATCTACTACTAGTTCACTGCCTCCCTAATAATTAAAATAATAATCTTTATTATATAGCGTCATCATATTCGGTAGCGCTTTACAAATCTAGGAAACAAATACAAATGGAATGTAACAGGAGCTGACACGATTGATATGGAACAACAGGAGTGAGGTCCCGTGCTAACCAGAGCTTAGGTTTATGAGAGAATGGGGTGGTGGTAAGGTAAAACGAGGACGGTAAAGAATGGTAAAGAATATTTAATGGTCAAGCCATTCTTCTTAGGGGAATAGAACGACAAATATAATAAATGGAATCTGGCGCTTGAACCATCAGCCGTCATGTATATACCAGGTCCAGGTGAAGGTGACTGCAGGAGAATATGGTGCTGTTGGTTGCTGGATACAGATGGCGAGGACGACCACAGGAACGGGTTAGTAGAAGAAGAGTTAAAACTTCATGCAGTAATGAGTGTTAAGGCTTGCCTAAGGAAATTGGGTTTAAGACCCACGTTGAAACTTTGGAGGTTCGTATTAAGTCTGATTAGTCCGGGAGCAGAGCATTCCATAGAATGGTGCAGCTAGAGAAGTCTTGGAGACGCGAGTGGGAGGTCCGCACTAGGGTAGAGGGTAATCTAGATCACTGGCGGATCTAAGAGCACGGGTTGGCGATAGGACTGAGGATAAGAGAGGAGAGGAGGGGGGGTGCCGCATTATACAGAGCTTGGGGATGAGGGTTATTATTATTTTAAACTTGTATCGACAAGAGAATGGCAAGCCAGTGCAGCGACTGGCATATGAAACTGTAAGCATACATGGTACCTATCAACGAGCTGTGTCAGGCAGAATTTGGTTGTTTTCATGGCTTCCACAACAAACTGTTAACTTTGTCGCCACCCAGGATGATGTAATCACAAAAAAACGCAAACTTTTATCATTTTACCGATATTATTTCAGCGCTCTGCGCAGCTGTTTACATGCCCTACCACCCGCCATATCCTAAATTATAAGACGCACTATCAATTGATCTTATACAAAGGTTACTTTAGAAGGCTGGTTGGGGAGTAGAGTCATAGAGAGACGCGGGATCCTTGGATGCGGAAAGCTCGCCTGGCAGCGGACGCCAGCTCGCCAGCCAAGATCCAAATACTAGTTTAGATGGACTATGCACCTTTAATCTACTACATAGTTCATGGCCTCCATACATTGGTACTTTGCCCTTATACAAACTGAGCTGTGTCAGGCAGAATTTTGGGTTGTTTTCAGGCTTCCATGTTAACTTGTCGCCCACCCTGCTGTGTAATCCACAAAAATATACTGGCAACTTTATCATGTACCGATATTATTGAGACCTTCTTGCTCACCTCCTTTGGTTCCTCTCTGCCACCCATTGGTTGAAGGCCTGAGTCATTTCGGGTATGATCGCCATGACACTCTCGCCTGCGGCCGCTGCCTCTGCATGCCGTCCCCTATAGTGTCAGGGTCAATTATTGGATGTTTTAGATGCTATCTAGCTTCATTCTGTCACTCTGTCATGGCCATGCTGTTGCCCATAATTTTGGCATAATGGTGCGTTTAAGCAGCCTCAGAGGCATCCATGCATGCTGCCCCTGCTGTTTCCTGTCCATTTCCGTGGTGTTTCCATCCTTTTCTGAGGTTCCCAGGTGTTTGGCCAAGCTTCCCTGTGCAGAGCCTTGGTCCCCTTGAAAAATGCTCGAGTCTCCCATTGACTTCAATGGGGTTCGTTATTCGAGACGAGCACTCGAGCATCGGGAAAAGTTCGTCTCGAATAACGAGTACCCGAGCATTTTAGTGTTCGCTCATCTCTAGTCAGAATATGTGCTGGGACTAGTTAGTAATGAGAAAAATATGATCTCTGCCACAGTTTGCTCAACAAAGTTGTACAAAAGAAATGAACTTTTGCAACAGTCACTAATGTTAAATTTGTTGATTATATTGATATCATGGAAATTCACAGAAGAAGAAAGACAAAACTTACAATAAAAAACCAAAACATTTTAATTGTCTTAAAAAATTGCACGGTAAATTGTAAAAGCAATAAAGGTAATTCACAGTAATTAATTTCTTTGAAACAATTGTAATTTGTAATTACATTTCACATTCACAGTGCTGACACATATTCTGTGTCGAACAGGTAGCGCACTTTCTTTCAGTTTTAATTATGAATCTACGAGTTTCAACGTCTGTGAAATGCTACCACTCTGCCAGTAAGAGACAGTTAAACAATGTCTGCTAGAAATCATGGAACAATTGCTTCAGCTTAACCTTTGCTGCACAATAGTTTTAAAGTGTACAAGGTTAATCACTACAATAGAATGCTCAGAACAGATTTGTTTTGCAGATGATATATCATGCAGACAAGTGAGTCAAACAAACCAACCAGTCTGACATTAACACCATTTTTTCTAAAAGTTAAACTCTACCACCACTTAGGACACTGGTCCACATTTACTAAAAACAGTGCAGTCTGTAGTATGTGCAGTTTGCCTGAATTGTTCATGAATCAGGCACCGGCTGCACAGCTCCAGAGTGCACCATATTTTTTTGGTGCACCTTGAACATCGGGTGTGCGACACAATTCTGTCAGACTTTGCATGTTAAATGTGGTGCACGGTCAGACTGAGCACTGAAACGTCCATTTCAGAATTTTGTATCGCGGCGGGTAAAATGTAGTGTGAGCCACAAAGGGTTGCTTGTGCCACAATTGTGTCTTGGATGCTTCTTAAATACCTGTGGAAATTTGCACATGAAAAAATGTGCAAAATCCGACAGATAAATGGCCTTTAGTAAACCTGGGCCACTGAATTTTTGCCATTAAGGCTACGTGCACATGAAATTTCCAGGTCATGTACCATTGCTTATACTCCACCAATATCCATTGAAAACAAATCTGGGCTGGGAGGAGGCTCTGCTGTGTAATTTGTACATTTAAGGTGTGTTCAGGCTGTGTGGTGAGACATGGTGGCGGACGGTTTTGCACGGCAACTGAACCAAAAAAAGAATAGTTTCTGCAGCATTTCTTAATCAGGCACACTTATCGCAGATCCCTTCAGTTTTGTCTAGCTCAAAGGATTAAATAAATCTGTCAGGACAAAAGCAATAATCTTACAAATATATAGATTTAATCTGACTCTTTTCTACTTCATTTTCGTAACCAGTCCCCTCTACAGCATTCTTTGACTCTTCCAGTTAAAATGTATTCATAGATTATTATGCAATTCTTCACCCTACCCATTCTAAAAGCCTTTCAACATCTAAAAACAACATACTCCATGTTTAATACTTTCTACTTCCATCTCCAAGATTTTGTGTTGCGCCAGATTTGTGGAATGCACTGCCTACAATGATCAGATAACTTTCAAACATTTACCATGGAAATAGACGATAAACATGATTAGTTAGGGAGCCCTTAATTGAATATTGTCTTATTTTCATTCCTTACATCATGATCTATCAACACCGTCACTCATACCCAAGGCATGAGGCTCCATGGACTTTACAGGAAATAAAGCATTAACAGCACCCTGTACATGGGTCCTTAGAGAAAGCAATGGACCTGGTCCTATCATGATTGCTGACACCAAATACTTCTATGGATATTGCATTTATTCTTGTCATTACAAATCCAGAAACCTAGATACAGCCCATTTAGCCGAGTACTGTTTCATGTGTAAACAATCTAAATTCTAGAAATGTCCTTAAGATACATAGATTGTTTTTGACAAATATCCTAAATATGAAGATAGATTGAATAGGGGTGTTTTAACTCAATAGAGCTTATTCAGTATACATATTGTAGAAAAAGTGACAATTAATCAGTTATTCTGTAAATGAGGACGATGAGATTTTGATTAGCCAATCAATAATTTACTTCCCGAGTTGTCCATAAAACAATTCTAGGATAGAGCTTAAATGAATTTTGATATTGTTCATGTTAATTAAATTTCTCTTTCATGCAGTGTTCTGTAAAACCATAATTCTCCACTCTTGAAACAAATTGAAGTCTGGTTAAAGGGAAAGAACTGCAGTTCATAACCAGACAAAGTTAATGGGTTGTACAGAATGTGATTAATTGCCTTAAATAAAAATGGATGAAACGGTATGAATATTAAATATCACTTTAATGGAACACATTAGAATTTAATGGAATATTTTGAGTTTGTTGGTTCAACTAGAAGCAAAGTAAATATGTAACATGAGCTTCACCTCTGATAAACTTCTCTTGTCCTGTGCTAGGTTTCTCGTTTACCAGCTTAGTTCTGTTAGTAGGAACTGTGGGGCTAGATTTCCTATGCATTAGAAGTTCTGAGCGACAGAAGCTTGATAAAAACAATAAACCACTTATAATCAACTCTTACCCTACCACCTATCACTTTTGGGTATCTGTTTGTTTACAACTGCTACTGCTAATGGCACCTCTGTAAACAAACATAGATCTGGAAAGTAAGGATGGAACCATGGCTGAACGGCGGTTTTAGAGGAGGTTAGTATAAGTGGTTTAATATTGTTAATAGACCCCAGAACCATATACAAAATTTTACATTCCGAAAAACCCCTTTAACTTTTTAAAGGACAATCCCTTTACTTTGGGTATGTGAGGGCAGGAAGTGGGATAGGCCACACTTACTATAGTCTCTGCCAGAAAACCATAAAACTATAGCAAAAAACTCTGCAAGTTTAGACCTTATCTTTGTTCCACACTAGCAGAGATCTAGAAATGTAGACACCATTTTTTCCATTTTTTTTAATTTTTCAACATAGTCCCCTTTTAGAAAGATACACTTCTCCTAATATTCCTGCTTTTTTCTTAACCCCTCCAAAAAATTTGAAGAAGAATTTGTCGAACTCTCCAAAATATGCCTCTGTCATGATGATGACTTTCTCGTTTGCGATTAATTTTTTTTCCTGCAAGCCATTTCATGTTAGGGAACAAGAAAAAGTCGCAGGGAGCCAGATCGGGGTGAATACGGGGGGTATGGCAGCAATTCATAACGCAATTCATGCAGTTTGGTGGCTACAACTCTGGATGAATGTGCCAGTGCGTTATCGTGTTGAAACAGCATCTTCTTTGTCGCCAAATGCGGCCGTGTCTCCTTCAATTTTTTGTTGAAGCGGTCCAATAACTCACTGTATTATTGTCAAGTGATTGTTCTTCCTTTTTCTAAAAAAAATCCATGAGGATGATGCCTTTTGCATTCCAAAAAATCGTCACCATGGCGTTTCTGGCCGATGGGACCATCTTCGCCTTCTTTGAAGCAGATTCACCGGGAGAAATCCATTGTTGCTTAGTTTGCTTGGTGTGTAATGATGAATCCAGGTTTAATCAACGGTGACAACTCAACATAAAAACTCCTTCGGATCTTGCTTAAATTGCCGCATCCGCTTGTTGTCCACTGTGAGCAATCACGGCACCCATTGGGCCGACAATTTTTTCATCGTCGGATCAACTAGTATACATGGTATAATGGACTTTTTGAATGATTTCCTCGGTAATAATGTCTTCCGGGCGTCCTGGTCTCTTCTCATCGAAAACCAACATTGCTCCTAGATTTTTTACCATCCAAGAACAAAAAGCAAATTACCCAACGAGACTGCTCTTTTTCCATCTTAGCAAAAATCACGGTATACGTCTTACTCAAATGGCTGCCAATTCCAAACTAACCAATCAGTCTGCAATTTGTTTTGCCATCATTTGATAGATGAAAGCACATGATGATAACACCAATTTCGTTCAGGAACGCCATCTGTCGTCACACATGGTTACTTATTGCACCACCCTCGTAAACTACCATGACAGGCCAATAAGTGATAAAGATTGTATCTAGTTGCCCATAATCAAGCCTATTCTCAGTCATAAAAAACATACATATTTTTTTTGTGTTTGGAATCCTAGTTGTATCTGTGAACTGTAGTCTATTTGTAAAAAAAGGCTAGGACATGTAGTCCATTAAAATAATGGGTTGGACCAGTTCATCCAATATTAAACCCTTAAGGACCAGGCCTTTTTCGTTTTGAGTCTTTATTTTGCACACCCAACCTCAAAAATCTCTATAACTTTTTATTTTTCCATGTGAGAGCTGTGGGAGGGCGTTTTCTGAGTAAAAATGCACTTCATAGTGATGGAATTAATTGTCTATGCCATATACTGGGAAGCTGGAAAAAAATTCGAAGGCCAGTGAAAATGGTGAAAAAACGCATTTGCCCGCCGTTTTCTTGTGGGCGTGGATTACGTCTTTCACGGTGCGCTCCAAATGACATTTCTAATTATTCATGGGGTCAATTGCTCACATGGATACCAAATTTGTATAGTTGGTTAAGGTTTTCAATACATTTACAAAAAATTAAAACCCCTGTTACAAAAAAAATTTCTCTCCTTTTGCCCGTCTTCTTGCGGCTAATAACTTTTTCATTACTTTGGGTGTATGGCTGTGGTGGGTGCATTTTTGCGACTTTGATGACGTTTTCAAGCTTTTATTTTAAATTGTACGACCTTTGTTTGATCACTTTTTTTTGATTTTTTTATATTTTTCAAAGGCAAAAACTGTCATTTGCGACTTTGGGCACTATTTTCCGTTCGAGGGTTAAACGCAAGTAAAAAAAAAACATTCTTATAATTTGATAGATCGGGCATTTTCGGACACGCTGACATAATGTGTTTGTGATGTTTCCTGTGTTTATATTATTTATATCAGTTCTAGGAAAGGGGGGTGTTTGAACTTTTTAGGTTGTTTAATATAATTTTTTATGTTTAATTTTTTTTATTAAAATTTTTTACTATTTTTCAGAACCTCCCGAGGTACTTTAACCCTAGGTTGTCTGACTTGATCCTACCATATACTGCCATACATACAGTATGGCAGTATATAGGGATGTGCACACCATCTATTCACAATTTCACGTCGCACATTGTAATAGATGGTCCTAAAATGAGCCTCGGCATCACTGTGTGTTCGATGCTGTCATGGCAATGGACGTCCGCTCCCCGCTGACTCACGGGGAGGGCGACGGAGCCCAAGATGCGCACCCACGCGCCGCCGGCTCGTTAATCCGCCGGAAGCTTTGCCGCGGCAATGAAGGGTTAACACCGCGTCGGTCCAAGCACCGATCGAGGGGTTAGCGACGGGTGCTTGACTTATTGGAAGCAAGCACCGGGTGTATGAAGAGGGCTCAGCCCGTGAACCCTCTTCATACTACCCCATGCGCAATAAAACGTACAGGTACGTCTTATTGCGCTATGGGGTTAAATTCCTAAACTCTGTCGTTTTTTCTTTAAATGGTAAAAAAAAGTATTATTGTGCTACCCATGTTTAAACAGAACTCACATCATGACGATGATACCTGTTCCGCAAACAACAGACCAAGGATAGTGCACATTCAGGTTTACTAGTCTGTGACACTAATTTAATATAAGACTCTAGAACAGCAGTTCTCAACCTTAAAGTTAGCAACCCATATGGGGACTAAATGACCATTTCACAGGGGTTATTTACAGTCATGACCACAAGTTTTGAGAATGACACAAATATTATACTTTCACATGATCTGTTGCCCTCTGGTTTTTATATGTGTTTGTCAGATGTTTTTATCACATACAGAAATACAAGTGCAATCATATTATGAGTTACAAAAGCTTTTATTGATAGTTAGAATGAGTTAATGCAGCAAGTCAATGTTTGCAGTGTTGACCCTTCTTCTTCAGGACCACTGCAATTCTCCCTGGCATGCTCTCAATCAACTTCTGGACCAAATCCTGACTAATAGCAGTCCTTTCTTGCACAATCAATGCTTGCATTCTGTCACAATTTGTTGGTTTTTGTTTGTCCACCCGTTGATGATTGACCCCAAGTTCTCAATGGGATTAAGATCTGGGAAGTTTCCAGGCCATGGACCCAAAATCTCTGTTTTGTTCCCTGAGCCATTTAGTTAACACCTTTGCTTTATGGCAAGGTGCTCCATCATCCTGAAAAAGGCATTGTTGATCACCAAACTGCTCTTGGATGGTTGGGATAAGTTGCTCTTGGAGGACATTCTGGTACCATTCTTTATTCATGGATGTGATTTTAGGCAAGACTGTCTGAGAAGCAACCCCACACATGAATGATTGCAGGATGCTTTACAGTTGACATGAGACAAGACTGCTCGTATCGCTCACCTTGTTTTCTCCGAACAAGCTGTATTCCAGATGTTCCAAACAATTGGAAAGGGGATTCATCAGAGAAAATGACTTTACCCCAGTCCTCAGCAGGCCACTCCCTGTACCTTTTAAAGAATATCAGTCTGTCCTTGATTTTTTTTCTGGAGAGAAATGGCTTCTTTGCTGTGCTCCTTGACACCAGGCCTTGCTCCAAGAGTCTCCGCCTCACAGTGCATGCAGATGCACTCACACCTGCCTGCTGCCATTCCTGGGCAAGCTCTGCACTGCTGGTAGCCCAATCCCAAAGCTGAAAAACTTTTAAGAGACAGTCCTGGCGCTTGCTGGTCCTTCTTGGACGCCCTGTTGCCTTTTTGGCAACAATGCAACCTCTCTCCTTGAATTCCTTGATGATGCGATAGATTGTTGACTGAGGTGCAATCTTTCTAGCTGTGATACTCTTCCCTGTTAGGCCAGTTTTGTGCAGTGCAATGATGACTGCACGTGTTTCTTTAGAGATAACCATGTAACAGAAGAGACAAAATGATACCAAGCACCACCTTTTAAAGTGTCCAGTGGTGTGATTCTTACTAATCATAACAGATTGATCACAGCCCTGTCCTCATCAACCACCCACACTGTGTGTTAATGGAAAAAATCATGAAACGATGCTAGGTGCCTTTTAAGGCAGGCCTGCAATGAAGTTGAAATGTGTTTTGGGGGAAAAAGTTAATTTTCTCGGCAAATATTGACTTTGTAATTACCATATTTTCCGGTCTATAAGGTGCACCAGATTATAAGGCGCACCATGCTCATATACAAAGTGCACCGGATTATAAGGAGCGCCTGATTATACGGATGAATGACCAGCAGATGGCAGACCTGTGCACAGTTCAAGGCAGCTGTTGTCTGTAAGTACGCTTCATATTTATAGTCCAAAAAATACGGTAATTGCCGTTAAGATGATCACTCTTAATAACATTCTGGAGTATATGCAAATTGCCATTATAAAAACTGATGCAGTAGACTTTTTAAAAATTAACATTTTATCATTCTCTAAACTTTTGGCCATGACTGTAAGACAATTGTAACTTGTATTCTGATGATATTAGGGAATGAGGCAATGCTTACCTCCCCTAATTGAATAATCTAATGTATGCATCCTTAAGACACATGTCCATTTGACTAGGTAACTGACACTGGACAGTTACATCTGTGCGTGCCAGGTTCCAGATGCAATGGAATGAGGCACTATGCTGCCAGCGTCTAGAGAAACACAAAAGGAGAGCGGAGAGGCGCAGAAGACCTGAGAGACTATGGGAGTTTGGTACATGCAATTACTTTTGATTTCTACTCTGTGGCATCCCTGTGACAGACGGACACTCTTTTGCCCATCCCTGTGACTGCTGGCTATTTTGGGGGTGTGAAGAAGACTTCTTATTCTACTTCTCTCATTAGGTCGGCCACCAAATACTCTATTCTCTTCTGTCTAGTATTACCACCTGGGAGCTGTGTACCAAAACCAGGTAATGTGCTGTTACAATGTAAAACTATGTAATATATGTTATGTTCTATGTAAGTAGAACACCACCTGCAGCATGGCGGGTCTGCTCTGACCTTATAAGAGGCAGGCCAGCAGCAGCTCTGGTCTTTTATAGGGGAAGCTGCAGAGAATTGTGGGTATTTCAATTGTATAAAAGGTGTCACTGACCAGCAATCTGGGGGATTATGATTGTGGAGATTTGTGTTTTGCCTTCTGCTGGTCTGTGCGGCATCCACATAGTTCTCTGCGGAACCAGAGTCCAAGAATACTGAGACTTGCACAGGATTGCTGGTACCGAAACTTAGGAGCACAGGAACCATCAGACGAGGAGAAGTTGAATTCACAACTAGGAATGTTCTTCCTAGGACCTCTATGTGCTGGCACCTTCTGGACGTGGAGGGGACAACAGGACAAGCCCCAATGAAGTGCTTGGGACTGGCAGAGTACAGGCAGATGTTCTCCTGACAACTTCTGGAACGTTCCTTGATGGTGAGACGAGCTCCGTTGACTTGCATCGGTTCTACTTCAGACTGTACGTCCGGAGATTGGAGTGCCTTTGGGAGACTGGAGCAAAACAAGGTAGCTGTAGAAGCGGAGTCTGTGGTTGCTTGTGATGCAATTCTTCAGCATGCTCCATTAACCACATGTCTATCTGGGTGGCAAGGGTGATGAGACCAGTCAGAGTAGCCGGCAAGGGAAGACCGTCACTTTTTGAAAGTAGCAGCCAGGGCAGTGTCATTCCAGGAGATCTGAGAAGCCATAGTACGTAACTTGACGGCATACTCTGCCATGGTTGACTCTCCTTGGCGTAGGTCCAGCAGCACCTTTTCAGCTGAGGAGGCTTGTGCTGGTTCCTCACACATGGAACGGAATTCAGCCATGAATGCAGTATGGGTGGCTGAACTGGATCGCCTCTGTCCCAAAGAAGTGTGGCCCTGGCCAGGGCCTTCCCGGAAAGTAGACTGACGATGGATGCTACCTTGGAAGGTTCAGTGACAAACTGGGATGGCATCAGTTCTTTGTGCAGCGAGCACTGGGTAATTAAGCTCCTGCACAACTTGGGATTGCCATCATACTTGTAAGGCATAGAGAGTCTGAGCCTAAGTTCAGCCACTGGTAGATAAGTTGGAGTAATGGGAAGGGTTGCAGGAACTGCCGCTGGAATGGTTGCTGGAGCATGAAGCTGGTGCACGGAAGAAATCAGCTGTTGCAGTGCCACAGTGACTTGACCAAGTAGTTCTGCTTGTGAAGCAATCTGCAGGGACTGCTGGGCGACAACCCTGGAAATATCAGCCAGTATCGGAAGCAGCATCTCGGTGGGTTCCATGGCCGGATCTTACTGTCAGGGTTCAGGGTCAGTGGACCCCCTGGACCACCACTGGAGATGGTACTAGCTGACACCTGGGACTGGAATCTAAGTGGAAACCTAGTTTTCACCAGAGCTTTCTGCAAAGCTGGATGGTCTTGCTGTGGCAGGGTGCCACCAGGTCGTTCCACAGGTGTAACCAGCCCACGGAAGCAGCCGAGGTTGTGGAACAGAATAGGAGTCCAGGCTCAATGTCAGGAACAGGCATTAAGTCAGGGCAGGTGGCAAAGATGCAGAGGTCAGGTCCGGGAATGGCAACAGGAGATAATGGCAGGCAGGTACAAGAACACCGGGAACAACACAAGGGACCTTTTTCTTAGAATATGAGCTTAAAGATCTGACACGGAATCCTGGGAACATCCGGCCTTTAAGGAAATCCGGGAGAGCTAGTGCCAATCAAAGATGCGCTGGCCCTTTAAATCTGGCACTTTTAGGTGTGCACGCGGACCAGACCGGACGGGGGTAGGAGCATGGAGAGGTGAGTTTGATGCCAGGGATTGGGGGACAGCACCACGGAGAGGGGCACGGCTGTACTCGTGATCCGAGACATGGATTGCGGAGGCACCTGTGACACACTGTCTGTCAGCCTGTGTCATCTCTGATCTGTCTCATCTCTCTTTCTGTGTCAGTGTGTTAGTAAAATGTCAGAAGCCAGATGAAAATCTACGTAAACCTGTACACTGATAATGTAACCACATTATCACCCCACAGAACTAGATGGATAATATTATGCCTGCTTAGGGAGTCCCCGCTCAGAAGCATCCTTGGTTTGAAACACCACTGATCAAGTACCAATAACAGAGATAAGGGAAAAGGTAAATGAAGAACGAAAGTGGAGGGTGGGATAAAACATAATAATGTGCTATGGGTACTAATTATTCATACACTCAAAGTGCAAGTAGTTGGCCTGAGACACCAGAATGCCTTGAATTATTCTCCACTATTTCAAAAACTATTGACCAGGCTTGACTTTTTTCATTAATTTGTCTTAAAATCATAATCTAGTTAGTATTTTAAAGAGCAGATACTGACTTTACAAAAAGACATTCTAGAATGACCTGCTATGCTGACAACCATTGGATATTGTTCAATGACACTATTCACCTTTCTTTTGCCCTTGCTGGTGGAAACCATTTGTTTTTTGTGTAATTACCTGCCTTAGAGAAAATTTTTCTACAAATGACTCCATTTTATACGAGTTTTGCCAGGAGCTATGGCAGGTATGGACATCTGGTGTGTCAGTATTAAATACTACTCATTCTAAATGACTCTGATGACATTTTATGCATTTTAATGAGTAAAATAAATTTTGGGGAATGATACAGCAATAGATCTACACAGCCTGAAAAGTTACAGGGGTAAACGACTTTTAGTAAATACTTCTCAGACTGAATTAACCAAATCTAAATTGTGCAAAAAAAAAAAAATAAATAAATATCAGCAGAGATATTTTAACCACTTAAGGACTTATGGTCTGATTTACTTGCTTTTATAGGTTTTTATCCACTTGTGAGACATTTGACAATGGGTGGTGATAAAGGGGGGTTTGGGGGATTGGGTTTTTACTCCGTTCCTCTAGGCTCCAGTGGTTCTGTCCAGCCCCTTAGTCTGTGTTATTTACCATAAGCCCCCACTCCAGTCCTTCATATATCCAGGGCCGGATTAAGGTTGGTGGGGGCCCCTGGGCGCAAAATCTGGTGGAGGCCCCCACTGATTGTAGCGTGCACACACGTCCTCCTGCTCACTATCCACTATCCCCGCAGTAACACCGCTACATACAGCCGCCTCGCCTCCAGTAAACAGCTACATACAGCCGCTCGGCTCCCAGTAACACAGCTACAACACCGGCCTCGTCACCCAGTAACACCGATACATACAGCCGCCTCATCCCCGTAACACAAAACATACATACTAGCCGTCCTATCCCCAGTAGTTAACACAGCAATACAGCCGCCGCATCCCCCGTAACCACAGACTACATACGCCGCCTCGTCCCCATTAACACAGCGACATACAGCCGACTATCCCAGAATAACCAGCTAATACAGCCCCGCCTCACCCCAAGTAACATAGATGCATACAGACGCATCATCCCCAGTACACAGCTACATACAGCCACTCGCCCCCAGTAACAACAGCTACTACGGCCGCCCCTCATCCCCCAGTACACAGCTACATACAGCCGCACTCAACCCCAGTAACACAGCTACATACAGCCGGTCCCTCGCCCCAGCTATAACAAGCTACATGACAGCCGCCTCATCCCCATATAACACAGCTACATACAGCCGCCCCTCACCCCCAGACCCCAGTAAACGCACTACATCAGCCACCTCATCCCCAGTACACATACATACAGACGCCTCACCCTAAACACGCTACATACGCGCTCCCCCCAGTAACACAGCTACACACAGCCGCCTGTCATCCCCAGTAAACCAAGACTACAACAGCCCCTAGCCCACAGTAAACACAGCTACATGACTGCCGGCCTAGCCCCAGTAACAGCTGCTACAGACCCGCTGATCCCCAGTAACACAGCTACATACAGCCAACACTCGCCCCCAAGTAACAACGGCTACATACAGCGCCCATCCCCAGTAACCAGCTAATACACCCCTCACCCCCAGTAACACAGCTACATACAGCCGCCTCGCCCAAGTAACACGTACAGACAGCCGCCTCATACCCCCAATAACCAGCTACATACAGCCGCCTCACCACCCAGTAACACCAGCTACATACAGCCAGCCGCATCCCCAGTAAACACAGCTACAACAGCCGCCTCACCCCATGTAACCACAGCTACATTTACAGCCGCCTCCATCCCCAGTAACAAACGCTACACCACAGCCGCCATCCCCAGTAACACAGCTACACACAGCCCGCCCCACAGTAACAACAGCCTACTACTGCCGCCTAGCCCCCAGGTAACACCGCTACACACAGCCGCCTCATCCCCAGTAACACCAGCTACATGAGAGCCGCCCTTCCAGTCAACGCCAGTAACAAGCATACAGTACAGCCCGGACCTCTCCCCAGTAACACAGCTAACATCAGCCGCCTCATCCCCAGTAAACACTCGCTACATACACAGCCGACCTCGCCCCCAGTAACACAAGCTACATACAGCCGCCTCGCCCCAAGTAACACAGCTACATACAGGCCGCCTTCATCCCCAGTAACAGCAGCATACAAGCCGCCTATCCCCCAGTAATCAAGCTACATACAGCCGCCTCATCCCCCAGTAAACACTAGCTACCCTACAGCCTACACCGTCATCCCAGTAAACAGCTACACTACAGCCGCTCATCCCAGTAAAACAGCACATATAGCCGCATCCTCCCCAGTAAACAAGCCCAAAAGCGCATCATCCCCAGTAACACAGCTACTTACACCGCCTCGCCCCCAGTAACCACCGCTTCATAACAGCTCCTCCCCCATAACACAGCTATCATACCGCCTCCCCCTAGTAACACAGCTACATACAGCCGCCTCCCCCCAGTAACACAGCTACACAAGCCGCCTCACCCCAGTAACACAGCCACCACAGCCACCTAGCCCCAGTACAACAGCTACATACAGCCCGCCTCGCCCCAGTAACAGTAACACAGCTACATACATCCGCGCCTCGCCCCAGTAACACAGCTACATACAGCCGCCTCGCCCCAGTAGTAACACAGCTCATATAGCCGCCTTACCCAGTAACACACGCTACATGACAGCCGCCTCAGCCCCAGTAAAACAGCCTATATAGCCGCTCCCTCCCCAGTAACACACAGCTACAATACAGCCGCCCCTCCATCACCCAGCTAACACACGCTAAATACAGCCGCCTCGCCCCGCAGTAACACAGCTACCATACAGCCGCCCAGCCTCCTCATCCCCCAGTAAACAGCTACATACAGCCACCCCATCCCCAAACACAGCTACATACAGCCAGCCTCACCCCCAGTAACATAGCGCATCGCCGCCTCATCCCAGTAACACAGCTACATACAGCCACTCGACCCCCCAGTAACACAGCACATACGGCCGCCTCATCCCCAGTAACACAGCTATATACAGCAGCCACACCCCCAGTACATCCAACAGCTACATACAGCCGCCTCAGTCCCAAGTAACACAGCTCTACATACCAGCTCATACTCGCCCCCCAGTAACACAGCTACATACATCCGCCTCGCCCCATAACACAGTACATACAGCCGCCTCGCCCCCATAACACAGTACATTATACGCCGCCTCATCCCCGTAACACAGCTACATACAGCCGCTCACCCCCCAGTAACACAGCTTACATACAGTCACCACCTCATTCCCCCAGTAACACAGCTACATACAGGCCATCCTCATCCCCAGTACACAGCCACATACAGCCGCCTCATCCCCAGTAACACAGCTACAATACAGCCCCGCTCGCCCCAAAGTACACAGCTACATACAGCCGCCTCATCCCCCAGTAACACAGTACATAGCAAGCCACCTCATCCCCAGCTAACACAGCCACAGTACCTCCACTGGCCGCCTACTCCCCAATACAACCATGACTACATACAGCCGCCCGCTACACCCCAGTAAACACATGCTACATCCACCCCCTGCATGCCGACGCAGAACACAGCTATCATACACCAACAGCCAACACAGCCACAGGTAACACAGCTGATACAACCGCCCTCCTACCCAGAAACACAGCTGAACATAAGCAGCTCATCCACAGTAACACAGCTACATACAGGGCCACATCGCCCCCCAGTAAACAGCTAACATAACGGCAGCCTCATCCCCAGTAACACAGCCACAGTACAGCCGCCTCATTCCCCAATAACAACAGGCTAAATTACTAGCCGCCCATCCCCAGGAACACGCTATAACAGCCGGCCTCATCCCCAGTAACACGCTAACAACAGCCACTCGCCCCCCAGTTATAACACAGCTAAATTACGGCCGCCTCATCCCCAGTAACACAGCTACATACAGCCGACTCACCCCCAGTAACACAGTACATACAGCCGCCTCGCCCCCAGTACCACAGCTACATACGCCCCGCTTTCATCCCCAGTAACACAAGAATTACAGCAGCCTGGCCCCCTGTAAGACATCTTTATATCTACCTTCAACGCTACCAGATTATGCAGTCCCATGTAAAATACCCGTCAGCCCGCACCGCAAACCCACACACACACATTCCACTATGATAGAGCATATACATAGCATTATATAAAAACACACATCATATATACATATATTTAAAGGTGCACCTATATATGTGCATAAAAGTAGGCGTTGTCAAAATACAGTAAAGACGGTCCCTCTACTTAAGAACACTCGACTACTACGACTCCTAGTTACAAACGGAACCTAGGATATTGGTAGAATTTATTGTCTTTCAGTCCTAGGCTACAATGATCAGCTGTAACAGTATCATGGGGTCTGTATGAAGTTAGTGTTAATCCTGGTTCTTATATGACAACCCAAACATTTTTTAAATACAATTGTCACAGATTCCAAAAAAGGTATGGCTGGGATTACCAATGATAAAAGTATACAGTTCCGAACTACATTTACAAAACTCAACTTAAGAACAAAAAAAACCTCGCTTACAGACCATCTGTCAGTAACCCGGGACTGTCTGTATATGAATCTTTGATTATATCCACAGCATTACAATATACACAGTATTATAAACATATATTCACAGTATAGAACAGATGTAGGGCTCATTCACACGGGCCGTCTGGGGGGGGAACGTACATGACGGACGCAAATTTGCGGCCTCATAGACGTCCCATAGAGGGCAATGGCGGCCCGCAGCGGTTGGTACAGTGCCACACATGTGTGGCACCAATCCGTGCCATACATTGCCAGAAAGATAGAGAATACGTCTCCTCACCTCCTCTATCTCCAGAACATGGCCTGGTTGCCCGCATGTTGGGCATAAATCGGGTGAAGTACCCATACACAGTAGATACACGTATATACACATTTACAAAGTTATATACGTATATACAGTAGATGCATACATTCCAAATACACACACATTTACACAGGATATAAGTATATTACAGTCGATGCATGAACATACCACATATACACATCATTACACGTATAACAGTATATTACAGTCGTGCATGACATAAAATATACCCACACATTTACACAGTATATACATGTATATACAGTCGAGGCATACATACACATATCACACATTTACACAGTATAGCAAGTATTTTACAGTCAATGCATACATAAAATATACACACATGTACACAGTATAGACACGTATATACAGTCGATTGAATAAATACACAATACACCCATTTACCACAGTATACAGTAGATGCATATGTACCAGTATTACACATATATATAGTAGATGCAAGCATTAATACACAGTAATACACATATATTGCGGAGATGCATATATACACAGTATATACACATATATACAGTAGATGCATAGATACACTTATTACAAATTTACAGTATGAGATGCATATATAACACATAATATTACATAGATCCAGTAAATGCATTATATCACATAATATACATTAGAGGAACACAAATACATATGTAATACTTACCTTTAAGGGTTTACTGGCCACAGGTCAGGAGGGACGCCTTCCCCCTTAATGCTTCATCTCCTTGACTGTCGTAACCAAAGGGGAGTGAACCAGCTGGTGGCGAGGGTAGAGGGGACAGGGGAGGGGCTGCGGCCAAATTGGGGGGGCGTGAGGACGACGTATTCTTTGGACTGTCGGAGGCGGGTGAAGGGCGAAGAACGGTGGAAGAGGTAGGTTCCGTCGAGGGCGGGGCGGAGAGGGGGAAGCGAGAGCAGGTGCGAGTGGAAGGCCGCAACGGCCGGACAAGCGGTACTTGGGAAGGACAGGGGGGAGGGCGGAGGAGTTGACCAGGTCCTGGGCCGGAAGCGCGAGAGCCAGGGAGCGGAGAAAGACTCGTCGTGTGGTAGGGTGGGGGTACCGCAAGGGCTCGACGGGACGAAAAACGAGAAGGGAAGTAAACGAGGGAAGTGGGAGAGGGCTACAAGAGGATTTCCGCCTTCCGGTCGATGGCGGGGGCACGTGGCGAAGGGGGGGTGCAAGCTGACCCCAGGGAGCGGGAGCCGGAGACGAGGGAGCGAGGGGTTACAGCGGGGGGGGAGCCTCGCCGGGAAGGCGGCGCGGATGTGTCGAAGGACTACGGGCTGGATCGGGACATACGCACCAATCCACCTCCTTGGATGCAGGAGACCCAGGGTTTGTAAAGCGGGGGCGGCGGGGCCGGTGAAGGGAAGGGTACGGTTGAAAGGGACGGGAAGTTGAGGAGGGATTGGGAAGTTCTTTCTTTTAAGAGGACGCCCCGGCGCGGCGCGGCAACCAGCTGGCCAACCGGGGTGGGGGGAAGCGAGGGAGGGGAGATCCCTGGAGCCAGGATCAGCCCCGCACCTCACACCATCCCCTCAGTCTGCCGAGGGAGGGCGGGGGGGCGATCGCATCACGTGTTGGGGGCAGGAAACTCCCCGCGTGTGCCGATTCACCGAGGTAACAAAAGAGGTACTGACTTGAGCAGCGGGGTAGGGGAAGGAGGGGTACTTTGTGGGGGGACGGAGAGCACTAGGGGAAGGGGCGAGTGGCACGAGCAGGCCAAGTCGCGACAAGGGGGACACTTTCGGGGAACAGGGGGGAGGCGGGAGCGGAAATGGAGGAGGCCAGGCGGGAGGACGGAGGGGTGACCTGAGGAAGGGGAGGCGGACCCTCGGTCAGCTTGGAAGGAACGTGGGGGGGGGGGCAGAAGGGATGAGAAGTGCCCGTGGGGCGGAAAGGAGTTGAGCAAAGAGGGGGGTGCAAAAGGGGTGGAAGGCCCCGGGAGGGGGGGGCAAGACAAAGCTGTGGGGGCCCGGGGCTAGAGCCCGTGAGCCCCCGCCTATATACGGCCCTGACATTATATTCACGGACAAACAAACAACCCTCGCAGATACTTTTATACAAAAAGACTTTACTAACAACATACATGTGACAAAGTAACTACATAAAATACATAGAGAACACAACTACACACAAACCTTCTTCTTCTGACCCCTCCTGGACTCCCAGTAGTGTGTATGTATATACAATATATTCCAACACTACAGCAGCTCCTGGATATACCCTGAAGAAGGAGTCACATCCAGTACCTGACCATATACATGTACATATAGAGACTCATGCACAATAGCATCTATATATCTATTCCTCCAATACACGTGCAGGGCAGAGATCCACGTGTGGATGGGATACGGCTACAGGTTATACATATAGTTACACTAATATATACACACTCACTGTAAACACTTAGCTATGTATATATATGGTAAAACACATAACACCTGGAATATCTATAGGAAGTATAGTGAGTGAGTGTTGTACAGTGAGTGTGTATTATAATTAGTGGAAATAATGTATAAACTGTAGCCGTTTTTATACATCCACCACGTGGGGATCTCGGCATTGCACGTGTTTGAGATTAGATATTGAGCTATTGTTGCATTGAGTCTCTATCGACATGTATATGGTCAGGGGACTGGATGTGAATCCTTCGTAAGGGTATCCAGGAGTGCTCTAGTGTTAGAATATATGGTTATAAATTACACACTACTGGGAGTCCAGGAGGGGTCAGAAGAAGAAGGTGTGTGTGGTAGTTGTGTCTCTATGTATTTTAGTAGTTACTGGTCACATGTAGGTGTAGTACAGTCTTTTGTATAAAAAGGATCTGCGAGGGTTGTTGTATTCCTGTTGATATATGCCAGGGCCGGATTATAGGCGGGGCTCACGGGGCTTGCTAAGCCCCGGGGACCCCCACCATTTGCCCCCCCCCCAGGGGGGCCCTCCACAGTTTGCCACCCCACAGCGGTTTCCAAACTCTGGGCCGCCACCACGCTGAAGCCCGGCGCCCCCCACCACAGTGGACTCCAACTGCCCGCCTCCACGGCTTAGGTACTCCCTCCCCACCCGACTCCATGTCCGAGGCCTACCGCCCCCCAGTCCCATTCCCCCTTGCAAGGCCGGCTGCACGCCCACTGCACAGTAGGACCGCCAACACGCCTGCCCATCCACCTGCGATACAATGTAGTTACTCCCGCCGCCCCCGGCCCAAAAAAGCCCCCTCCGAACTCCACCGTCAACAAAACCCCCTTACCCCCCCCCGCTGGGAAAAAAACGGCCCCCCGCCATCCGCAAACTCCCTTCCGTCACCAAAACCCCTTCACCCCCCCCCCGCTGGAAAAAAACGCCCGCTCTCCGCAACTCCCATCGTCACAACCCCCGTTCACCCCCCCCCCCCCTGGAAAAAAAAAACGCCCGCTCTCCGCAAAAACTCCCTCCGTCACAAACCCCTTCCCCCCCCCCCCGCGCTTGGAAAAGCAACTGCCCTCCGCATTTCTATTGCCGTCCGCCCATCCACAACGCTTGAAAAAAGCACTGCGCGACACTGCCGACCCACTCAGCGAACAAAGCCAAACCCTGAACGCCCCTCGCCGAAAGAAGCAACCCGCCCTCCCCAGGCTCCCACGTAATGAAAAATGAAAACCGCCCCCCCCCCCGGCCGAAACAAAGCCCTGCAAGACCCCCACCGGCTCGAACACCCCGCCGACGTGTGGCCAGTAACCCTTAAAAGGTAAGTATATAAATATGTTTTGTGTTCCTCTAATGGTATATTATGTGATATTGCATTTACTGGATCTATGTAATATTATGTGGTAATATATGCATCTACTACTGTATATTTGTATAAGTGTATTATGCATCTATGTATATATGGTAATATACTGTGTATTAGCATCTCTGCAATATATGTGTATATTACTGTGTCTATTAATGCTCGATCTACTATATATGTGTAATACTGGGTACATTGCATAACTGTATGCCTGTGGTAAATGGGTTGTATTGTGGGTATGTATTCATCGACTGTATATACGTGTCTATAACTGTTGTACAATGTGTGTATATTGTGTATGTATGCATGACTGTATAAATACGTATGTAACGTGTAAATGGTGTATGTGTTATGTATGCTCGACTGTATATACATGTATATACGTGTAAATGTGTGGGTATATTTATGTCATGCATCGACTGTAATATACATGTTAGTACTGTGTAATGATGTGTATGTGGTATGTTCAATGCATCGACTGTAATAGTGAATACCTGTGATAAAATGTGTGGTATTGTGGAATGTATGGCATCTAACTGTATATAGTATATATACTTTGTAAATGTTGTAATACTGTGTATCTACTGTGTATGGGTACTTCACGATATGCCCAACAGGAGCGGGCACACCATTGGGCACCAATGTGCTGGAGAGGTAGGAGGAGGTGAGGAGGAGGATACTCATCGTTTCTGGGCAATGTATGGCACGGATTGGGTGCCACACATGTTGTGGAAACCTGTACAACGCTGCAGGGCCGCCATTGCCCTCTATGGGCGGGGACGTATAATGAGGCCGAAAATTTGTCAGGCCGTCATGTACGTTCCCCCCCAGACGGCCGTGTGAATGAGCCCTACATTGTTTATAGCTGTTGCAGATATATGTTATATATGTGTATATGTAATGGCTGTGAGAATAATAGAAGATGTCGATATACAGACAGTTCCCGGGACTACAGATAGGGTCTAGCGAGGTTTTTTTTCTTAAGTTGAGGTTTTGTAATGTACGTTCGGACACGTGTATATTTTATCATTGGTAAATCCCCAGCCAATACCTTTTTGGAATCTTGACAATTGTATTTTAAAAAATGTTGGGTGTTCATATAGGAGAACAGGATTAACACTAAAGCTTCATACGACACCCAGTGATACTTGTTACAGCTGATCATTGTAGCCTGAGGCACTAAAGACAATAAATTCCACCAATATCCAGAGTTCCGTTTGTAATAGGGTCGTAGTAAGTCGAGTGTTCTAAGTAGGGGACCGGACTTATGTATTTTACAACGCACATAATTTTATGCACATTATATAGGTGCACCTTTAAAATATATGTATATATGATGGTGTTTTTATTAATGCTATGATAGCTCAGTATATAGTGAATGTGTGTGTGTGGGTTGCGTGCGGGCTGACGGGTATTGGTACATGGGACTGCATATCTGGTAGCGGTTGAAGGTAGATATAAAGATGCTTAGGGGGGCCAGGCGTGCTGGTAAGTACTTGTGTTAATGGGGATGAAAGCGGGGCGTATTGTAGCTGTGTATGAGATGGTCAGGCGGGTATGTAGTGTTACGGGGGATGTGTATTGTAGCTGTGTTTACTGGGGGATGAGGCGGCTGTAATTTAGCTGTGGTTATAACTGGCGGATTGCGGACAGCGTGCGTGTAGCGTGTGTACTGGGGGATGAGGCTTTTGGTGTTATAAGCTGTGTTTCTGGGGATGGGCGGGCTTACGGTGTCGGAATTTGACGGCGGGCTGTGTGCGTGTTATTGGGGAGGAGGCGGCTGTATGTGGCTGTGTTACTGGGGATGAGGCGGCCGTATGTTAGCTGTTTACTGGGGGGCCGAGTTGTGGCCTGTATGTAGCTGTGTTACTGGGGATGAGGCGGGCTTAGTTCAGCTTGTGTTACTGGTAGAGGCGGCTGTATCAAGCTTGTTGGAGCCTGTGGTCGGGGTGAGGGGGGTGGGTGTATATAGCTGTGTTCTGGGGCATGAGGCGGGTGTATGTAAGCTGTGTTTACTGGGGGGGTGAGGCGGCTGTATGTAAGTCTGTGTATTGGGGATAGGCGTGCTGGCTGTATGTGGGTGTGTAACTGGGGATGATGGTGTGGCGTGTATGTGACTGGTTACTGGGGGATGAGGAGGACTGTCGGAATGTAGCTAGTGGTACTGCTGGGGCGAGCGGACTGTATTTTAGCTGTGTTACTGTGGGATGAGCGGTGTATGTGGCTTGGTGTACTGGGATGAGGTGGCGGGCTATGTATGTACTGTGGTTACTGGGGGAGTGGATGAGGTGGGCTGTATGTAGGCTGTGTACTGGGGGTGAGGGCGTGTATGTAGCTGTGTTACTGGGGTGAAGGCGGCGTATATGTACTGTGGTTACTGGGTGGCGAGGCGGCTGATGTAGTCTGTGTTTACTGGGGCGAGGCGGGATGTATTGTAGCTGTGTTACTGGGGGGCGATGAGTATAGGGAGGCTCGCGGCTGTATGTAGCTGTTACTGGGGTGAGGCTGCTGAGTTGTGTACTGGTGGCTTGATTGGTGCTTTGGGGATGAGGCGGCGTATGTGCTGTGTCGTGTTACTGGGGGGCCGGTGGATTGTATGTAGCTGTGTTATGGGATGAGGGCGGCTGTATGGCTATGTTACTGGGGGTGAGGCTGGCTGTATGTAATGTGGTTCAGGGGATTGGGGTGGTGTATGTAGGCTGTTTTACTGGGGGATGAGGACTGGGCTGATGGTAGATGTGTTGATCTACGGGGCGAGGCGGACTGTAGTTTAGACTGGTGTACTGGGATGAGGAGGGGCGCTGTAGGTAGCTGTGTTACTGGGGAGGGAGGCCGGCTGATATAGATGTTTTAACTGGGGATGAGGCGGCTGGATGTAGCTGGTGTTACTGGGGTATGAGCGCTGGCTATATGAGCTGTGTTCTACTGGGGCGAGGCGGGCTGTAGGTAAGCTGTGTTACTGGTCGACGGATGGCGGTGGGTCTGTAGCTGGTTAGCTGTGTACTGGGGCGAGGCGGGGAGGTATGTAGCTTGTTACTGGGGCTAGGTGGCTGTGGTGTCAGCTGTTGTTACTGGGGTGAGGGCGGGCTGTGTGTAGCTGTGTTACTTGGGGGGGAGGAGGCGGCTGTATGTAGCTGTGTTCCACTAGGGGCGAGGGCGGCGTATATATAGACTGTGTTAACTGGGGGCGGGAGAGATGTATGTAGCGGTGGTTACTGGGGGCGAGAGGCTGGCTGAAGTAGCTGTGTTATGGGGATGATATCGCGCTTTATAGTAGCTCGTGTACTGTGGGAGGAGCGGCTATAGTGATGCTGTTTTAACTGGGATGGGTCTGCTGTAGTGTAGCGTGTTTACTGGGTGATGAGGTGGCTGTATGGTAGCTGTGTTTACTGGGGAGATGAGGCGGCTGTATGAGCTGTGTTTACTGGGGGCATTAGGCGGCTTGTAGTGCTGTTTACTGGGGGATAAGGCGAGGCTGTATGTAGCTGTGTTCTTGGGGTTTGAAGGCGGCTGTAATGTAGCTGTGTTACTTGGGGGGCGAGGCGGCTTAATGTACTGGTTGTTATGGGGATGAGGCGGCTTTTAGCTGTGTTACTGGGGGATGAGACGCGGCTGTATGTGTAGCTTGTACGGGGAGAAGGCTGCTCTATGTAGCTGTGTTACTGGGGATGAGGCGGATGTGTTGTACGGGTTCGCTGGGGGCTAGGCGGGCGCGGCAGTATGTAGTGCTGTTGTTTTACGGGGGCTAGGGAGGCTGGGTAGCTGTGTTACTGGGATGAAGCGGCTGTGTGTGTAGCTTGTTACTGGGGGGAGGGGGCGGCTGTAAATGTAGCTGTGGTTATAGGGGTGAGGGCGGGAGCGTTTGTAGCTGTGTTTATGGGGATTGCAGGTGGATCTGTATGTCGCTGGTGTTACTGGGGTGAGGCGGGTGTATGTAGCTGGGTTATTGGGGATGAGGCGGCTGTATGTGCTGTGTTACTTGGGCGAGGCGGCTGTGAGGCGCTTTGTAGCTGTGTTACTGGGGGGAGGCGCGTAGCTGTTTACTGATAGTGCGGTATGAGGTAGGGGGCCATGTAGCTGTTGACTGGGGGCGAGGGTTGGCTGTATGTAAGCTTGTTATGGGGATGAGACGGCTGTATGAAGCTATTTACTGGGGCAGGCGGCAGTCATGTAGCTGTGTTTACGGTGGGCTATGTTGGCTGGTGTAGAGGGGGGAAGGGGGAGGAGGGGACTTCTCCTGGGGGGGGGGGAGAGGTCGAAGGGTGGGGAAGGAGGGGATGTAGGGAGCACGGTGTGAGAGGGGGGAGTGCAGTGGAGGGTTACGCGGAGCGGTGGCGAAGAGGTGGAAGGATCCCTAGGGCGGGGGTGGAGGGAGAGGCGCGGCGCGCAAGGTGGGGGGTGTGGATGGAGGCCACGCGGGGGTGCACGGGGAGAGTAGCGAGATGAATTGGGGGAAGGGGGCATGACGGCCGAGGGAGGGATGGAGGAGGGGGTAAGGGGGCGATGACCGCCGGGAAGGAGGGTAAGGGGAGAGGCGGGTAAGGGGGTGGGGAAGGGATGGAGTGGAGGGGAGGGAGAGCGGGGAAGGGGAGGAGGAGTGGAGGGAAGGAAGGGAAGAGGGGGTTGTAGGGGACGGGGGGAGTATCGGGGGCTTGGATGGAGCTTGTTTTATGGGGAAGGAGGAGGGGAGGATGAAGCTAGGTGAATGGGGGTGGAAGGGGAGGGCTTAGATGTAAGCGGGTAGGTTATTGGGGAGAGGCGGGCTGGTGTAGGAAGCTGTTGTTGTACGGGGGAAGACGGGGGGGGGGCTGTATTGATGTGTTAAGGGGAAATGAGGCGGCTATGTGCTGTGTTACTGGGGGAGAGGCGGCTGGCGTAGGAGCTGTGGTTAATGGGGATTTGAGGCGGCGGCTATGTAGCGGTGTGTTTACTGGGGACAGAGGGGGCCGGTTGTTTAGTCGAAGTGGGATGGAAGGCGACGGGACGGGCATGTATGTAGATTGTGGTTCCTGGAGGCGAGGAGGCTGGAGTAGCGGTTGTCTGTTACTGCGGGGATAGTGGATAGTGAGCAGGAGGACGTGTGTGCACGCACAACAGTGGGGGCCTCCACAGATTGGCGCCCAGGGGCCCACCCCACAACCTTTTAATCCGGCTCCCCCTCCTGGATATATGAAAGGGACATGGGCAGGTGGGGGCCTTATGGTAAACAACACAGACAAGGGGCTGGACAGCAGAACCACTGGAGCCTAGGAACGAGAAGTAAACAACCAATCCCCCAACCCCCTTTATCACCACCCATTGTCAATGTCTCACAATGGTATTAAAAACCTCTTAAAAGACAGTAATCAGACCATAAGTCCTTAAGTGTTTAAAATTATCCTCTGCTGATATTGATTTTTTTGTTTTGTTTTTTGACAATTTACATATTGGTTTTAATTCATCTGAGAAGTATTTACTAAAGTCGTTTTACCCCTGTAACTTCAGGCTGTGTAGATCTATTGCTGGTATCATTCCCCAAAATTTATTTTAGCTCATTAAAATGCCTTATAAAATGTCATCAAGTCCATTAGAATGAGTAGTATTGTAAGTACCTGAACACACAGATTGTCCATACCTGCATAGTCCTGGGCAAAACTCGTATAAAATGGAGCATTGTGTAGGAAAAATTTTCTCTAAGGCGGTAATTACAAAAAAAACAAATGGTTTCCACCAGCAAGGGAAAAGAAAGGTTAATAGTGTAATTGAAAACAATATCCAATGGTTGTCAGATAAGAGGTCATTCAGGAATGTCTTTTTGTAAAGTCGTCTGCTGGCCTTTAAAATATAACTAGATATGATTTTAGACCAGTAATGAAAAAAAAGTCAAGGCCTACCTGGTCAAAGTTTTTGAAATAAATAGTGGAGAAAACTTTTCAAGGCATTCTGGTGGTACTTGTCATAGGCCAACTACTTCACTGTGGAGTGTATGAATAATTAGTAACCCATAGCATTTATTATGTTTGATCCCCAACCCTCCCACGTTCGTTTTCATTACCTTGTCCCCGTATTTCTGTTATTGGTACTTGATCAGTTGTTGTTTCAACACAAGGATGCTTCTGAGAGGGGGACTCCTAGAGGCATAATATTATCCATCTAGTTCTGTGGGGGTGATAATTGTGGTTACATTATCAGTGTACAGGTTACGTAGGATTTTCATTCGGGCTTTGACATTACTAACACACGACACAGAAAGAGAGATGAGAAAGATCAGAGATGACACCAGGCTGGACAGACAAGTGTGTCACAGGTGCTCCGCAATCCATGTCTCGGATCACGAGTTACAGCCGTGCCATTCTCCTGTGCTGTCCCCAAATCCTGGCATCCAAAACACCTCCATTGATCCTACCCCCGGCCGTCTGTCCGCGGGGCACACCTAAAAGTGCCAGATTAACGGGGCCAGCGAATCTTTGATTGGCACTAGCTCTCCCGGATTTCCGTAAAGCCGGATGTTGCCCAGGAGCCGTGGTCAGCGATTTAAGCTCATATTCTAAGAAAAAGTCCCTTGTGTTGTTTCCGGTGTTTCTTTGTACCTGCGGCAATTTTATCTCCTGTTGCATTTCCCGGACCTACTGACCTCTGATTCTTGCCACCTGCCCCTGATTATGCCTGTGTCCTGACAGTGAGCCTGGACTTCCTCTATTCTGTTCCACAACCTCGGCTTTGCTCCGTGGGCTGGTTACACCTGTGTGTGGGAAACCACGAACTGGTGGCACCCCCTGCCACAGCAAGGACCATCCAGCTTTGCAGAGAAAAGCTTGGTGAAAACTAGGTGGTACAATTAGATTCCAGTCCCAGGTGTCAGTTTAGTTAGTACCATCTACAGTGGGGGTCACAGGGGGTCCCGACCCTGAACCATGACAGTAAGATCGGACCATGGACCCACCGAGGATGTTAGCTTCGATACTGGGATATTTCCAGGGTTGTCGCCCAGCAGTACCTTGCAGATTGCCTTCATCAGCAAAACTACTGGTCAAGTCACTGTGGGACCTGCAACACTGATTTCTTCCGTGCACAAGCTTCAGTGCTCACAGCAACCATTCCAGCGCCGTTTCCTGCAAACCCTCCCATTACTCCAAATATCACCAGTGGCTGTGAACTTAGGCTTTCCAGGGACTCTCTATGCCTTACAAGTATGATGGCAATTCCCCAAGTTGTGAAGGGGCTGAATTACCAGTGCTTTGCTCGGCACCAAAAGAAACTGATTGCAATCCCCGTTTGTCAACCGAACCTTCCAGTTAGCAATCAATCGTCAAGGGTTCAGTCTACTTCCAGGGAAGCCATGGCAAGGGAACTTCAATTCTTTTTGGGGACAGAGGCGATCCAGTTCGGCCACCATTACTGCAATCATGCTGGTGAAATTCCGTTCCAGTGTGAGGGGGGAACCAAGCACAAGCCTTCACTCAGTGAAAAAAAGGTGCTGCTTGTGGACCTTACGCCAAGGAGAGTCAACATGGCAGAGTATTGGCCCGTCACGTTGTAACGTACTAGGCTTCTCCGATCTCTGGAACGGCTACAAAACCCTCTGCCGTCCACCCTTTGGTGTAACTTCAAACCCACCCCCCAAGTGACGGTTTTACCCTTGCGGTCTTACTCTGACTGGTCCTCATTCAACTTGCCCAACACCAACCGATTTAGACATGTTGGCTACCCCCACCCCTCGCAAGATGGAATGCTGAAGCAAATTGCCCATCAAAGCATCACACACAGACTCCTTGATTCTATAACAGTATATGCCTGGCTTTGCCATCCCAGTCTACCACAAAGGACTACTCAAATCTCCGGACCCGTTACAGTCTCGACAGTAGTTATAAGATCTGCGTGCAAGACAACGGAGCTGGTGATCTCCACCAATAATGCTATGTATATATATGGTAAAACACATAACACCTGGAATATCTATAGGTACACGTATAAAGTCTGCTATATTATAATAAGTACTATGTTATAATTACTCTTATAAAGTTATATACATACACAGACAGCACACACAATATATGACCTGGTTCCTTAAGTGCTGTTCATCCAGGTGGGGGTCAGGAAGCAAGAGACAGAAGAGAGCGATTTCTGGGTTTTACCATGCTTAAATATGCCTGTGCGTAGTCCCTCCCCACCCCCTTATAGCTCCACCCTAAGTCCCTCTTAGGATAGACCCCAGTGGGTTCAGGGAATCTCACACCTGGTTCATGGTGGCTTCTTACTGTTCAAAGCCTTTTGATATGTTAATGACCCATTGTCTTCAGTATACACACATCTCACCACAGAATATCAGTGACTGTGGTCAGTTTATACTGTATCCATTTACACTATATGTAATATATATAATAATAGAGCAGAGGGTCCAGTTATGAAGAATGTTCCCCTGTAACAGGTTGTATATGTGTCAAAGGCATCATAATCTTCCAAGTCTCTTGAATAATATAGAGCACATTACAAATGAACCCAAAATATAGGATAAGATCCAAGATATGGTATACCTTCAAGACCTTTGATAATGTTAAGGGAAATTTTGTCAAAATGCTGCATCATTATGAGAAAAGGTAAAAAAAAATTACAGCACTTTGAAGGCAGGATGAAGATGTCATTTACACTCAACAAATTCAGAAGAAACATTTCAAATGCATAATGCATAGCACCCCAGTGTTCACTAAAAAGCTGACCACTTACCAAGACAAATTAAGATCCATGCGAGTGTGATAATTGCCTTCGAAAAAAAGTTAAAAACCTGTCAGAGAAAACACAACAGAATTTAGGTGAACACCCATTGATAAATTCCCTCTATATTTTTCTTTGACCTTCAGAAAACAGTGGGGCAAAGATATAATTAGGCATATTCTAGCTCTTTTTTGTGTTTTTATGAGAGCGCATATTCTAGCTCTTTTTTGTGTTTTTATGAGAGCCGTTTTGCATTTTATGTCTATTACAATGGTTCTGATAGCTTGATAAATGTTATTTCACGTGGACATGAGGTGTTTGAGACATTTTATTAAACTCAGTTTCAAAAAGTGTTTGCTGTACCCCTGTGGCCCTAAATTTGCAACCTTTTGAATTCACAAGATGAATCTTGAGTAAGTTATAGCCTTTCCAGAAATTTTTATTTTTTGTTTACTTTTTTTTATTGTGCCTTCTGAAAGTCATGATTTATAAATACTTGTAATAGTATGAGGTCTTTTTCTTGAATGGTTATCCCACGGGATGGGGTCCAACCAAATGCATTGCAGTAGAATGCATTAAAGTGTAAGAAATAATATAATGATATCCAAAAGCATTCAAACTTCTTAACATCAAGAATCTGACATCTGATTTGTATTAAAAAAATATTATGACACTTTGGTTTTCTGGGCACTTGAACTACCACTAAACTGTCTAGAGAACAGATCAGTAGTTGATCAATGAGGCGTGATAGTTGTAACTCCTGCCAATTAGCAAGGTGACAAAACATTAGGGACACTTCACCGAGGTCCCAGCAATGAGACACTTTGTCAGAGGAGTGTTCTTATATTTCCAGGAGTGTACTTTTAATCAAAGTATATAGTTGATTCAAGAATATCTCAAAATTAAGAGTGGTAGACACCCATCCTTCTGAAATTCCCCTGGAGTTCCACAAACCCAAACAAGGATACTGGGACGATAAACCAATCTTTCCTTAAAACCAGAGATTCTATTGTAAAATGAATGGCATGTGGGTGAGATTTTTTTAGTAAAAGTTAGAGGCCTCTATCTCTCAGATCACAGCTAGAAAAACCCCTCTTGCTGTACACATCAAAGAAATATGTGGCATAATTCATATTTTAGCCACCTACAACAGGGACAGATTAAATAACTATGAATAGTATGGATGTCCTCATGATTAGTATGAATGCGTGCGGGGCATCATGAGAGAAAGTAGGACAAAGTTTATAGGATGTCCGTGTGGCCCGGTCATAATATGAAATTACCATGTTCCAAGCCTCCTTTGCATCATCACATACAGGTGTGCTGGGGATGTTAGAATCATACTTAGGTAGAACTTTGAAGATAGGAATTGGTCATTCTTTTGTGGATCCCTGGAGGATAGATAGATTGATCACTTACTTTTGACATCTGTTTCCCAAGGCACCAGACTTGTAACATCACATAATGTATTAAGTTCTGTGTTTATCACTTATTTTATTAAACTGTAATTTGTGCATAGTATGTATTTGTTTAATTTGTCACCCTTTTGTATCATAACCCCTTTTATCTGTAAGCACTGTCCTTTTTTATATTAAACTTCAATTTAATAAGAGCCTTCTTGTGTTCTTAACTATTCCATGACTCAGAAGGGATTCATTTAACTAGTGAGTATTATATTGTATCTAGGCATACATTATGCAAGGTGTTTCATCAGCCTTACATATATATGATCAGTGGTGGCAGCTAAATTCAGTTAGGTTCTGGAGAGCGGAGAGATGTCAAAGGGCGGTCAAGCATCTACAGTCCATGATTCTGAAACAAAGGGGTTCATTTACTAAGGGTCAGAATCGCACATTTTTGACGGGTTTCCCGGATATTTCCAATTTGCGCCTAATTGCCCTGGGATTTCGGAGCAGGCGATCGGATTGTGGCACATCGGCGCCGGTTTTCACGAGACAGAATTGGGGGCCGTGGCCGTTGGAAAACCCGACGGATTTGGAAAAACCACAGAGTTTTAAAAAAAAAAAAATTGAACAGCACTCACATACACCGGGACGAAGAAGGTGAACTTCGGCGGACTTCAGCGCAGCAGCGACACCTGCTGGATATTGGGCGCACGGACCTAAGTGAGTCACGGCAGAACCTGAATCCTCGTCGGAGAACACACCGCTGGATCACGACAGGACCGGGTAAGTAAATGTGCCCCAAAGTTCTTAATTGTGTTGAATATTGATTCCCATTTTACAAAAAACTTCGTTTCAAAGGATCACCAGGAAAAAAAAATAATTTTTACTGAAGTTCAGATCATATTCCATTTTCTCTTAATCAATTCACTCCTCACTCATTGCAGTTGTTAATGTATAAATTTCACTAAATTTATCACAGGATTAACACCAGTAATGTCAGTAATTTGACCTAACAGAGACGTACGTTATTAACAACATATTTTAAGCCTAGCCTATTAGCCTAGCCCAATGAATCCTTGGTCATTTAAAAAAAAAAAACTCTTCAAAAGATGATACTTCGCCAACAAAAATAGGAATTACATTTTAGCCGAAGATCTTGTAAATCTTATTTGTTAGATCTTTTCCATTTTATTCACTTTTTTCCATGTCTTTTATTTATTTTTTTCTTCTAAGTGTTATTTATACATTCAGGACAATCTAAATGAAACACAGAGCTATTTTGCATATGCATAACACATCAAGAATGGGAGTATATTAGCATATCATATTGACTTTGTGCCTGTTAGATCTTGCTCTGCAAGTTTCATAAAAGATTTGTATTAACTGAAAGAAGACAAGTGCTTCTTGACCCAGATAAAGCACTCATTAAAACGCTGAAAAAGTAGCATGAAATATCTGAAATCATTACAATTCCAAACATAAAACGAACAGCACTTTTGGACGTTAAACATGTTCTGGATTTAAAATATGGAAATGGTTCTCCACATTGTATTTTATCCACTATATTCGACTTTTATATTCAGTTATTTGGAAAAAATAACATGTCATTCTATGTGAATGATAAGATTTTTTATATCAATAGATAATAATATAAAAAAAAACGGTCTGGTTCTTGGCGGATTTTAAATAGAATATCTGATGAACTACAACACCCTTTGACAAATTGCATATGTCATTAGGTAAATCGTTTGTTTGTTTTTTTTGTCAGTATGTAATGGCCCAATTTTATGGTACATGTGTATCATTGATACATGTGTAGTGTCCAGTGTCCAACTGCCTTTGGGCCTCATTAACTAACATCAATAAATAGATAAAAGTATTTAGTAAGTATTTAGTAAGCCACCAAATGTGCATCCTTTCACTTAAAAGGATGAAAGAGGCCTGTAGTTGACATCATAGGTAGACTTCAACTATGAGAGACAAAATGAGAAAACAAATCCAGAAAATCACATCGTCTGATTTTTAAAGGATTTGTTTGCAAATTATGGTGAAAAATAAGTATTTGTTCACATACAAACACTACACAGCCAGGGACTCAGATACTTCAATGTCCCCCTGTTTAAGTCAATACATATCCAGGCGGTCTGAAGTTTACTAGAAAGTATTTGGATGTAGCAGAAGAGTATTGGGAGAATGTCAAATGGTCAGATGAAACCAGAGTAGTACTGTTTGGTAGAAACACAATTTGTCGTGATAAGAGGAGATTAAATGCTGAGTTGCATGCAAACTGTGAAGCATAGGCATGTCAACATCATGCTTTGGGGCTGTTTTTCTGCAAATGGACCAAAACAATTGATCTCCGACATGAAAGACTGTATAGTGAGATTTTGATTGCAACCCTCCTTCCATCAGTAAGGGCATTGAAGATGAAATATCACCATCAGGGCAATGAGGCAGTAGCTTCATAAGAAGCATTTCAAGGTTCCGGAGTGGCCTACCCAGTCTCCAGATCCTAACCCTATAGAAAACCTTTGATGGGAGTTAAAAGTCAGTGTTGACGAGCGGCAGCCCCAGAACATCACTATCTCTAGAACAGATCTGCATGGAGGATTGGGCCAATATACCAGCAACAATGTGTGCCAACCTTTTGAAGAAATGTTTGACCTCTGTCATTGCCAACAAAGGATATATAACAAAGTATTGAGATGAACTTTTGTTATCGACCAAATGCTTATTTTGCACCAAATAAATTCTTTAACCCTTTAAGGACCCAGCTCTTTTGCACCTTAAGGATCCAGCCCAATTTTTCAAATCTGCCATGTGTTACTTTATGAGATAACTTTAGAACACTTTTACTTACCAAGATTTTTAAATGTCATGCTCATAATACAGTTAGTTCAAACTCCCAAATTCCCCATATGTCTGCTTTATGTTGACATAATTTTTTATGTTATTTTATTAGGATGTTAGGAGTCAAACAAATCAGATTTTCACGAAAATGTAAGAATTATTTTAGAGGCTTATTCATATTTATAAGGGTTTTAAAAGTTCTATTTATTAGAAACTCCCCACAAAGTACTACATTTTTAAATTTCACCCCTTAAACTATTGAAAACAGCCCTCGTTAAATCTTATTAACCGTTTAAGCATCGAACATGAAATTAAAAAAAATGGAGGTTTTATATGGAATTTTCCAATTCTGACAGTAAAGTGTTAATTTAGCCATAAAATTTACCATATATATTGGAGTATAAGCTGAGACCCCTAATTTTAACACCAAAAACTGGGAAAAACTATTGACTCGAGTATAAGCCTAGGGTGGGAAATGTATTGGTCACAGCCCCCCCCCCCCCAGTAAATAGCCAGCAAGCCCCCAGTAAATAGTCAGCCAGCTCCCAGTAGTATAAAGCCACCAGCCCCCAGTAGTATACAGCCAGCCTGTCCCCTTGTAGTATACAGCCAGCCTGTCCCCTTGTAGTATACAGCCAGCCTGCCCCCATGTAGTATACAGCCAGCCTGCCCCCATGTAGTATACAGCCAGCCTGCCCCCATGTAAGTATACAGCCCAGACTTTGCCCCCATGTAGTATACAGCCAGCCTGCCCCCATGTCGTATACAGCCAGCATGCCCCAGTAGTATACAGCCAGCCTGCCCCCCATGTAGTATACCGCCAGCCTGCCCCCCTTGTAGTATACAGCCAGCTGCCCCCTTGAGTATACAGCCAGCCTGCCCCCATGTAGTATACAGCCTGTCAGCCCCAGTAGTATATAGCCAGCCCCCAGTAGTATACAGCCAGCCCCCAGTAGTATACAGCCAGCCCCTAGTAGATTACACAGCCCTAGTAGTATACAGCCAGCTCCATGTATATACAGCCAGCCCCATGTAGTATACAGCCAGCCCCATGTAGTATACAGCCAGCCCCTAGTAGTATACAGCCAGCCCCTAGTAGTATACAGCCAGCCCCTAGTAGTATACAGCCAGCCCCTAGTAGTATACAGCCAGCCCCTAGTAGTATACAGCCAGCCCCTAGTAGTATACTTAAAAAAAAATAACCCACTTAAAAAAAATAAACTTATATACTCACCCTCCGATGTCGGCGCGGCTCCCCGATGTCCTCGATGTCAACGCGTCCCGTCTTCTTTTTTCCTATGGCTCCTCTTCTTTCTTCTCTCATGGACGTGGCCATGTTTTCTTCCTGGCCGGTGCATTCTATGACTTCAGCAGCGGCCGCGTCATAGATGCGCCTGCTGGAAGAAAACATGGCTGCATCCATGAGAGAAGAAAGAAGAGGAGCCACGGTGAAGAAAGAAGACGGGACTTGCCGACTTTGGGGACATCGGGGAGCCACGCAGACATCGGAGGGTGAGTATATAAGTTTCTTATTTTTTTAAGTGGGTTATTTTTTTTAAGTGCGTCTTGTTATAGACTCGTGTATAAGCCAAGGGGGACGTTTTTCAGCACATTTTTTGAGCTGAAAAACTTGGCTTATACACGAGTATATACGGTACATGTTCATGCAGGATAAAATGGAAAAAACACATCTGCAGTTTCTCTTAAGTCTGGCAATATCCCACATGTGGATGTAAACTGCTTTATGAGCCCGTAGTAGAGCGCAGAAGGGAAGGAGTGCCATCATCCTTTTGGAGGACAAATTTTGCTGAAACAAATTTCAGATGCTATGTGGCTATGTTCTATGTTTTCCTAAGCCTATAGCATAGAAGAACAAAAAAAGCCCTAAAAAGTGAAAACAACACTATTTTGAGGTGCCTATACCCCATTGATTACATTTTTATTAATTTTTTTGTCGGGAATGGAAAAAATAAAATCTCTATGATATGGTTTTATACAGCATATGGCATAGATGTCCTGTTATTTATGTTCTGTGGATATGATTATAGCACTATCTCACTTTTATAGCTTTTTATGTTTGAATAATTTTGCTGAATAAAAACACATTTGGAGATAAAAATCTTCGCATAAAGCTTTTGCATCGCTATCTTCAAAGTAGAGAAAAATTTAGATTTTTTTGAGGAGTGAACTGCATTAGGACTTATTTTTTGCAGAATCAGTTTTATTTTTTATTGGAACCATTGTGGTGTTAACCCCTTAACACCAAAGCCACTTTTCACCTTCCTGAGTGGTTATAACTTTGGAATGCTTACAGATATCCAAGTGATTTTGAAATTGCTTTCTCATGACACTTTGTACTCCATGTCAGTTGAAAAATTTTGGTGAAAAGTTTGGTGAAAATTTAGAAAAATTCTCGATTTTCGAAATTCAAAATGTTCTACTTTTTCCACACATAGTCATATCAGCACAACACTTAATGACTAACATTTACCAAATGCCTACTTTATGTGGACTTGGTTCTTTACATATCCTCTCATTTTTGTTCGATGTTATGGGGCTAGGAACATCAGGTGAGATTTTTCACTTTTTCATAGTTTGTTAAACCTTTAATTGTTTTACATGGGTTAAAACAATTTTTTTTTGCTAAATGAATGTGTTTTTTTTATAAAATGTACACATTCTCAATGCATAAAATAACAAAACGCTCCACAATGTTTGATACCCCATCCCTTCCGAGTATAACAATACCCCATATGTGGTGACTGCTGTATGGGCACACGCCAGGGCATTGAAGGGAAGGTGTGCCATTCAGAGCAGATTATGCATTGTTACTTTATAAAGGCTTTTATCTTTATTTTTTGGCAATTTGGACATATAAGAACTTATTTTTTGCAAAATGAGATGCATTTTACAAATACTTCATTTTAGTGGATCTGTAGCTTATTGATGAGATTTTATTAACTCTTGTATGTACGGAGGAAAAGAAATTTGCCAATTTTGGTTTCCTTTCTGCTTGTGTTTTTTATGGGGGTCGTACACTGTACACTAAAATACTACATTGTGTTTATTCTATAGATCACTATGATTATGGTGATACCTCATTTATACATTTTTACAGTTCAGGAAAAAAACTGATATAAAGAAAATCTCATTTGTTTTCCTATTGCTATCTTTTCGGAGATATAACTTTAATATTTTTTTTGGTTGACAGAAGTTTTTTTTAGGCTTAAATTTTATGTTTTGAGTTGACCTTTTCAGGGGTACCATTATGGCGCACACAACTTTTTTGATCACTTTTTGGAACATTTTTGTGCACTGATTTTATGAAAAATTTACATTTTTTCAAGTTTTTCAAGTTTTATTTTTACGGGGTTCACTGAATGGGTCGAATAATGTTTTTGAGCTACTGTACAGATTATTACAGATCCAAATACCAAATCGGTGGGGTTTTTGGTGATTTTGTGTTTTTTTTTACTTTATTAGATGTGTATAGGGAATGTTTATGTTTAGGGGACTTTAACTTTATTAAATTAATTCTGCTTATTAGAAAAACTTTATTAAGTGTTTTAAAATTTTATTTTTAATTTTTTTAACAGGTTCGCTTGAACAAGCGATGCTGCTCTGATTGTTATATGAATGATGGCTTGAACAAGCACAGTGTAATACAGATGAATTACACTGTGTTTTTTAACACGCTGCGCATGCTCAGTGTGTTACAGCCGGGTCCTGCTAGGACCCGGCTCCCAGAGAAGACCGCACAGCCCCAGGTGAGCATCGGCAAGTCTATTCTTGGGCGGATAAGGGTAGAACAGATACAGGTGCAGTAAATATATCTTTTCCTCTCTTTCTGTCTTGTCTCTCCTCTTGACTATCACTGGAGATCTTGGGTTCAAAGGTTGACAGACCCCCTAGCTCCAGTTTTTCTCAGGTCATTTGCTATAATTAATTTTTACTTCTAAAGATAAGTGGTAAATTAAACTTTTTAAATGTATTTATCAAATTTTTAGCCCCCCTAAGGTTCTTGAATCCTGGGGGCCTGATCACTGTATTGCAGTATATGTGCCATGCTAACAGTTTGTGTTAGTGATGTGTGTTTACTGCAATATGCAACACCCTCCTTGTATGAAGAGGACTCAACCCATGAGCCCTCTACATATCCTAGGTAGTCCATGGAGATAAGTGTTCATTCTGTGGGATAAATACTCAAGGGGGATAATTATCAGGGGTTCTTCGACATGTCAGACAGTACTTACGATTATTTTTCCCAATTCCACACCTTTACACCAGGGCAGGGTGTGAAGAGGCCAGGAATGAGGCGGCACAGGGCTTTTATGTCCCCACACCTGCGCATTCACTGCAGCCTACAAATTTTGTGTAGGGCATGGTGTGGAGATTAACACTGTGCAGCTCCCCCCGGATACATCAAAAGGCCAGAGCCTCTTGTTGTATCCATCTGCGATGGATGCCTGGTGGGGCTAACAAATGCCAGAAAACTAGCACTGGCATATGATAAATAACCCCCAATAACTATTTTTAGTCGCACAATTGGCACTTACAGATCATGGATATTAACAATTCATAGTTGGCCTGTGACACAGGGACATGCGAGTTGTAAAATCAAGGCAAAATGTAAAATCAGTGTGTAAAAAGGAATACAACCTTACTGCTTTCATGGGAATGTGTGTGACAGGCATCTAAAATCTGAGGATTGATTAGTTTTCTGGTCTGGAGCATTCAGATGTATTAGCACAAGATCGAAATACTAAAGCCATAATCTTAGAGTCAACTATTTCTGTTCATTCATATGGGTCATCAAAATGTCCACTTCTGTCAAACTCCATACTGCACATTCATCAAGTTAATAGATGAAGGGGCAGTTCCAAGTAGTTCGAATCACCCATATTTCATTCATACATCATATCACATATTATTCAGATAAATAACAGTTTTCTTGATGGGATAATCTTTAAAGAAAACACATTTTTCTAAAGAATTTTACGTCAAGTATGTGACATTAACAAGAAATGTAAAAACTAGAGATGAGCGAACATGCTCGTCCGAGCTTGATGCTCGGTCGAGCATTAGGGTACTCGAAACTGCTCGTTGCTCGGACGAATACTTCGCCCGCTCGAGAAAATGGCAGCTCCCGCCGTTTTGCTTTTTGGCGGCCAGAAACAGAGCCAATCACAAGCCAGGAGACTCTGCACTCCACCCAGCATGACGTGGTACCCTTACACGTCGATAGCAGTGGTTGGCTGGCCAGATCAGGTGACCCTGGAAGAATAGCCGATGCCAGCGCTGCTCGGATCATTCTGTGTCTGGATGCCGATTAGGGAGAGAGCTGCTGCTGGTCAGGGAAAGCGTTAGGGTGTTCTATTAGCTTCTGTTAGGCAGGAGTGATTCTCAAAGAACCCAACAGACCTTCTTGGGCTACAATAACGTTCTACTTTTTTATTTTAATTTGAATCTAGTACCATTTGTGGAATTAGCAGGGGGACTTGAACCGTTGTGTTTAGCTCTTAGTGGCCACACATATCCATCAAAGACCGAAGAAGTGGAAAATTAGTAGGGTTGGATTTCAATTAGGCACTTACTCAGTGTCATCTCATCTGGCATAGTAGTGTGCTTTGATACTTGGCTAGAAAATAGCATAGGAGAATACAAAAGGCTTATTAGCATACAGTAGCGTTCTATAATGTTGATTTCTGGTGTGATCTGCGGTGGCTGTACTTTCTGCAGTGCATGTACTAGCCAATTCTGAGCAATTGTAGTGAGACTGCGACCGCTGTGTTCTGCGCTTAGTGACACATATCCATAGAAAGAAGAAGTGGGAAAATTTAGTAGGGGTTGGTTTCAATTGGCCACTAACTCAGTGCATCTCATCTGGCATGGTAGTGTGCTTTGATACTTGGCTAGAAATAGCCATAGGAGAATACAAAGAGCTTACTTACGCATACAGTAGCGTTCTATATATTTGATTTCTGGTTTTGATCTGCTGGTGGCTGTACTTTCTGCAGTGCATGTTACTAGCCAATTCTGAGCAATTTGTAGTGAGACTTGCGAACGGCTGTGTTCTGCGCTTAGTGACGCACATATCCATAGCAAAGACCAGAAGTGGGAAAATTTAGTAGGGGTTGGATTTCAATTAGGCACTAACTCAGTGTCATCTCATCTGGCATAGTTAGTGTGCTTTGATACTTGGCTAGAAAATAGCCATAGGAGAATACAAAGAGCTTACTACGCATACAGTAGCGTTCTATATATTTGATTTCTGGTTGATCTGGTGGTGGCTGTACTTTCTGCAGTGCATGTACTAGCAATTCTGAGCAATTTGTAGGGAGACTTGCGAACGCTGTGTTCTGCGCTAGTGACGCACATATCCATAGCAAAGACGAAGTGGGAAATTTAGTAGGGGGTGGATTTCAATTAGGCAACTAACCAGTGTCATCTCATCTGGCATAGTAGTGTGCTTTGATATTGGCTAGAAAAAGCCATAGCAATAGGATAGCATTTGGTTTTAAAACTCAAAAAAAAACAAAAAACAAAAAAAAAAAAAAAAAAACAAAAAAAACCCAAAAAAAGTAAAAAAAAAAATAAAAGTTATAACTCTCATTTTAAAAAGTTTAACCAGAGGGTAGGGGTAGAGGACGAGGGCGGGGGACGTGGGCGTCCAATATGCAGGGTCAGAGGCCGTGGTCTGGGCGGGGTGAGACACCACCTGTGATGAGGGAGCAGGGGAACGCGCAGAGCTACACTCCCTAGTTCATGTCTGAAGTTACTGGGACTCGTGGTGAGCACTGTGAGGCCAGAAACACAGTGCGAACAGGTTATGTCGGGATTGCTGACAATTGCTTCGAGCAATTTGTCCACCACCAGTCAGTCTTCCACGCAGTCACCCATGTCACCGAAATCGCCACTCCCCACTCCTGCACCTCAGCCTCCTCCCCCCCAGTCTGCCCCTCCCAGGAAAATGGCTTTGAACGGCATTACTCTGGGGAACTGTTTTCTGGACCCTTCCCACAGTCACAAACCACTTGTCCGGTTGCTGCTGAGCAATTTTCCGATGCCCAGTTTTCCAACAGTCACAGTCTGTGGGTGATGTGATGCGACTTCTTGACGTAGTGGAAGTGTGAAAGAGGTGTCGACGATGAGGAGACCGGTTGTCAGACAGTGGGGAATTTGTGTCAGGGCAGGAAGTCGAGGGGGGAGCCAGAAGAGGGGAGGAGGATGATGAGGTGACAGACAGATGGGGTTGAGAGGGGGTGGATGACACAGTGCTTCTGAGACGGAGGGAGAGTCCTCGACCAGAAAAGGTTGGAAGGGGGGCAGTGGTGGGGCCAGACGGAGAGGCAGGGCCAGAGCTGGTGCATCAGCGCCTAATCAAATGTGTCAACTAGTGAAGCTCCCGTGGCGAGGGGCTCCTGCGGCGAGGGCTAGATCTTCAGAAGTCTGGAGGTTCTTTAAGGAAACACCGGTATGACCGACGGACTGTGGGTGTGCAACATTGCCAAACAGGCTCAGCAGGGGTTCCACCACATACTAGCTTACTACCACCAGTATGCGCAGGCATATGAATGCTACACATCCCCACTCAGTGGCAACAAGCCCGTTCACCTCCGGCCGTGCACACCACTGCTCCTTTCCCCTGTGTCAGCGCTAGTCAGCCCCGCCCGGACCTGCAACAAAAACCCCATCAGTCGCCTCCACGATCCTCCACAGCATCACCAGCGTTTCAGCTCTCCATACCCCAGACGTGGAGCGGAAACGCAATATAATAAGGCAAACCCACCCGCACGCCCAAGCCCTTAATGTGCACATCTCCAGATTGCTTAGCCGGAGATGCTTGCCTATAGGATAGTAGAGACCGGAGGCTTTCGCACATCATGGCGGCGGCGCCCCTCGGTATTCGGTCCCCAGCACCGCCACTACTTTTCCCGATGTGCGTCCCAGCCTGCACCAGCACGTGTCAGAAACATCATCGTGCCCTGACCAACGCCGTTTCTGACAAGGGTCCACCTGACCACGGACACGTGGACGAGTGTGCCGGGCAGGGCCACTATATATCGGACGGCACATTGGGTTAACTTGGTGGAGGCTGGGACCGGTCTGACACTGGGGCTGCCATATACTGCCGATCGCCGAGGATTGGGGGCCATACCTCGGTCCAGGGTTTCGCCCTACTATGCCCCTCCTCCTCCCACCCTCTCACCTCCTCCCTCCGAACTACCATCGTGGGCACGGCGCCATCAGTCGGTAGTCTAGGCACGCAGCAGTGCCGTCGCTAAGGACCAGCAGCGGACGGTGCTCAAACTGCTGAGCCTAGGCGACAAAAGGCAAACCGCCCAAGAGCTATTACAGGGCCTCACGGCGAGACTGATCTGTGGTGGCCAACGCTGAACCTCAAGCGGGAATGGTTGTGTGTGCAACGGCCGACCTGGTGGGGCGGCCTCTGAAATCGGCCAGATGACACATGTGCCATGCCTGGCGCCCATGTGTTAATATGATAGTGCAGCGTTTCCTCAAGATACCTACCAATCTGTCTGATTTGCTACGAAGGTGCGCCGGTCAGTGCGCATTCAGGAAGTCCAGCCCAGATGCTGCCACTCTCAGGGCAGCGCAGCGCCGCCTCCAACTGCCGCTCACGACTGTTGTGCGACGTGCACGAGGTGGAAATCAACAATGACCATGTTATCCAGAGTTTACCGAGCGCAGAGCGATGTAGATGCCAGATGTCAACTTCCACAGAAAAATGGTATAGTCAGGTCAGTCGCTTCCTCAAGTTACAATGAGGAGTGGCGTGGTGTATTGTCTGAATCTGTCAGTGCTGGCTGAGTAACTTTGAGAGTCAACACAGATGGTCAGTGCGATGCCGCCATCATCAGCTACCATCCGCTGCTTGGCCTGTTGAAAAAATCTCTGGCAGCATGAAGTCGGAAGCTTTGCGCTGTCACAAGAGACAGGGGAAGAATATTCCCTTGTTGATAGCACAAAGCACCCTTCAGGTCTGTTTTCTCAGCGCATATCGGAGGAGGTGGAGGTGGAGGAGGATGAGGAGGAAGAGGAGGAGAATGTTTGTGAGACACAAGAGGGGACATTGTTGAGTCCTTTACTGTTCAGGTGTATGGGCAGAAGAAGAGGAGTTGGAGGAGTTGGAGGGAGGAGGAAATGGACAGTCAGCCCAGTGAGGGGAGTGAATTCTTACGCGTTGGTATCGGCCATATGGCAGATCATGTAGGCTGCCTATCCGTGACCTCGCGTTCAAAGGAATTTATTCCAGCACCGATACTGGGTGTCACTCTCCTGGACCCCACGGTAAAAGCAAAATCTTTCCACTCTACCTGCAGAGGAAAGGAGTGTGAGAATGCATGAATAACAGCAGGCCCTGGTGCACAGCTGAAACAGTATTTCCCTTCTGACAGCGCTCTAGCGGCAGGTGCGTAGTCTGCGGGACAAGTGCGAGGGTGGAGAGTAGGCGAGCAGGCAGCTTGTCCAGCATGGCAAGGGTACGCTTACAGGCTTAGGCGCTTATTCCCAGCAAGCATGTCACCTGTCCAGTCGAGGCCAGAAGAGGAGGAGAGCCACCCTCGGCAAACTCTGACTACAGAAAGATGGTGAGGGAGGTACGTAGCTGACCATACAACGTCCTAAATGATCACACAGCTCCCTACATACTGGGTTTCAAAGCTGGAAATGTGGCACGAAAATGGCGCTGTACGTTGGAGGTTCTTGCCTGCCCTGCCGAAGCGTATTGTCCCCCGAGGGTTTTCAGTGCAGCTGGGGGCATCATCACCGATAGCGTACACGCTGTCGACGCAGCGTGACAGGCTGACGCTTATTTAAAATGATAAAAGGCTGGATTCTCAGAATTTCCATCTCCCCAGGTTGAAGGAAGCTCAACCTGAATAATTGATCCATCTCCTTCTCCTCATTTTGTACAGTAAAAGCAAGCAGGAGGAAACAGGCTATTTTTTGCACAGGGCCCACTCGGTCTTGCTATAGTACTTATGCAATTTACTTTTTCTGGAGGGCCACCTACTCGGTCCTCGTTTGTAAACCAATTTTTGTGAGTGCCACATACAGGCACTCATCTATTCCATTGTACTGCAGGGCCACCTACCTGCTCCTCTGGTTTGAAACATTTTTGGGACTGCCACATAAGGCACTCATCATTCCATTTTACTGGAGGGCCACTACCTGTTCCTTGGTTTGAAAAATTTTGGGAGTGCCACATACAGGCACTCAATCTATTCCATTTCTGCAGGGCCACCTACCTGCTCCTCTGGTTGAAACATTTTGGGTCGCCACAAAAATACAGGCACTCAATCTATTCCTATTTACTGGAGGGAGGGCCACTACTGCTCCTCTGGTTTGAAAAAGTTTGGGACTGCCAAAACAGGCACTATCCAAATAAATTGTCTCCATAGCAGCCTCCACCACGTTGTCTCATTGCTACCTCCAAAAGTCGTCCATATAGCTGCCTCCATACATCGTCCCTTTATCAAACGAGGTGTGTCAAGAGAGAACTTTGGGTTGTTTTCTGGGTTCCACATCAAAAGTTGTTAACTGTCGCCCCTGCTGTGTTATCCACAAAATATACTGGCAACTTTTACCATTAGGATAATTTCAGCGTTTTGCGCATCTGTTTACATTCCCCTCACCCGGCATATCCTAAATTATAAGACGCTACTACACTTGATCTTATACAAAAGGTTCTTAGAAGTGCTGTTTGGGTGTGGGAGTAGCCTAGAGACAGGGGCTTGAAATGGCGAAAGCTCGCCTGGCAGCGGAGCGCCCGCTCCATGGCATTCATGCGCTTCTTGCGCATCTGTTTACATTCCTCACCCGGCATATCCTAAACTATAAGAACGTACTACACTTGATCTTATACCAAAAGGTCTTAGAAGCTGCTGTTTGGGGAGTCAGTAGCCTAGAGACAGGGGCGTGAATTGGCGGAAAGCTCGCCTGGCAGCGGAGCGCCAGCTCCATGCGCATCATGCGCTTCTTGCGCATCTGTTGTACATTCCCCTCACCCGGCATATCCTAAACGTATAAGAACGATCTACCACTGATCTATACAAAAGTTTTAGAAGTGCTGTTGGGGAGTAGCCTAGAGAAGGGGCTTGAATTGGCGAAAAGCTCGTCTGGCAGCGGGCGCCAGCTCCATGAGCATCATGCGCTTCTTGCGCATCTGTTACATTCCCCTCACCCGGCATATCCCAAACTATAAGAACGTACTACACTTAACTTGTGGCAGGCTGGGACCGAGTCTGACACTGGGGCTGGTCATATAATGCCGACGCAGAGAATTGCGGGGCCCCTCTACCGTCAGAAGGCCTATTCAAGGAATCATACCCCTACATCTCACTCCTCACTCTGACGAATTACCATCGTGGGCATGCGCCACAGTCGGTAGCTCGAGGCCACAGCAGCAGTGCCGCGCTAAGCGACAGCAGGCGGTGATGAAAAAATGCTGAGCCTAGGCGATTAAAAGCACACACGACCAAGAGCTATTTACGAGGGGCATCTCACATCAAAGTTGTAACTTTGTCGCACCCTGCTGTGTGTAATCCACAAAAATATACTTGCACAATTTTACCATTTAGGGATATTCTTTCAGCGGCTTCTGTCGCATCTGTACATTCCCCCACCCGCCATATCCTAAACTTATAAGAACGCTACTACACTTGATCTTATACAAAGGTCTTAGAAGTGCTGTTTGGGGAGTAGCCTAGAGACAGGGGCTTGGATGGCAAAAGCTCGCCTGGCTGCAGAGCGCCAGCTCCATCCCAAGATCCAACTAAACATAGTGCCGCAACCTTAATCTACTACTAGTTACGCCTCCAATACATAATAATAATAAATTAATCTTTATTTTTATAGCGTATCATATTCTGTAGCGCTATTACCAAATCAGAGGGAACAAATACAAATGAATGTAACAGAGCACAACATTTGTATGGAACAACAGGAGTGAGGTCCCTGCTCGCCAGAGCTTACGGTTTATGAAGATGATGGGGTAACACGAGGTAAAAGAATATTTAATGGTCAAGCCATTCTTCTTAGGGAATAGAAAAAAATATAATAAATGGAATTGCTGTCGCTTGAACCACTCAGCCGTCATCTTATATACCAGGTCCAGGGTGAATGGGACTGCAGAGAAGTCTGGTGCCTGTTGGTTGCTGGATAACAGATGGGAGGACGACACAGGACGGGTTAGTAGAAGAGTTAAAACTTCATGCAGTTAATGAGTGTTATAGGCTTGCCTAAAGAAATGGGTTTTAAGAGCACGTTTGAAACTTTGGAGGTTAGGTATTAGTCTGATAGTCCAGGGCAGAGCATTCCATAGAATTGGTGCAGCTCTAGAGAAGTCTTGGAGACGCGAGTGGGAGGTCCGCACTAGGGTAGAGGTTAATCTAAGATCACTGGCGGATCTAAGAGCACGGGTTGGGCGATAGACTGAGATAAGAGAGGAGAGGTAGGGGGGTGCAGCATTATACAGAGCTTTATGGATGAGGGTTATTATTATTTTAAACTGTATTCGAAAGGAGACTGGCAGCCAGTGCAGCGACTGGCATGAACTGTAAGCATACATGGTCCCCTTATCAAACGAGCTGTGTCAGGCAGAATTTTGGGTTGTTTTCATGGCTTCCATGTTAACTTTGTCGCCACCCTGCTGTGTAATCCACAAAATATACTGGCAAACTTTTATCATGTACCGATATTATTTGAGCGCTTCTTGCTCACCTCCTTTGGTTCCTCTCTGACACCCATTGGTTTGAAGCCTGAGTCCAATTAGGGTATGTCGCCATGCCACTCTCTAGCCTGCTGCCGCTGCCTCTGCCTCTGCATGCCGTCCCCTATAGTGTCAGGGTCAATTATTGGATGTTTTACATGCTATCTAGCTTCATTCTGTCACTCTGTCATGGCCATGCTGTTGCCCATAATTTCGGCATAATGGTGCGATTAAGCAGCCTCAGAGGCATCCATGCATGCTGCCCCTGCTGTTTCCTGTCCATTTCCGTGGTGTTTCCATCCTTTTCTGAGGTTCCCAGGTGTTTGGCCAAGCTTCCCTGTGCAGAGCCTTGGTCCCCTTGAAAAATGCTCGAGTCTCCCATTGACTTCAATGGGGTTCGTTATTCGAGACGAGCACTCGAGCATCGGGAAAAGTTCGTCTCGAATAACGAGTACCCGAGCATTTTAGTGTTCGCTCATCTCTAGTAAAAACCTTTAACTAATAACATAATAATATTAAACAACTAATGTTGATTATTAAAATATAATTATGTATGTACATAAATGTGAACAGGCCTTTGGCTATTAATTTAAAATAATTTAAAAAAAAATCTCTAAGGATTTTTGGCTTTACTGGAAATTAATATTTATTGACAATGCATAGTGTTTTGGGTATACATGTTAGAACTTCTAAAAATATTCTTGGTTATATTATTTGATGTCAATAATTCAAGACAGCGGAAGATGTACCTTACAAAGAGAAAATATAAGTATCAGATAATTTGGTGGCTCTTACATAAGCTTTGCAGTGCTGGGGTCCTGGGTTCAAACTAAATCATTATTTTGATGGCCTTTGATTTTAATGAGATGTAAAAAGCTCAAGGGTGGTTTACAATATACAGAGTAAGGGCAATTCCCAAGTTACATACAAAATAGGTTCTTTAGGTTTGTACTTAAGTTAAATTTGTATGCATGTTGGAACAGATAAATACTTGCAACTCCAGACAAATTATTTTAATTGTCCATGTGACAATTTATTTATTTTTAAATATTGTGCCATCATGGGAACAAGGATTATAAAAAAAAAAAACTTCATGACAGCCACCTTACAGCTGATAATTGCAGCCTGAGACTAAAAGTAAAGCATCCAGAGTGCTTCACCAGATGTCACAGTGGTAAAAGATGTCCCTCTACCACTAGGGGTCATCTGTAGAACGGGTGTCCTTAAGTTGAGGATTGCCTGTCCTATGTAGTTGTACATAAAATCAGTGAAACACTGGGTAATGGCTGAACAGTCTTTATACCATCATGAGGATGGAAGCACATGGAGTGTGTGTATGCCCAAATACACCTTGGGGACATATAACTGCATTTTGTTAAGATTCCACTTTAATACATGTAAATGTATAATCATTCCAAATATACAATGCTTTAATAGCTAAAAAAAACCTCTCAAAACCATTTACTGACTCTGCTAATGGATGTTAGTCTAGAAAGGTGATTTCTGAGTCATAGATGCTGTATGTCAAAAGAATTGTTAAAAGCTGCTAATATTTTCTTTGTACAGCCAACAACGGTTAAATAACATCCAGATAGCAGAAGTTGATATTCTTTTGAATTCTTTAATTTTAAAGGGGTATTACCACGAAGACAAGATTCTTAAATATACTCAGGATAACAAAATAACACTTATTCTAATTCACTGTTATTAACAAAAGTACATAATTGCACACATATAAGTCCAACATGTCTGTCAGTTCTGGTGTTTACAATTTTGGTTGTCCATGGTTCAACCGTAATTTTTTTTGACTATGGTCGGATTCTTCTCAGAAAAGCTTCTCCTGTATGCACACTACAGTGCTCTCTACCTTCAGCCCTTCCTCCCTGCAGTTCAAGATAAGACACAGGCACTTCCTGTCTACAAGCTACAGAAAAGATAAGCAGAGCTGACTGTGTTTTACTGATTAAGTGAGGGAGCAGAGCTGACAATGTCATGGTGTTTTAGATCCATCTCATGACTCGTGTCTCTTTTTCTCTCATGGTGTCGAATACTATTAAACTATTCAGAAGTTAAATACAAGTGTAGATAAAACCTATTTTTAATCTGCACACAGCATCTCATAGTACAGAGGAATCATGAAGTGTCTGCTTAGAGAGTTCCTGCCCTCACTCTGGAATTTTACAATGACCATCTCTTGAGTTATAGAAGCCATCAATACATTTGAGTAAAATTGTAAACTAAGAGTTAAAATGACCTTTATTGTGTAAACATAACTAGGAGATTCATTTTAGAGAACTTTCTTTCATGGGCAAACCCTTTTAACTATTTGAATAACATTTAATGAAGAAAAAGTATATCAGGGTTCACCTGCTTTCTGATGCCTGCTTATAATTGCCAGTGCACAGAGATCTGGGCCAAAACAGCAGTTAAAATCCACAGCACAGAAGAGGGAATCCAGCATTTAGGCAAGACATGTCAAAATGAGAGTAAATCACTTGCTCTTTGAATAACATATCAATAAACCATAAAACTATCTTGGATGGACAGTTACAATATACCAGAAAATGCTAATTAAAAGTCCACCCAACTCAGCCTGGTACTAACAACAGGCCTATTTCTGCTTGGAATATTGACTAACACTGTTTGGAAAAGAGTCACCGACAAGAAAAAAGGTTATAGGTCATAGAGATAGAAGTGTGTGTTTTAAGGGACAGATCCAATTTTTTTTTTTTTAATGGTCTGAGCATACTGATAATAGTAGGTATAGTGGAACTTTGGATTATAAGTAAATTGGTCTAGAAGTGTTTTGCAAAACTTGTAACTTGGTTTTCAATCAAAATCAAAGTACCTTCTACTCTACCACCCTTGTATAACATAGTATTGAAGAAGTAGAAGAAATATAGGATCTTGATATTGTACTAAACATGACTAAATGGACCTTGCAGCCATAACCATGAATGATACATTTAGCTATATGCCATATTGATACAGGATACCTACACCTACATATACAGTAACCTCAATACATGGCTATGTCCATTTAATGGGACAAACTTTTGATACTCTGCACAGATGCTACTAGATTTATGGCATGCATATATATGAAGCAGTGTAAACAGTTAAACAATTGTAGTGTTCACCCAATTGGCCCTAAAACAGTTAATTAATTGAGGACCCTCCATTAATCTAATATTGTTGCCCTGGGTAACCCATAAAGAGCAGTTGAAAAATATGGACAAGAAATCTGTGGCCTATGGCCTGTTGTCGGCCTATTGTAAGGATGTGCCCTCAACACTGTGAGCTCAGAAAAATCCTTTGTTATCGGAAGAATCAGGCAATGTTGGAATCTGCCCTAAAAACAATGGATATATAAAAATATCCTAACCCACTATAAAAAATCTGATTTCTTTTTCCACTCCATGCTTTGTATCACTTTTAACATTATATAGATTTTGTACGCTGTGATGTTCTGTAATTACAATTTTCTTTACCAATACTGTATGATGTCAAAATCTTTAGCATTTAGAAAGGGTTGAACTTCACTCAACAAAATCTATTGAATTTCTTTAATGCCTGAAAGTCTGGTGGAAATGACACTTAATCAGATGTGTGCAGTGATATGCTAATGTCTTCATTACAGTAATTTAACTTTGAAACTCCTGTGAAGCGAGTCGAGTTTGTGATGCTTTATTGATGCGCCCAAGCGTAATTTCAAAAGCGTTACAGGAAAGTTGTCAATTTTTTTAATGAGGTGCTTGAATGGCCTCTTATTCTTCAGATAATATATTTTTTTCTCCACTAAATATCTTAATTTTTACATCAAATAACATTTTCATAGTGATCAATATAAATGATTCTATCTCGACTGACAATTTCTACATCAGGAAGTGATCGATACAGTAATGTTTTCATAAAAAGGCACTCTGAGAAGACTGGTGTAGAATAATATGCTAGAATTTAAAGAAGTATTCCCATTTTTGCAAATAAATGTGTAACGTCTGTGGCTAAACTTCGCACTATCTGCAGTTTGCTGAAAAGATGGCGTTTATTTGTGTTTGGATTAACTGAGCCACAACCTGCTCCTTGTATTACAGCCCTATATAACTGCCCATTCCCATCACACCTTGCTGGTTATTCTTAAATTCTTACCAGAGTATCTAGCGCTCTTGCCATCTTGTTTGGTATTCTGTGTTTTGTATCTGATTCTGTACCTTTGCAGCCATCTTGGTTTTGACCTGGTTTGTTTGTCTCCGCTTGTCTGCCTATATCTTATCCTGACCTGTATATAACCCGCTTGATCTGAACGTGACCTGGGTATAACCCATTTGATCTTGACCTAACCTGTGTATAACCCACATGAAGTCCTGTGTCTGTGTTTTGTCCCTCAGTATCATTTACCTCCTCTTTCCCAGTCCCAGTCCTGTGTTAGTATTCTGGGCACCAGTGTTAACACTGACCTAAATCTGTATTCCGGTTACCTTTCTGCTCCACCATCCAGCAGCTGCCTGACAAAGTAGGTTTTCCTGTCACTTTGTAGGGTCACTCAGGGGCCGTCAGTTAGGTTCCTGATAGTGGGTTCGCCCCTTCCAGGGCGGTTTATCTGCTTTAGGCAGAGCCTTAGCCCTCAGTCTGACAGCTAGCGCCAAGCCTGGTTGTGGTTGCGCGGTTTGCTGGACAGGTGCTGACAAAATGCTATTGTTTGTGTAATGAAAAGTTATAAAATATCCCAATATACTTTCTGTATCAATTTTTCACGGTTTTGTAGATCTCTGCTTGCTGTCCATCTATAGAAAGCTTCATTGTTTACTTCCAGTCGATAGTAATCTAACCATGGTCACAAAGCTTGATATAAAACAGCTCTTATTACTCTCTAAAGAAATATAGAAAACCACGAGGAATTGATACAGGAAGTATATTGGAAAATTGTATAATGTTTAATCAGATAATTAATGGGAAATGGGAATACCCCTTTAAGATGACTGAACTTCAGGGTCCTGTCACTAGTTGATTGTATGTCATGTTAAAGGCATTTTTTTTTTCAAAATTCTTTATAAAAGAACAACAGGTATACATATAAAGAGTCACATTTTGGGCAGGTACATACTTGTGATTCTCATCATCTATATGTAAGTTACCGCATAACTAGAATATTCATTTAAGTATCTCTATGTCATTGTGAATTGCAATCTTGCTTATTGACAATGTCTAAGTCTAAATTCTTATATCATGTTGAGAGATATAAAAACAACAAACAAAGGTGAACAAGAGTATGGGATGGAAAGGCGCAGGGGGAGGAGAAGGGGGGGGGGGAAGTGGGTAAGGTAATCTAGTCTGTCAGTGTTGGTGTATCAGGAGAGTTTACAAATTTTTTCTCAAGGGCTCCATGTTTGTGGTGTTCTGTCCCTGAGTGGTAAGCTTGCAGAGAGTCCCTCCATTTTTTGCCAGATGTAGTATTTCCCTAAACCAGTGTCACTGAGGGTACCCTAGTGGATTCCAAAGTCTTGGAATCAGGAATAGCTGCATTAAGAGGAAGCCGACCAGGGAACTTCTAGCCTTGGAGGGGGGTGTGTCAAGCATGGATAGAAGTAGTGGAGCTGGTTCGTTCCTCAAATTGGTGCTGTGATTTTATTTGTGATCATGACAACTCGGGACCAGAAAGGTTGTAAAGATGGGCTTCACCAAAGTGTGGAGCATACTACCCAAGGCTCTGTCTGCACCACCAGCATTCCCCTGGGCATGAGGGATACATGAATTTAGTTTGGCTGGGGTCCATACCACCTAGACATATTTTGAATTAGTTGTCCTGTGCTTTGCCGGAAATCGATATTTTATGGCAGGTTCAAATGCTTTTTGCCAGTCTTCTGTGTGTAAAGTTGTTTCCAGTTCCTTTCCCACATTTTCAGTAGGCGGGGGTGTTTTTGCCCATTCGTCTTGGAATAAACCATAGAGAGCTGATATGTGTGGGGTGTTGCTGAGGAGGATGTGCACAAGTTTTCAAAGGGCCTGGTTTCTTATGTAGATTTAGGAGGTCTTTGTGCGAATTGTAAAAGTGGGAAAATGAGTGTATTCCCAGATGTGCAGGGGGTACCTGGATTGGGGGGGGAGGGCTGTTCAGAGGACGGAGAGGAGTCGTTCTCTAAAAGGTCTATGAACCTAGCGGGTGTTCGCCTGAGAGGACTTAAAAAGTCTGTGTGTGTCCCTGGGGGGAGAAATCAGGATTATCTGTGATAGGAGTCATGGGCCGTCAGGGTAAGTGTTGGAGTGAGCGTCCAGTTTTTTAGTGTTTTGAGGACCCTGGCAGAGCCACAAAGGGGAGGGTTGTTTTGGCGGTGGGTAAATGAGGTGTAAGTTGCGACCAGGGTACGGTAGTCAATGGGACTGGAGATAGATGTCTTCAAGTTGGCCATAACTTGTTCTTTTTACGTGGGAACCAGTCTAGTACCTTGCGTAGGTTGTTTAGAGAGGTAGTAGCTTTTGCAGTCTGGTAATCCCAGACCTCCTTGCAATTTCTAAGAATTAAGTGGTTCGGGTATTTTGGGGGGGGGGGGAGGCTGACCAGAGAAACTTATAATGCGGCTCGTTAATTTACAAAAGAATAGTTTGGGTAGAGCTAATGGGATTGTCTGGACAAAGGTTAGAGTTTTGTGCTAATAGGGTCATCTTGACTGCATTACTTTTCCTATCCTGAAATCTGTTTGGATGTCCAATTTATTAATTCCCTTTTTGTTTTTGTAGGAAAATGTCATAGTTAATGTATAAATGGATTGAGATCTGAAGGTAATTTGGGATTCCCAAGTATGTGATGGCTTTTTGTTGCAACGAGAAGGGAAATCTAGAGCTTAATTCTCTAGTCTCCACTTCTGAAAGGCCTATACCCATTGTACGCTTTGGTTATATGATTTTGTGGTTACTGAAATAACCCAAGTTTCAAGGGCTTCATGGCGCGGCATGAGGTGTTTGGGTTTTAGTTAAGTATAGGAGGACATCATCCGCAAAGGCGGAACATTTTATATGGCCCCCAATTGAGATTCCGTTATTTCAGGGTTGTTCTGATTGATTGAGGAGATGCTCTATTCCAGGGCATAGAGCAGGGGGGATAGGGGACAACCCTGTCTTGTTCAATTAGAATAGGAAAGGAGAGGAGAGTGAGCCATTGATTTTTATTTGCGCTTGGGGGCGCAAATATGATTGATCTTATCTCTTATTATTGGGCCCAGACCTATTTGTAGTAAAGTTTCTTCTGGAAGGTCCAGTTCACCCTGTCAAACGCTTTTTTCAGCGTCTAGAGAGAGTAAGAGGGTAGGGATCTTTTTCTGCGTAATATGATGAACAGAGAGAATGATTTCAGGGTGTTTGTCCCTAGCTCTTCTAGAGGGTCTGAACCCCCTACTTGATCAGGCGTGGACCAGGTTCCCACATGTTAGCAAGTTGTGGCTATCATTTTTGCGTATATTTGGTTGTCGTGTTGATGAGCGATATGGGCCGTAACTGGGGCATAATTGTGGAGTCTTTCCCTTTAGGAATTACCGTGATGTGAGCGTGGAGGAATGAGGGTGGGAAGGGATTGGTTGGAGAGACTGCATAAAAACTAGCTAATAGGCTTGGTGTGAAAACCTCGTTAGTAAGGTTTTAAAAGCGGGCAGTATACCCGTCAGGCCAGGGCTTTTGCCCCGGTAGGGAGTTTATTACAGTTTGGAGCTCTTCTAGTGTGAAGGGCAAATCTAGTTTTCTGTATCTGTTTTTGTCAAGGTGGGGAGAGCCGTGTTCCGGATATAATTGGTTCAGTGATTGCATGGGGTGTGGGGGTGTGAAGGGTTGTTGATGGCGGGGGGAGATTGTAAAGGGATTGGTTAATATGAAGAAAAGCTTTTGCAATCTCTTCAGTGGTATGGACTGTTGTGCCAGCTTTGTTTTTGATCGAGGTATGTAGGTTGAGGCCCTTTTGTCACGCAAAGCTTTGGCTAAGAGCCTGTCCTGGTTTATTCCCCCATTCATAAAGAGAGCGCGGAACATAGGTGTTTGAACGTTTTGTTTGGCTTCAATTAGGGTGTTAATTTGGTGTCTACTGCTGTAGCTCTTGAGGGTAGTTAGAAGGAGGTTTGTTTATGTTGGCTTCGAGATCATGGAGAGTGTTCATTAGGGATTTAAGTTTAATCCCCGCGGCTCTTTTTAGTCGTGACCCATGTTTTATAAGGATACCCCCTAGGTTCTCTTCAAAATCTCCCACTTAAAGGCTGGGGGAGTGGTGTCATGTTGATGGTCTGAGTGAAACCTGTTGGAGACTTCTTTTAGTTCTGTGAGACATAGTGGTCTTGGAGTAGCGATTCGTTTAACCTCCAATTAAAAGGGGTACGTGACTGGTAGAAGGGATAAAGAGCACGTTACTGGGGCATGATTTGATGAATGATTGAGCCAATTTCTGAGCTCATAGGGATGATAGGAGGTGATGCTGTATGTAAGTAGTCGATCCTACTGTAGGAATTGTGGACCTGGGAATAAAATGTGTAGTCCCTTCTTGCATGGTGTAACCTCCATATGTCGCATAATTGTAAAGAGTGAAGAAGTTTGCGCAAGCGATTAAGCTTACTGTAGGACACCGAGGATTTGCCTGCCGACGTGGCCAGGAGAGGATTTATGCGAGGTTAAAATCACCACAGAGGATTAAGGTGCCTCTTACAAAATTCAGATAAACATTCTAGGGTTTGAGTAGGTAGTTAGTTGGTCAATGTTCGGGGTTGTAAAATATTGGCAAAGGTGTATTCTGCACCTTGAAATGTCACATTTTATGAAGAGGTATCTGGCCTCGGGGTCTAATTTGAATCTAATACTGTACCATTGCAGATTTGTGAAATAAAAATGAAACTCCTTTGGACTTATCTCTCCGGATTCGTGCAATGGAGTGCGTGTGGGGAATATTTACAGTAATTATCGGCAAATGGTTTGTCTTAAAAGTGTCTCTTGCAACATAGTATGTGGACCTCTTGCTTATGGAAAGAGTATAAGGTCCGTGCCCTTTCTCAGGTAAGTTTAAGCCTTTGGCATTGAAGGAGGCAATTTTGAATGGGAGAGTGATGTTGCATCATTGTCTCAGGGCCCTTGGGGTGTCTGACTTGACTGTAGTGGTGGTATGAGGAGAGAGGGCGGAAGAAAGTTTAGGGGAGAGTTGAGGGATAAGGTATTAAAGTTTGTGACGTGGGTCGAGGGGGGAGAAGAAAAAGAAAACTTCGGTGATAGCTTTCCGGTGAGGGTGCTATTTCAGGTAGTGGCTTAAGCACAAATTTCACGTAGTGTCTTACTACAGCTACACCTATGGGGGTAGGTGTTTAGACAAGATCACAAAAGTTAAGGTAGTAAATTAATAAAAAGAACAGGTATGTCCAGAATGTTCGTTAGGCCTTTGGCTTTTATAAGAAAAAGAAATACATTTGGGGTTCATATATGCATGTTGAAAATGCAGATGGGGGATAAGGGTGCAGAATGGTTGCCTTTAGTTTGTGGCATCCCGCTTTCGTTTAAAGGAATAGGGGGTTATCTGAGTCATTTTGACTTTTCTGCATAGGTAGAGGAACGAATGACATTTAGTCCAAACTGAAGAATGAGATGAATAACTCTGGAACCAGGTTGAATGAAACAGTGTGATGAAACACAGTAGAACATAAAAGTTAATACAAAGGGTTATAAAACTCCAGGTTTGGAGTTCGCTTATAGACTTAAATTAGTTCCTTGGATTAATTAAGGGAAGGGTCGGCCCTGTTTCTTTGGCGTTGTGGGCGAGGTGAGGTAGATCTTGAGGACCATCCCGTTCCGGCTGTAGAAGAATCAGATGGTAAGTTGTGGGCGGTCAACTGTTGGGGATCCCAGTCAGGAGGTTCATTGGAGGGGAGATCGAGAGATCTTAGGAAAGATGGCAACTCTTCCGGATGTGAGAGGGACGCTGACCTTACGGAGCGAGCTGGAGGGCAAAGGGAAAAAGCCCATCGGTACGTGATATTCTTATCTTGCAGAAACCTGAAGAAGAGGACGTAGAATGGCTCTCTTGTATGAGGGTACGCCTGGAGAGGTTGGGAATAATGCTATTCGTGCTCCATCAAAGTCCAAATCGCCTTTTTGTCTTGCTTTTTGCATTATTTGATCTTTACAGAGAAGAGTGGACTCTGCATATGACTCCCGTGGTCTAGCAGGACTGAGCGCCGGGCTCGGAGGGCCCTATGGGCCACGGTCGATTTCTATATGGGTATCAAACGGGCGATCCAATAATAAGTTGAATATTCCTGTGAGTGTAGGAATGAGTCAGCGGGCGTGTGTTGCTTCAGGGAGCCCCTGATTCTAATATTGTTCGACGATTTCTGTTCTCTAGGTCATCCAAGTGGGAGGTAGCGTGTCATTTGGGCAGTTTGGTTTGGCAGGTTTCTCTTGTATTCTGAATGGCAACAGTGACCTCTTTCTGAAAGTTTCAAGTGCACTCTTTTTCTTGTATAGCGTTACTTCTGTTTGGACCTTCTATTAGGTCCTGATGCAAGGCCCCCCCTTTAGATCGTTTGCTAGTGTGTCCATATATCCCTTAGATGGAAGAAGTGCCAAAAGGGCCTGTAGTTCAGGATGGCCCTGTAAGCGAGAATAGCATTCTGGGGATGGAAGGCTAGCTTGTGATATCCTCCTGTGTCACCCTTTCAGTGGTCCTTCTGGGGAGTGGGAAGAGATGGCCCCGGTGTATCTATGCTTTCATTAGTAGAGGGCGCTTGGAGGGAGACTTTGTTAAAGGGTATTAACCCTTTGAGCCCTTTTCTTGGGTTTTTAGGGTGGTTGTAAGGGAGTTACTGTCGGTGTCTTAAATGGTGGTGCCATTGTGTGCAGGCTTGTATGCCACTCTCCTGCTGTCTGCTGGATGTGCTCTGGTGAGGGTTGTTCCCTGCTGTGGGTAAGTGGTTTTGATGTGCTCACTTTAGCTGGGCCTCTATCACAGTGGAGAGGCCTGGAGCTTTACGTCCACGTGAAGGGGTTTCAGGCTTGAGTTCGGGCCTCTGATGACTCCACTCTGGCGAGTGTGTGAGGATTTTGGCGCGTCTTCCGCAGCTCTCGTGGCGGAGGGGGAGATCTGAACGCTGTTGGCACCGCTCTCCGGCAGGGACCGGGAGGTGTCCCTGCCTCTTGCCCGGTAGTTCTCTTTGCCACTGGATGGTCGTTCAGGTGGCGGATGTGCTGCGGCGTTCTGGCCTTGGCTCAACGCGGCGCGCAACAAGATGGCCGCGGTCTGTGGAGGGATCGCGGGACTCCGAGTCGGAGGGTGAGTAGTGCTCCCTGAGAGGAGCGAAGAAATTGAAAGTCGGGATTTCTTGTGCCCGTTTTCTTAGTCGGCTGGATGCCTTTCTCGTGCCTAATTTCCCCATATAAAGTGGCTTTTGACCCCTATTTTGCTCGGCCAGGCACGGAGCACTGATTATGTGCGTCTGTTCGGCATCTTGGTCAGGCCACGCCCCCCTAAAGGCATTTTAAAGGCAGGCACACTCCCCTTTAAGAGAGGCTGAGAAATAGATTACCTTGTACCTAGTGGTCTGCAAATGTGTCTGCTACAGATCATCTCTTGTGACTACACTTGCTGAAGTCACTGAAAGGCCAAAGTAGGTCCATAACCCTTGGGACTTCCAGCACAGCTTGATTAACCTAAAGAACTCTGAAATGCTGGGACTGGGAACTGGAGAAGGAAAACTGCACATTTAGGACATTTAGGTGCACATTCTTCTAACAATATTGCTGAATAAACAACTGGTATGAACACAGTTTGTGCATACTAATGTCAGCAACACTTGGGTTTATCTCACCAAGCCTGGTATGAATGTCTTCAGGGCAGGAGTTGCTCCAGCCCAATGGCCCTGGTCACAGGCACATAGTTAACCCTAGAATAGCTCTATGGCCCACAGTTATTTTCCATCCTAAGAAGGGTGGTCCCAGACTTGATGGTGGAACCTGACCCAAAAATATAGTGCTGGCCTGTAATCTTTCAAGGGTAGACTGATATGGAGTTAAAAAGCTCTTTAACTTAACTTTTTACCCTCTCTCAATTCATATTGTAAGGGGGGGGGCTATAAAAACTCATAAGAGTGGTTAGAGTTTCAGAACAGACAGACCAGCGAGGCTAATACTGCCATCTAGCATCAAACTGAAGCTTGATAAATCAGGGACTCGGAAATCCAGGCACCGTGACTGTGGATTTGTTATAAAATCAACATTTATAATTATGCTAATGAGCCTCCCTGACTAAATAGTGCCCTTAAAATGTTTTTAAATAAATCTTCTAAACTCCCTAAATATATGTTAAACTATTTTATTTAAAAAAAAATATGTTCTATTCCAATGATAACTTCCTACAACACAGAAATCCTAGCTTCAAGTCTGGTTACAAAAAATTTATCCACAAGCCTTTGCAATACAAAGTGTATTTTACACATCTTGTCATTATTTACCTGTAATACTTTTCTCTCTGTGTGCTTCAAAATGTGTAATACTGTCATTATAGGCCTCCAGAAAATAATAAAAAGCAAAGTCTGGTTTCTGGCAAAATGATAGCAACACACCAAGATGCAGACGGCAGTGTGCCGGCTAAACTGTGCTGGCTCATGTCCAGTTATAAATTGTGATCATTTAGAAGAAGGTTATCTGCAGAGTGAATACTGAAAGGTCTATAATTCAAGGGAAGTACAGATGATGTCTCTTTAATTTTCAGCAATCAATAGCTCGGGAAGTGCTGGCATATAATGATTTGTTCTCACGTCTGCATCCCAATTTAAATGTTTCAAAGGAATTACAGGCAACATAAAATAAGGGAATCTAAAGAAGACTGCATGTCTTGTGTAGCAAAATGTGAGTCATGCCATAAAAGAGATTTAAATAATCTAACAAAATTACTAAATTTGTTAAGCTCCCGTTGCATAGTTGGAGAACTAATTGTCATGAGCCATAAATAATGGCAATTAAAAGGGTATTTTCTTGAGATAACATAACCGATTGATCAGTGAGGTTTGGCTCTTTTTCGTTTTTGCGTTTCCATTTTCCCCACATACGAAAATCTTTAAATTATTTATTTTTTTACTATATGCACAGAGCTTGTTTTCAGCCTAATAAATTGCACTTCATAGTGATGGTATATAAAATTTTCTTGTGGGTTTGGATTTCACGGCTTTCAATGTGCTCCCCAAATTACATGTCTACTTTATTATTTGTTACATCTCTTATACACGTTACTCCACTGGGGAAGCAGGTGCTCGAATAGGGTACCACCCCAGTGAATAGTAAATAGCACTCATCATGCTTAGTTCTTGTTTTATTTCATCACAAACAATCCATGTAAATTCTTTGATGTTTTGGTCAAATTATGACCTTCCTGGGTAAACGGATTGCTGGAGGGTAAGATGTATGAATTAAGATGGCCGTGGCTAATGAGTGCAGAGTTCTCTCTTTACTACTTTATTCTTTATGTCGGTACGATTATGGGGATACCATCTTTATATATGTTTAATAATGTTTTCAGACATTTACAAAAATGAAGCCCTCCTGTACAAAGTTTTTTTTTTTTTCCATTTTGCCATGTGCTTTTCAAACATTAGTGTACAGAGCTGAGGGTGTCATTTTTTGGAACTTTTGAAGGTGTTTTCAATGCTATAATTTTGAGGACAGTCTGACTTTTTAGTCATTTTTTAAAGATTTTTTAATTTTTATCCAAAAAGCAAAAAAGTGCCATTTTTGACTTTGGGTGCAATTTTCCATTACAGGGTTAAGTGCCAGTAATAACCGTTATTATATTTGATATATTGGACATTTTGGGACATGGAGATACCCAACATATTTATGATTTTTACTGTTTATTTATATCAGTTCTAGGCAGGGGGAGGTTTACTAGAATTTTTTATATATTTATTTTTTTTTCTTATTTTTTCTAGTTTATTTTTTACTATTTTTCAGACCCCCTAGGGTACTTTAACCCTAGGTTGTGTGACTCATCCTACCGTATACTGCCATATTACAGTATGGAAGTATATGGGGATTTTCCACATCATTTATTACAATGTACAAATCACACATTGTAATAGATGGATTAAACAGACACAGCCTCGGGTCTTTGATTGACCTGAGGCTGTCATAGTAATCAATCGCTGCCCATGATGACATCACAGGGCCCGGCGGTTGAATTCTATCTAGCAGCAACAGTGCACTGCCAGGATTTAAATGCCTCCGGGAGCTTTGCCAGAGGCATTTACAAGGTTAACATCTGCAATATGCAACAAAACCCACCTGGTACAAAGAGGGCTCAGCCTGTAAGCCATCTCTGTCCTCACGCTCTCTAGGCATGCCCTTCCATTACAGCGTGCATCAGGAAGGGGTTAATTGGAATAGGGGAATACATCATACACCAAGCACTCAATGTTATATATATAGTTGGAAAATGGAATCAATCCTGGAGGAAGCCATAAACTGGCCACCTAGATAGGGTCACTTCCTTTCCATATTAAAATGATACAACTCAACTGCCACCTCATCTCCTCCAGGAGATGTTGAGCTTTCCTGTTCCTATCTACATGACACCTCACTTGTAAGATGTCATAAATAACTATCCCTTGTTAACCAAAGCAACACATGTCACACAAGTTGCAATAGAACTATGGTAGATCAATGTATAAAGAAATTGAAATAAAATATATATGCCTACACTTGGAAGCATTTTAATGTTGTATAAATGTATTTTCTCCTTAACCCCTTACCGACATGTGACGTAATAGTACATCACATGCCTAGCGTGGGTGCATGGAGAGTGCTCATGCAGTTTGTGCTAGCACTGACTAGGGGTGACAACCCACTGATCGTTGCTGGCAAAGCTGGTGGCAGCTTAATTCTTTCACGACCCCTAACGTACGTCACGGCACATCACGGGTCGGCTGCGGGTGCATGGAGAGGACTCAGGGGTTGAGCCCTCTCCATAGCTTGCAAGTCTTTGCTGCACATTGCAGCAAATACTTACTGGTAGACTTACCATTAACCATTTACCACTTACAAAAATAACAATTTTTCACTGAATTTAACCCCGTAACGGAAAATAGCGCCCAAAGTAAACAAAAAACAGTTTTTTGCCATTTTGAAAAATAAAAAATCTATAAAAAGTGATCAAAAGGTCATACAGTCCTAAAAATCATAAAATTGAAAACTTCCTCAAAAGGTGCAAAAAGATGCCACCCACAGCTCTGTATACTGAAGTATAACAAAGTTATTAGAGCCAGAAAATGGCAAAATAAAAAACAAAATTGTGCACAAGTTTTTAATTTTTGTAAATGTATGAAAACATAAAACCTATACAAATTTGGTATCCCCATGATTGCACTGAGCCAAAGAATAAAGTAGACATGTCATTTGTGGAGCACACTGAAAGCCATAAATTCCAAACCCACAAGAAAACGCTGCAATTGTGTTTTTTTCACCAATTTCACTGCATTTTGATTTTTTTCCTACTTCCCAGTACACAACATAGCATATTCAATACCATTACTATGAAGTGCAATTTATTACGCAGAAAACAAGCCATCACACAGCTCTTTATGTGTAAAAAAAAATTTTTTGATTGTGGGGAGTGAAAAGTAAAAAAAGAATAAAAAAAATTTAAAAAAAAAAAGAGTGAGGTCCTTAAAGGGTTTTAAAAAAGTGGCGTCACCATCTTTGGGTGCCAATAGATACCAGAGGGAATAGAGTGACTGGCAGCACCTGAACACAGGCAGGCAGCAAAGTCCAAGTCCGACAGTCACAGCCACACGTTGGAACCGGCAAACAAAGTAATACTGCTGCGGGGTGCTCGTCCAAGCTTCACAGTAGAAACTAATCCAGCATCCATAGAAAGAAAAAGCGGCACTCACCGATCACAAGTAGGAGAACTTTATTGTGGAAGGAGTCAGGACAGGGGTGATGCACGCCAAGGAAGGCGACGAGCCGTTTCGCGCTGAAAGCGCTTTCTCAAGCCTCGGACGTCGCAAGATCTCAGGACACAGGTAATATACAGAACATGCATAGTACTAGCAACAAGACACAAACATAAAAGCACACAGTATCATGGGTGCCGACACGGGCACACAACAAGTACATAGCAATTCATAATGACAAAACATGATACAATGTGCCGTAAGAGTTGCGGCTTCAATGTGCAACATTATTTTATACTCAGTAAAATAAAGTATCCAAACATCAGCAGAATGACAGTGAATGAATGGGTGAAAGGAGGAGTGACAGATAAGGGAAGGTAGGTCCGCAGGACGTTAGTAGGAATGGAGCACAAGGAGGAAACAATATTGTAAGTACAATACAAAAGAAGAATGCATTCAAGGTACAACATAGAACCAAACACGGCAAACTAGGTGTAGTTGTACATATTGCTAGCAGGGTACATTAATCATAGAAAGACACTAAGGTCATTCCTATTGTTCAAGCCCATGGGTCCTAGCGCATTGTACTTTAAAATTCCGTATATTCCGGCATATAAGACGACCTGGTGTATAAGACGACCCCCCTACTTTCCTGTTTAAAATATAGAGTTTAAGATATATTCGCCGTATAAGACTACCCCTTTTCCAACGCATACAAAACACCGGTAAAAATAAAAAAAAAAAAAAATTTGAATTTAACATGGTCCTTTTTTAATGTAATTCTTATGACCTGCAGGTATATAGCAGGAAAACTGTCGCTCATAAACATAAGGCATACAACAACCATCACCATAGTTACAGCACAGCCCCCAGTAGTATACAGCAACAGCCCCAGTAGTTACAGACAGCCCCCGTAGTATACAGCACTTTGCCCCCTAGTAGATACAGCACAGCCCCCCAGTAGTATACAGCACAGCCCCCAGTAGTATACAGCACAGCCCACAGGAGTATTAACAGCACAGCCCCCAGTAGTATACAGCACTGCCCCCAGTAGTATACAGCACTGCCCCCAGTAGTATACAGCACATACCCCAGTAGTATACAGCACAGCCCCCAGTAGTAGTATACAGCACTGCCCCCATTAGTATACTCACCCTCCGGGGGCCCCGATGTGCTACGCTGCTCCCCCGATGTCCGCGCCGTCTTCGTTCTTCTGCCGGGCGCCGCCATTGATCTTCCCCGGCAGGCGCCTAGTATGACGCGCCGCTGCTGACGTCATACTAGGCGCCGCCCCGGGGAAAGGCATGGCGGCGCCCAGCAGAAGAAAGAAGACGGCGCGGAAGACGAGCCGCGTGGACATCGGGGCCAACGGAGGGTGAGTATGCGCCCCGATGTCTTTTTGAGGCTGCCGGCAGCCATCGCTGTGCAAACACCCGCGATCGGTGCTAGCACCGATCGCGGGTGTTACCGGTAAGCCTTTGCTGCAATATACTTACCGGCTATGGAGAGGGCTCAGCCCGTGAGCCCTCTCCATGCACCGGGACCCGACCGCCGCCGTATAAGACGATTACCGGCGTATAAGAATCTAGTGAAAAGGTTCCCGATAGTCTTCCCGATATAGAAATATTGACATGAGCATAACACCACATAAACAATAAAAGTGGATCGACAGTTAATAAAGGAGTTCACTATGTGTTGCTTGTCACCCAACCGCACCGTGTTAGCCTGCAAATTGTGCCGGCAAAAGTTGCAAGACCCGCATTTGAAATTCCCAGTAGGGATACATTTTTTAAGCCATTTAGAGTCTGGTGTGGAAAAGTGGCTAGAGACCAAATGGGTTCTAATGTATGGGCTGCGTCTAAACGTGACTAGGGGTTTATATTTTGTTACCTCAGATAATTGGTCGTCACGTTCTAAAATCTTCCAATTTCTATTGATGGCGGTGCGTATCGCTCGGTCGTGTGGACTGTAACTGTAATCTTTGAGTGCCACCATCTATCCAAGGATCGTCGCTCCCCGTGATGTAATCGGGGAGTGGCATTCTGTTGCCATGATAGCCTCGGGTCTTCCAAAGACCCGAGGCTATCTCCCGGTCTCGCTTTCCTCCTCATTGAATGAGGAGGAAAATCCCCATATAGTAGTATGGCAGTATATGATAGGATCGATCAGAAAACGTAGGGTTAAAGTACCTTAGGGAATATGAAAAATAGTAAAAATAAAAAAAGTTTAATAAAATTATATAAAATAAAAAAAAACTAAATTCAAATCACTCCCCTTTCCTTAGAACTGATATAAATAAACAGTAAAAATCATAAACACATTAGTTATTGCCGCATCCGGAAATGCCCAATCAAAATATAATAACCGTTTTTCACTGCTTTTAACCCTGTGTGAAAAATGGCACTTTTTGGACATTTAAAAAAATTAATTAATTCAATAAAAAGTTATCAAAAGGTCTTAAGGTCCTGCAAATGATAGCATAGAAAACTTCATCAAAAGTCACAAAAAAATTACACCACCCAGAGCTCTGTATACTAAAGTATGAAAAAGTTATTAGCGCCAGCAAATGGCAAAATATAATAAGAAAATTTGGTACAGGAGGTTTTAATTTTTGTAAACCTATGAAAACATTAGAAAACATATACAAATTTGGTATCTCCATAATCGTACTGACCCAAAGAATAAATTGTATATGTCATTTTGGGCGTACAGTGAAGTCCGTAAATTCCAAGCCCACACAAATGTGTTTTTTTCAATTTCACTGCATTAGGAATTTGGACATGAAATATTAAATACCACCATTTTGAAGCGCAATTTGTTACGCAGAAAACAAGCCATCACACAGCTCTGTACATGTAAAAATAAAAAGTAATAGATTTTTGAAGGTGGGGAGTGAAAACGCAAAAACGGAAAAGGGCTGCAGTGGGAATGCGGTTAATAGTTAAGAAAGCTGTTTAGAACTTACATATTTACAGTATTACCATTACAGTAAGCCCACAGCAGCCAAATTGTGTCCCCATAATAGCCAATCAAAGCTCGTATGCAACCACCAGCATTCCCCTGGGCATGAGGGATAACATGAATTAGTGGGCTGGGGTCCATAGCACCTAGACATAATTTGAAATTAGTGCTGTGCTTTGCCGGAAATCGATGTAGTTTATGCAGACGTTCAAAGTGATTTTTGCCAGTCTCTCTGGTATTGTTGTGTAAAGTTGTTTCCAGTTCCTCTTTCCACATTTTTTCACGTATGGCGGGGAGTGTTTTGGCCCATTCGTTTGAATAAACCATAGAGAGCTGATGATATTGTGTGGGTGTTGCGAGGGAGGATGTGCACAAGTTTCAAAGGCCTGGTTCTATATGAGGATGTAGGAGGTCTTTGTGCGAATTGTAAAAGTGGGAAAAACTGAGTGTATTCCAAGATGTGCAGGGGGTACCTTGGATTGGGGGGGAGAGGCTGTTAAGAGGACGAGAGAGTCTTTCTCTAAAAGGTCTATGAACCTGAAGCGGTGTTTCCGCCTGAGAGGACTTAAAACGTCTGTGTGTGTCCCTGGGGGGAAAATCAGGATTATCTGATAGGGAGTAAGAGGGCCGTCAGGGTAAGTGTATGGAGTGAGACGTCCAGGTTTTAAGTGTTTTGAGGACATGGAGAGCCACAAGGGGAGGGTGTTTTGGCGGTGTGTAAATGAGGTGGAAGTTGGAGACCAGGGTACGGTAAGTCAATGGGACTGGAGATAGATTGTCTCAAGTTGACCCATAACTTGTTCTTGTTAAACGTGGAACCGTTAGACCTTGCGTTTAGGTTGGTAGAGAAGAGTCGGGTAGTGCTTTTGCAGTCTGGAATCCCAGGACCCTTCCTTGCAATTTTCTAAGAATTAAGTGGGTCTGGGCTATTTGGGGGGGGGAGATGGGCTGACCGAGAAACTATTAATGATGTCGTTAATTTACAACAGAATAGTTTGGGTTAGAGTAATGGGATTGTCTGGAAAGGTTATAGGTTTTGGTAATAGGGTCATCTTGACTGCATTTACTTTCCTATCCATGTGAAACTGTTTGGAGGTCCAATTTATAATTCCCTTTTGTTTTGTAGGAAAATGTCATAGTTAATGTATAAAGGGATTGAGATTCTTGAAGGAATTTGGATTTGTTTCCCCAAAAAGGGTTTATGTGATGATTTTTTGTTGCAACGGAGAAGGGAGGGAAATCTAGAGCTATAATTCTCTATCTCCACTTCTGAAGGCTCTACCCATTGTACGCTTTTGGTTTATATTGATTTTGGGTACTGAAATAACCAAGGTTTCACGGGCTTCAGGAGCCCGGCATGAGGTGTTTGGGTTGTTAGTTAAGTATAGGAGGACATCATCCGCAAAGGCGGAACATTTATATATGGACCCCATTGAGATCTGTTATTTCAGGGTTGTTCTGATTGAATTGAGGAGATGCTCTATTACCAGGGCCATATAGCCAGCAGGGGGGATAGGACAACCCTGTATTGTCACATAGAATAGGGAAAAGGAGAGGAGAGTGAGCATTGATTTTTATTTGCGCTTGAGGGGCGAATATAGTGATTTGATCTTATCTCTTATTATTGGGCCAGACCTATTTGTAGTAAAGTTTCTTTGGAGGTCAGTTCACCCTGGTCAAACGTTTTTCAGGTTTAGAGGAGAGTAAGAGGGTAGGGATCTTTTTCTGCGTAAGAGATGCAAAGAGAGGAGAATGATTTCAGGGTGTTGTCCCTAGGCCTCTGACTAGAGGGTATGTGAACCCCTACTGTGATCGGGTGGACCAGGTTCCCCACATGTTTAGCAAGTTGTTGGTATCATTTTTGCGTATATTTGGGTCTGTGTTGATGATGAGCGAGATGGGCCGTAACTCGGGGCATTAATTGGGAGTCGTTCCCTATGTAGGAATTACCGTGATGGGAGCGTGGAGGAATGAGGGTGGGGAAGGGAATGGTTGGCGAGCTGCATTAAAACTAGTAATAGGGCCTTGGTGATGAATGAAACTCGTTAGTAAGGTTGTTAAACGGCTGCAGTATACCCGTCAGGCCCAAGGGCTTTGCAGCCGGAGCGGAGTTTAACAGTTTGGAGCTCTTCGGGGTGAAGGGAAATCTAGTTTTTCTGATCTGTTTTTTGTAAAGTGGAGGAGAGCCGTGTCGGATAAATTGGTTCAGTGATTGCATGGGGTGTGGGGTGTGAAGGTGGTGAGGCGGGGGGAGATGAAGGTTGGTTAATATGAGAAAAGAAAGGCTTTTGCAATCTCTTCATGGGTTGGACGTGTGCCAAGCTTTGTTTTTGATCGAGGTATGTAGGTTGAGGCCCTTTTGAGTCCCGCAAAGCTTTGCTAAGAGCCTGCCTGGTTTACCCCATTTCATAAAGAGAGCGGGAACATAGGTGTTTGAATAGTTTTGTTGCTTCATTAGGGTGTTGAATTTGGTGTCTACTGCTGTCGTCTCTGAGGGTAGTTTAGAAGGAGTTTTGTTTATGTTTGGCTTCGAGACATGGAGAGGTTCATTAGGGATGTAAGTTTAATCCCCGCGCTCTCCTTTTAGTGTGAACATGTTTTATAAGGATACCCCTAGGTTCTCTTCAAAATCCCGCCATTCTTAAAGGTGGGGGAGGTGTGGGTCATGTGATGGTTGAGTGAAACCTGTGGAGATTCTTTTAGTTCGTGAGACATAGCTGGGTCTTGGAGTAGCGATTCGTTTAACTCCCAATTAAAAGGGGTACGTTTACCTGGTAGAAGGGATAAAGAGCACGTTAGACTGGGGCATTGATCTGATGAATGATTGAGCCCAAATTTATGAGCTATAGCGGAGGATAGGAAGGTGTGCTTGGATGTAAATGAGCGATCCTACTGTAGGAATTGTGGACCTGGGAATAAAATGTGTAGTCCCTAGCCTCGAATGGTGTAACATCCATATGTCGAATAATTGTAAAGAGTGAAGAAGTTTGCCGCAAGCGATTAAAGTACTGTAGGACCACGAGGATTTGCCTGCCGACATTGTCCAGGAGAGGATTTATTGCGAGGTTAAAATCAACACAGAGGATTAAGTGCCTCTTACAAATTCAGATAAATCCTCTAGGGTTTGAGTAGGTAGTTAGTCTGGTCATGTTCGGGGGGTTTTAAAATATTGGCAAAGGTGTATTGTGCCACCTTGAATGTCACATTTTATGAGAGTATCTGGCACCCTCGGGGTATAACTTTTGAATCTAAATACTGTACAAATGCGATTTGTGAATATAAAAATTGAAACTCCTATTGGACTTACTCTCCGGATTCGTGATTGCAATGGAAGTTGCGTGGGGGTTTTGAATATTTCCAGTGAATTATCGGCAAAATGGTTTGTCTTAAAATGTGTCTCTTGCCCAAACATAGTATTGTGGACCCTCTGGCTTATGGCAAAGAGTATACGGTCCGGGCCCTTTTCTCATGTAAGTTTAAGCCTTTGGCATTGAAGGAGGCAATTTGAATGGGAGGATGATGTGGCACTATTGTCTCAGGCCCTTGGGAGTGTCTGACTTTGACTGTAGTGGTGTTATGAGGACATGAGAGGAGAAGAAAGGTTTTAGGGAGATTGAAGGGATAAGGTAATTTATCAATCTTGTGAGTGGGGTCGAGGGGGGAGAAGAAAAAAAGAAAATCTTCGGTGATAGCTTCCCGGTGAGGGTGCTATTTCAGGTAGTGCTTAGCACACAAATTCACCGTTTTTTTACGTGTCTTATACAGCTACACTATGGGGGTAGGTGGTGAAGACAAGATACAAAAGTTAAGGTCAGTAAATTTTAATAAAAAGAACAGGTAATGTCAGAATGTTCGTTTAGGCCTTTGGGCTTTTATAAGAATAAGAATACATTTGGGTTCATATATGCATGTTGCAAAATGAGATGGGGGAGACGGGTTGCAGGTGTTGCTTAGTTTGTGGACCAGTCCCACTTACGTTTAAAGGAAAGGGGTATCGAGTCATTTGACTTTTCTGATATTAGGTAGAGGAACGAATGACATTTAGTCCAAACCCTGAAAGAATGACGATGAATAACTGGGAACCAGGTTTGAAACAGTTTGAAACACCGGAGGAACCTTAAAAGTTAATAAAAGGGTATAAAACCTCAAGCGTTTGGAGTTTCGTTAAGACTTGAAATTAGTTTCCTTGATTTAATTAAGGGGAAGTCGGCCCCTGTTTCCTTTGGCGGTTTGTGGGGCGAGGTGAAGTAGATCTTGAGGACATCATCCCGTCCGGGCGGTAGAAGAATCAGATGGTAAGTTGGGGCGGTAACTGTTGGGGTATCCCATCAGGGAAGTGTCATGGAGGGAGATCTAGAGATCTTAGGAAAGATGGCAACTCTTCCGGATGTGAGAGGGACGCTTGACATTTACGAGAGAGAGCATGGAGGGCAAAGGGTGCAAAGCCCCATCGGTACGGGATATCATTATCTTGCAGAAACTGAAGAAGAGGACGTAGAATGGGCTTCTGTATGAGGGTACGCTGGAGAGGTTGGGGAATAATGTATTCGTGCTCCCTCAAAGTCCAAATCGCCTTTTTGTCTTGCTTTTTTTGGGCCCATTATTGATATTTTACAGCGAAGAGTGGACTTGAATATGACATCCCGTGGGTCTAGCAGGTATGAGCTCGGGATCGGAGGCCCTATGTATAGCGCCCCGGTAGATTCTATAATGGGTAATAAACCAGGCATCCAATAATAAGTGAATATTCCTTGTGAGTGTAGGAATGGGAGTCGAGCGGCGTGTGTTGCTTCAGGGAGGCCCTGATTCTTAATATTTTTCGACGATTTCTGTTCTTCTAGGTCATCCAAGTGGGAGGCTAGCTGTTTCATTTGGGCAGTTTGGTTTGCATGTTCTCTGGTATTTCTGGATGGCAAACAGTGACCTCTCTCTGAAAGTTTCAGTGCACCGACTTTTCTTGTTATAGCGTTAACTTCTGTTTTGGACCTTCTATAGGTCCCGATGGCAGGCCCCCTTTAGACGTTGCTAGTGGTCAATATCTCCTTAGTTGAAGAAGGCCAAAAGGGCTGTAGTTTCAGGATGCCCGTAAATGCGTAATAGCAGATTCTGGGGATGGAAGGCTAAGTTGTGATATTCCTCCTGTGTCCTTCAGGTCCTTCTGGGGAGGGGGAAGAGATGGCCCTGGTGTATCTATGCTTTCATTAGTAGAGGCGTGAGGGAGGACTTTGTTAAAGGGGTATTAACCCATTTGAGCCCTTTTCTTGGGTTTCTAGGCTGGTTGTAAGGGAGTTACTGAGGTGTCTTAAATGGTGGTGCCATTTGTGTTGCAGGCTGGTATGCCACTATCCTCGCGTCTGCTGGAGTGATGTGCTCCTGGTGAGGGTTGTTCCTGCTGTGGGTAACGTGGTTTTGATGGCACTTTAGCGGCCTTCTATCACAGTGGGAGAGGCCTGGGAGGCTTTACGTCCACGGAAGGGGTTTCAGGCTTCTGAGTCGGGCCTCTGATGGACTCCCAATTGGAGTAGTGTGAGGATTTTTGGCGCGTCTTTCCGCGCTCTCGTGGGGAAGGGGGAGGGAGACTGAACGTGTTGGCAACGCTCTCCGGCAGGGACCGGGAGGGTCCCGCCCATCTTGCCCGTGTAGTTCTCTTTGCCACTCGGATGGTCGTCACGGTGGCGGATGCTGCCGGCGTTATGGCCCTTGGCTCCACGCGGCGAGCAAGATGGACGCGGGCTCTGGTGGATGGATCGCGCGACTCCGAGTCGGGGAGGTGAGTTGGGGAGGTGAGGAGTGCTCCCTGAGAGGAGCGCGAAGAAAAGAAATTGAAAGTCGGATTTCTGTGAGCCCGTTTTCTTAGTCGGCTGGATGCCTGTCCGTGACTTAATTTCCCAATCTAAAGTGGCTTTGACCCCTATTTTGCTCCCGGCACAGGCACGGAGGCAGCACTGATTATGTGCGTCTGTTCGGCATCCGTGGTCGGCCACGCCCCTAAAGGCATTAAAGGCAGGCACACTCCCCTTTAAGAGCGCTGAGAAATAGATACCTTGTACCTAGTGGTCTGCAAATGTGTCTGCTACAGATCTTCTTGTGACTACACTTGCTGAAGTCACTGAAAGGCCAAAGTAGGTCATAACCCTTGGGACTTCCAGCACAGATTGAATTAACTAAAGAACTCTGAAATGCTGGGACTGGGAATGGAGGAAGAAAACTGCACATTTAGGACATTTAGGTGCACATTCTTCTAACAATATTGCTGAATAAACAACTGAGATGAACACAGTTGTGCATACTAATGTCAGCACACTTGGGATTATCTCACCAAGCTGGTATGAATGTCTCGTCAGGCAGGAGTTGCTCCAGCCCAAGGCACTGGTTACAGGCACATATAGTTAACCCTAGAATAGCTCTATGCCCACAGTTATTTTCCATCTAAGAAGGGTGGTCCAGACTTGATGGTGGAACCTGACCCAAAAATATGTGCTGGCCTGTAATCTTTCAAGGGTAGACTGGTATGGAGTTAAAAAGCTCTTTAACTTAACTTTTTACCCTCTCTCAATTCAATGTAAGAGGGGGGGGGGCTATAAAACTCATAAGAGTGGTTAGAGTTCAGAACAGACAGACCAGCGAGGTAATACTGCATCTATGCATCAAACTGAAGCTGATAAATCAGGGACTCGGAAATCAGGAACCACGTGACTGTGATTTGTTATAAAAATCAACATTTATAATTATGCTAATGAGCCTCCATGACTAAATAGTGCCTCTTAAAATGTTTTTAAAAAATTTCTAACTCTAAATATATGTTAAACTATTTTATTTAAAAAAAAAAGATGTTCTATTCCAATGATAACTTCCTACAACACAAGAAATCCTAGCTTCAAGTCTGGTTACAAAAAATTTATCCACAAGCCTTTGCAATACAAAGTATTGTTACACATCTTTGTCATTATTTACCTGTAATACTTTCTCTCTGTGGCTTCAAAATGTGTAATACTGTCATTATAGGCCTCCAGAAAATAATAAAAAGCAAAAGTTGGTTTCTGGCAAAATGATAGCAACACACCAAGATGCAGGCGGCGTGTGCCGGCCTCTAAACTGTGCTGGGCCTCATGTCCAGTTATAAATTGTGATCATTTAGAAGAAGGTTATCTGCAGATGTGAATACTGAAAGGTCTATAATTCAAGGGAAGTACAGATGATGTCTCTTTAATTTTCAGCAATCAATAGCTCTGGAAGTGCTGGCATATAATGATTTGTTCTCACGTCTGCATCCAATTTAAATGTTCAAAGGAATTACAGGCAACATAAAATAAGGAATCTAAAGAAGAATTGCGTCTTGTGTAGAAATGTGAGTCATGCCATAAAAGAGATTTAAATAATCTAACAAAATACTAAATTGTTAAGCTCCCGTTGCATAGTTGGAGAAACTAATTGTCCTGAGCCATAAATATGGCAATTAAAAGGGTATTTCTTGAGATAACATAAACCGATTGATCAGTGAGGGTTGGCTCTTTTCTTTTTGCGTTTCATTTCCCCCAACATACGAAAATCTTTAAATTATTTATTTGTTTTTATATGCCAAAGCTTGTTTTCAGCCTAATTAAATTGCACTTCATAGTGATGGTATATAAATTTTCTGTGGGTTTGGATTTCACGGCTTTCAATGTGCTCCCCAAATTACATGTCTACTTTATTATTTGTTACATCTCTATACACGTTATCCACTGGGGAAGCAGGTGCTCGAATAGGGTACCACCCCAGTGAATAGTAAATAGCACATCATCAGGCTTAGTTCTTGTTTTATTTCATCACAAAACAATCCATGTAAATTCTTTGAGTTTTGGTCAAATTATGACTTCCTGGGTAAACGGGATGCTGGAGGGTAAAATGTATGAATTAAGATGGCCGTGGCTAATTGAGTGCAGAGTTCTCTCTTTATAACTTTATTCTTTATGTCGGTACGATTATGGGGATACCATCTTTATATATGTTAATAATGTTTTCAGACATTTACAAAAATTAAAGCCCTCCTGTACAAAGTTTTTTTTTTTTCCATTTGCCATGTGCTTTTCAAACACAGTGTACAGGCTGGGGTGTCATTTTGGAACTTTGAAGGGTGTTTCAATGGCTATAATTTGAGGGGACAGTCTGACTTTAGTCATTTTTTAAAGATTTTTAATTTTATCCAAAAAGCAAAAAAGTGCCATTTTGACTTTGGGTGCAATTTTCCATTACAGGGTTAAGTGCAGTAATAACCGTTAGTATATTTGATATATTGGACATTTGGGACATGGGAGATACCCAACATATTCATGATTTTTATCTGTTGTATTATATCAGTTCTAGGCAGGGGGAGGTTAACTAGAATTTTTATATATTTATTTGTTTTCTATTTTTTCTAGTTATTTTTACTATTTTAGGACCACCCTAGGGTACGTTACCCTAGGTTGTGTGATGATCCTACCGTTACTGCCATATTACAGTATGGAAGTATATGGGATTTCACATCTTATGACAATGTACAAATCACACATTGTAATAGATGGATTTACAACAGACACAGCCTGGTGAATTTGATTGACCTAGGTGTCATAGTAATCAATGACTGCCCATGATGACATAACAGCAGGCCCGGGTGAATTCTATATAGCAAGCAACAGTGCACTGCCAGGATTTAAATGCCTCCGGGAGCTTTTGCCAGAGGCATTTACAAGGTGGTAACATCTGCAATATGCAACAAAACCCACCTGCTGGTACAAGAGGGCTCAGCTGTAAGCCATCTCTGTCCTCACGCTCTCTAGGCATGCCCTTCCATTACAGCGTGGCACTCAGGAAGGGGTTAATGGAATAGGGGAATACATCATACACAAGCATCAATGTTATATATATAGTGGAAAATGGAATCAATCATGGAGGAAGCCATAAACTGGCCACCTAGATAGGGTCACTTCCTTTCCATATTAAATGACTTTGCACAACTCAAACTGTCACCCTCATTCCTCAGGAGATGTTGACTTCCTGTTTATCGACATGACAATACTTGTAAGATTCATAAATAACTATCCTTGGTAACCACCAAACACATGTCACACAAGTTGCAATAGAATATGGTAGATCAATGTATAAAGAATGGAAAGAAAATATATATGCTACACACTTGGAAGCATTTAATGTTGTATAAATGTATTTTCTCCTAACCCTTACCGACATGTGACGTAATAGTACATCACATGCCTAGCGTGGGTGCATGGAGAGTGATATGCAGTTTGTGCTAGGCACTGACTAGGGGTGACAACCCACTGATCGTTGCTGGCAAAGCTGGTGGCAGCTTAATGTCTTACACGACCCCTAACGTACGTCACGGCACTCAGGGTCGGCTGCGGGTGCATGGGAGGACTCAGGGGTTAGCCTTTCCATAAGCTTGCAAGTCTTTGCTGCACATTGCAGCAAATACTACTGCGTAGACTACCATTAACCATTTACACACTTACAAAAATAACAATTTTTCTGAATTTAACCCCGTAACGGAAAATAGCGCCCAAAGTAAACAAAAAAGCAGTTTTTTGCCATTTTGATGAAAATAAAAAATCTATAAAAAGTGATCAAAAGTCATACAGTCCTAAAAATCATAAAATGAAAACTTCCTCAAACAGGTGCAAAAAAGATGCCACCCACAGCTCTGGTATACTGAAGTATAACAAAAGTATTAGAGCCAGAAAATGGCAAAATAAAAAACAAAATTGTGCACAAGTTTTAATTTTGTAAATGTATGAAAACATAAAACCATACAAATTTGTATCCCCATGATTGCACTGAGCCAAAAAAACAAAGTAGACATGTCATTTGTGGAGCACAACTGAAAGCCATGAAATTCCAAACCCACAAGAAACGCTGTTGGCTTTTGCCTTTGCAATTGTGGTTTTTTCACCAATTCACTGCATTTTGATTTTTTTTTTCCTATCCAGTACACAACATAGCATATTCATACCCATTACTATGAAGTGCATTTATACGCAGAAAACAAGCCATCACACAGCTCTTTATGTTTAAAAAAAAATTTTTGATTGTGGGGAGTGAAAAGTAAAAAAAAGAATAAAAAAAATTAAAAAAAAAAAAGGAGTGAGGTCTTAAAGGGTTTTATTAAAAAAAGTGGCGTCACCATCTTGGGGTGCCAATAGATACCAGAGGGAATGAGTGACTGGCAGCACCTGAACACAGGTAGACAGCAAAGTCCAAGTCCGACAGTCACAGCCACACGTTGGAACCGGCAAACAAAAAGTACTACTGCGGGGTGCTCGTCCCAAGCTTCAACAGTAGAAACTAATCCAGCATCCATAGAAAGAAAAAAGCGCACTCACCGATCACAAGTAGGAGAACTTATTGGGAAGGAGTCAGGACAGGGGGTGATGCACGCCAAGGAAGGCGACGAGCCGTTTCCGCGATGAAGCGCTTTCTCAAGCCTCGGACGTCGCAACGATCTCAGGACGCAGGTAATATACAGAACATGCATAGTACTAGCAACAAGGACACAAACATAAAAGAACACAGTATCATGGGTGCCGACACGGGCACACAAACAAGTACATAGCAATTCATAATGACAAAACATGATACAATGTGCCGTAAGAGTTGCCGGCTTCAATGTGCAACATATTTTTATACATCAGTAAAATAAAGATCCAAACATCACGCAGAATGCACAGTGAATGAAGGGTGAAAGGAAGGAGGAGTGACAGAAAGGGAAGGTAGGTCCGAGGACGTTAGTAGGAATGGAGCACAAGGAGGGGAAAAACAATATGTAAGTACAATACAAAAGAAGAATGCATTTCAAGGTACAAAAGAACCAAAAACACGGCAAACTAGGGTAGTTTGTTACATATTGCTAGCAGAGTACATTAATCATAGAAGACACTAAGGTCATTCCTATTGTTCAAGCCCATGGGTCCTAGCGCATTGTACTTTAAAATTCCGTATATTCCGGCATATAAGAAGACCTGGTGTATAAGACGACCCCCTACTTTCCTGTTTAAAATATAGAGTTTAAGACTATATTCGCCGTATAAGACTACCCCTTTTCCAACGCATACAAAACACCGGTATAAAAAAAAAAAAAAAAATATTTGAATTTAACATGGTCCTTTTTTAATGTAAATTCTTATGACTGCAGGTATATGCAGGAAAACTGTCGCTCATAAACATAAGGCATACAAAAACAACATTAACCATTTACAGCACAGCCCCCCAGTAGTATACAGACAGCCCCAGTAGTCATACACGCGTACAGCATGCCCCCTAGTAGATACAGAACAGCCCCCCAGTAGTATACAGAGCCCAGAGTACAGCACCACGTAGTAAGCAGCACGCCCCCAGTAGTATACAGCACAGCCCCCAGTAGTATACAGCACGCCCCAGTAGTACAGCATCCCCAGTATTACAGACGCCCCCAGAGTATACAGCACAGCCCCCAGTAGTATACAGCATGGCCCCGTAGTATACAGCACTGCCCAGTAGTATCATCACAGGCCCCCGTAGTATAAGCATCCCCATGAGTATCTCACCCCGGGGCCCCGATGTGTCGGCTCCCCCGATGTCCGCGCCGTCTTCGTTCTTCTGCCGGCGCCGCCATGATCTTCCCCGGAGGCGCTAGTATGACGCGCCGCCTGCTGACGTCATACTAGGCGCGCCCCGGGGAAAGGCATGGCGGCGCCCAGCAGAAGAAAAGAAGACGGCGGCGGAAGACGAGCCGCAGTGGACATCGGGGCCAACGGAGGGTGAGTATGGCGCCCCGATGTTCTTTTGAGGCTGCCGGCAGCCATCGCTGTGCAAAAACCCGCGATCGCGCGATCGGTGTTACCGCCGGTACAGCCTTTGCTGCAATATGCTACCGGCTATGGAGAGGGCTCAGCCCGTGAGCCCTCTCCATGCACCGGGAACGACCGCCGCCGTATGAAGACTTACCGGCGTATAAGAATCTAGTGGAAAAGGTTCCGATAGTCTTCCCGATATAGAAATATTGACATGAGCATAAACACCACATAAACAATAAAAGGTGGATCGACAGTTATTAATAAAGGGTTCACTATGTGTTTGCTTGTCACCCAACCCGCACCGTGATAGCTGCAAATTGTGCCGGGCAAAAAAGTGGCAAAGACCTCGCATTGAAATTCCCAGGAGGGATACATTTTTAAGCCATTTAGAGGTCTGTGGTGGAAAAGGGGCTTAGAGACCCAATGGGATTCTAATGTATGGGCTGCGTCTAAACGTAATAGGGGTTTATATTTGTGTATACCTCAGGGTAAATTGGTCGTCACGGTCTCAAAATCTGTCCAATTCTATTGAGCGCGTTGCGTATGACTCGAGTCGAGTGGGCGACCTGATAACTGATAATCTTTGCAGGTGCCACCATCTAATCCCAAGGATCGTCGCTCCCCCAGTGATGTTCGCGGTAGTGGCATTCTGTTGCCAATGATAGCAGCCCGGGTCTTCCAAAGACCGCAGGCTATCTTCCGAGTTCTCGCTTATCCTCTCATTGAATGAGGAAGGAAAAATCCCCATATAGTAGTTTATGCAGTATTATGATAGCGATCGATCAGAAAACGTAGGGTTAAAGACCTTAGGAATATGAAAAACTAGTATAAAATAAAAAACAGTTGTAATAAAATTATATAAATAAAAAAAAACTAAATTCAAAATCACTCCCTTTCTAGAAACTGTATCAATAAATAAACAGTAAAAATAGAAACACTTCGTGTATGCAGCTATCGGAAATGCCCATCAAAATAATACAACGTTTTCACTGCTTTTAACCTGTGTGAAAAATAGGCACTTTGGACATATTAAAAAAATTAATTAATACATAAAAAGTTATCAAAAGGATTCTTATAGGTACTGCAAATGTAGACATAGGCAAACTTCATGCAAAAGATCACAAAAAATTACACCACCCAGAGCTCTGTATACTAAGTATGAAAAAGTATTAGCGCCCAGCAAATGGCAAATAATAATAAGAAATTGAGTATAAGGAGGATTTTAATTTTGTAACCACTATGAAAAACATTAGAAAACATATACAAATTGTTAGTATCTCCATACTCGTACGTGACCAAAGAATAAATGTATATGTCATCTTGGGCGACCAGTTAAGTCTGCTAATTCCAAGCCCACACAAATGTGTTTTTTTACATTTTTCAACCTAGCATTAGGAATGGACATGAAATATTAAATACACATGAAGAGCAATGATTGTTACGCAGAAAACAGCATACCACAGCTCTGTACATAGTAAAAATAAAAAGAATAGATTTTTGAAGGTGGCGAGTGAAAACGCCAAAAACGGAAAAGGGCTCAGTCGGACCGAATGCGGGTAATAGTTAAGAAAGCTGTTTTAGAACTTACATTTTACAGGATATACCCTTACATAAGCCCACAGCAGGCCAAATTGTGTCCCATACCTAATGCAGTGTTACCCTTCACAAAAGTCAAGAGCCATGGTATCTCCAAAGCAGCCAATAGTCAAAGTCCCCCCCCCTCATTAGCCAATAGTTACGGTGCCCCAGAGTAGCAGAGAGGAACACTGCCACACAGAAGCAGTCTCACCTCTTCCAGTAAAACCTGGCAGCTACTACATTATAGACACACTCAATAAACCAAAATAACAACGGAATACAAAGCTGAGAAAAAGTAATCAACAGCAGGGCGTAAAGGTTAAAAACTGGGCAGGTATAACGCAGAGTCCTGGACATGCTTCCAGCAGCAGATTGGATAAGCTACCCATCTGACTAGTTCCCGTTTGCTGGACAAAGCTGACCTGCAGAGAGCAGGGTGGGGATGAATAAATCCAAACACAGCAGAAGCCTAGACACAGTTCAAACACACCAAACAAAAATTAATGCCATCTATTCTGACTTCCACGAACAGAAGAAGATATTGGCACAGACCATATAATATTGGGCACAGGGTACTAAGGGTTCTAGGACCGCGTTTCCGCCGGGTTTCCGACTATTTCGATTTCGGGACGCAGTTTATTATTTAACAGGGTTGTTTGGCGCACCGCGATACGGATTTTGGTTGCATCGCGAGTTATGCTACACACATAAGTGGGCTGCCGTTGGACAAACCGGGGGGGGGGGGGGGGTGGGGGGGGGAATGATACGGGACTAGCGCAGGATTTAAATTTCGAATTGTGCCGGAAGATCCGCACTAACATGCACGGGGAAGAAGAGGGTGAACTCCGGTGGTTCTCAGCGGGGAATAAGGAAGCGACACCTGGGGATATTGGGCACACAATCTGGGAGAATCACGACGGATACGTTAGTATCTGTTGGGGATAGCAACCAGGACCAGGTAAGTAAATGGTGCCTCATTGTGCTTGGCAAGAATGGAAGAATGTGTTGCCAAAGTTAAGTTTACATGCTGCCTTTTCAACTGAAATTGTCCTTAGTGCGACCATTGTATATTCTTTATAGATTTTATTTACATTACACAACTCTAGTGCTTTTACTGCATATACAAAATGCAATAATGACGTCACAAATGGGTTAAAACTCCTAGAGACAAGGTGCATACATATGTTAAGAGAAGTGAGAAGTGATGCAAAGTGGAGTACTTTATATTGTCGATTTGGTAACCTAATAGGAAAAAGATATGAATTACGACTAGGATGAGCGAACATGCTCGTCCGAGCTTGATGCTCGGCGAGCATTAGTGTACTCGAAACTGCTCGTTGCTCGGAAGAAATACTTCGCCTCCGCCTCGAGAAAATGGCACGCTCCGACGTTTGCTTTTGGCGGCCAGAAACAGAGCAATCACAAGCCAGGAGATCTGCCACTTCCACCCAGCATGACGTGGGTACCCTTAACGCGATAGGCAGTGGTTGGCTGGCCAGATCAGGTGGACCCTGGGATGATAGCCGCTGACACGCGCTTGCTGGATCAGTCTGTGTCTGCGATGCCGCTAGGGGATGGAGAGCTGCTGCTGGTTCAGCGGAGCGTTAGGGTGTTCTATTAGCTTACTGTTAGGCAGGAAAGGGGATTCTCAAAGAACACAACAGCCCTTCTTAGGGTACAATAACGTTCTACTTTTTTTATTTTAATTGCATCTGTAACCATTTTGTGAGGAATTAGATGGGGACTTGCTCCCGTGGTGTTAGTCTTAGTGGCACCACATATCCATACAAAGACCAAGAGTGGGGAAAAGTAGTAGGGGTTGGATTTTCAATTAACACTAATCAGTGTCTCATCTCCTCTAGGCCATAGTAGTGTGCTTTGATACTTGGCTAGAAAAAATAGACATTAGGAGAATCACAAGAGCTTACTACGCATACAGTAGCGTTCTATAGGATTTGATTCTGGTTGATATGCTGGTGGCTTGTACTTCCTGCAGGCATGTCTAGCCATTCGAGCAATTGTTAGTGAGACTTGCGACCGCTGTGTTCTGAGCTTAGTGACGCAACAGTATCCATAGCAAAAGACGAAGTGGGGAAATTTAGTAGGGTTGGATTTCACTTGGCACTAACTCAAGTGTTCATCTCAGTCTGGCATAGTAGGTGCTGTGCATAATTGGCAGAAAATAGCCCATAGGAGAATACCAAAGAGCTACTTACGCATACAGTAGCGTTCTAATATTGATTCTGGTTGACTTGCTGTGGCTGTACTTTCGTGCAGTGCATGTACTAGCCAATTCTGAGCAAGTTGTAGTGAGACTTGCGACCGGCTGGTTATGCGTTAGGGGACGCACATACCATAGCAAAGACGAAGTGGGAAAATTTAGTTAGGGGTTGGAATTTCATTGGCACTAAAACTCGAGTTGTCATCTCATCTGGATAGTAGTGTGCCTTGTACTTGGCTAGAAAATAGCCATAGGCGCATGACAAAGAGCTTACTTACGCAACAGTAGCGTTATATATATTTGAGTTCTGGTGAGTCGCTGGTGGCGTAATTTCGGCAGTGCATGTATAGCCATATGAGCAATTGTTAGTGATGAGACTTGGACCGCTGTGTTTGGCTAGTGACGCACATTAATCCATAGCAAAGATCCGCCGAAGTGGGAAAATTAGTAGGGGGTGGGATTTCAATAGCCACTAACTAAGTGTCATATCATCTGGCCATAGTAGTGTGCTTGATACGTGGCTAGAAAATAGCCATAGGAGACTACAAAGAGCTTACTTCCGCATACCTGTAGCGTTTAATATTTGATTTCTGGTTGATCTGCTGGTGGCGTACTTTCTGCAGGCATGTTACTGCCAATTATGAGCAATTTGTAGTGAGACTGAGAACGCTGTGTTCTTGCCGCTTAGGGACGCACAATCCATAGCAAAGACGAAGTGGGAAGAAAAACTTTAGTAGGGTGGATTTTCAATAGGCATAACCTCAGTGTCATCTCATCTGGCATAGTAGTGTGCTTTGATAATGGATAAGAAAATGCCATAGCAATAGGATTAGCAGTGTTTGGTTTTAAAACTCAAAAAAAAAACAAAAAACCCCAAAAAAAAAAATTTTAAAAGTTATAACTCTCATTTGAAAAATTTTTTAACCCGAGGGTGGGGGGTATAGAGGACGAGGGAGGGACGTGGGGCGTCCAATACTGCAGGGGGTCAGGGCCGTGGGCCTGGGCGGGGGTTTGAGACAACCACCGCTGATAGGGAGGGGAGCAAGGGAAGCCGCAGGAGGCTACACTCCCTGAGGTTCATTGTTACTGGGACTGTGTAGGGTAGAGCACGTTGAGGCCCAGACAGTCGCGAACAGGTGATGTCGTGATTGCTGACAATGCTTAGAGCAATTGTCTCCACCACCAGTCAGTCTTCACGCCAGTCCACCCATGTCACCGAAATGCCACTCCTCCAGCTCTAGCACCTCAGCCTCCTCCCCCCCAGTCTGCCCACTCCCAGGAAAATTTGGCATTTGAACCGCAACTAGGAGGAAAGTGTGTCTGCGACACTTCCCACAGTCACAAACCACTTGTCCGGTTGCTGCTGAGCAATTTTCCGATGCAGGTTTCCAAACACTCCCGTCACAGTCTGTGGGTGATGATGTGATGACTTCTTGACGTAGTGGAAGTGTGCTAAAGGGGGTCCGACGATGAGGAGACCACGGTTGTCAGACAGTGGGGAAGTTTGTTTGTTCAGGGGCAGGAAGTCGTTTACGAGGGGGGAGCAGGGGAGGGGGGGAGCAGGGATGAGGGAGCGGCGGTGATGAGTGGGTGACAGACCCAAATGGGTTGAGAGGCCGGGGTGAAACACAGGACTTCGAGACGGAGGGAGGGTCATCGACCCAGAACAGGTTGAAGAGGAAGTGGTTGGGGCCAGACGGAGAGGGCATGGCAGAGCTGGTGCATAGCGCCAAATGTGTCAACTATTGAAAAGCTCCCGTGGCGAGGGCGAGGGTGTCCTGCGGCGAGGGCTAGATCTTCAGAAAGTCATGGAGGTTCTTTAAGGAAACACCGGATGACCGATCGGACTGTGGTGTGCCAAAATTTGCCAAACAAGGCCCTCAGCAGGGGTTCCACCACTACAGCTTAAACTACCCACCATATGCGCAGGCATATGAATGCTAAACCACCCCACTCAGTGGCACACAAGCCCCGTTCAACCCCGGAGTGAAACACCACTGCTCCTTTCACCTGTGTCAGCGATTTAAAAGTCAGCCCTGCAGGACCCTGCCACAAAAACCCCGAGCGTCGCTCACGATCCTCCACAGCATCCACCAGCGTTCAAAAAACTCTCATACCCCAGACGCTGGAGCGAGAAACACAAATATAGTGCAACCCACACGCACGCCCACGCCTAATGTGCAATCTACCAGATGCTAAGCATGCGGAGATGCTGCCCTATAGGATAGGGAGAGACAGAGCCTTTCAGCAAAATCATGGCGGCGGCCGCCCATCGGGTCGGTCCCAGCAGCCACTAATTTTCCCGATGTGCAGCATCCCAGCCCTGCACAGCCACATGTCAGACAAACACCGTGCCCCTGACCAACGCCGTTTTGACAAGGTCCACCTGACCACGGACACGTGGACGAGTGTGGCCGGCGGGCCACTCATATATCTGCGGACGGCACTTGGGTTAACTTGGTGGAGGCGGGACCGAGTGACACTGGGGCTGCTCATAACTGCCGACGAAGAGGATTGCGGGGCCTTACCTCGGTCAGGTGTTTCAGGCCTACTATGCCTCCTCTCCTCCCACCATCCTCCACATTCCTCCTCGAACTTACCATCCGTGGGCACGGCGCCATCAGTGGTAGCTCTAGGCAGCAGCAGCAGTGCGGTCGCAAGCGACAGCAGGCGGTGATGCCTCAACTCTGAGCTAGGCGACAAAAGCGACACCGCCCAAGAGCTATTACAGGGACATAAAGGAGCGCAGACTGAGTGTGGCTGGACACCGCTGAACCTCAAGCCGGGAATGGTGTGTGTGTTGTGACAACGGCCGGAACCTGGTGCGGCTATGCAAATGGCAACAGAATGACACATGGGCCATGCATGGCCCCATGTGTTAAATTGAAGTTCAGCGTTTCCTCAAGACACCCCAATCTGTCTGATTTGCTCACGAAGGTGCGCCGCATCTGTGGCATTTCAGGAAGTCCAGCCCAGATGCTTGCCAATCTCAGGGCAGCGCAGCGCGCCGCCCAAATGCCGCTCACCGAGCTGTTGTGCGACGTGCCCAAGAGGTGGAATTCAACACTGACCATGTATCCGAGGTTTACAGCAGCGCAGACGATTGTAGACTGCCAGATGTCAACTTCCACCAGAACTGGTAGTCAGGTCAGTCAGCTTCCTAAGTTACAATGAGGAGTGAGACGAGGATGTTCTGATATCTGTAAAGGCTGAGTAACTTGAGGAGTCAACACAGATGGTCATGGCGATGGCCATCATCAGCCTTCACCATCCCGCGCTTGGCGTTGAAAAAACTCTCTGGGTCAGCATGGTCGGAAGGCTTTGCGATCGCACAAGAGAAGGGGAAGAATATTCCTTGTTGATAGCCAAAGGCACCCTCAGTCTGTGTCTCAGCGCATACGGAGGAGGGGAGGGAGGTGGAGGAGGATGAGGAGGAAGAAGGAGGGGAAGTTGGTGAGACACAAGAGGGGAATTGTTGAGTCCTTACTGTTCAGCGTGTAGGGCAGAAGAAGAAGAGGAGTTGAGGAGTTGGAGGAGGAGGAAATGGACAGTACAGGCCAGTGAGGGGAGTGAATTCTTACGGTTGGTACTTGGGCATATGGCAGATTTCAGCTGGCTGCCTATCCCGTGACCTCGCCGTTCAAGAATTTATTCCAGCACCGATACCGGGTTTTTTGGGGGTTTTTCACTCTCCTGGACCCACTTGCGGTACAAGCAACATCTTGCACTCTCATCCCTGCAGAGAAGAATGTGTGAGAATGCATGAATACCAGAGGCCCTGGTGCACAAGCTGAGAACAGTATTACCTTCGACCCAGCGCTAGCGGCAGAGTGCGTAGTTCTGCGGGACAAGTAAGCGAGGGAGGAGTAGGCGAGCCGGCAGCTTGGTTCAGCACTGCAGGGTGTACGCTTTACAAGGCCTTTGCAGCTTTATGTCACTCCAGCAAACACTGTCACCTGTCCCCGTACTCGGCAGAGTAAGGGCTGATCTTTACAGAAAGATGGTGAGGGAGTACGTAGCGACCATACCATCGTCCTAAATGATCAAACAGCGCCATACACTACTGGGTTTCACAGCTGGACCGTGTGGCACGAAAACTGGCGGGTACGCTCTGGAGGTTCTTGCCCTGCCTGCCGATCGCGTCTTGTAGAGCGGGTTGTCAGTGCAGCTGGGTTTTGGGCATCATAAACGAATAAGCGTACACGCATGTCGCGCTGACAGCGCTGAAAGGCTGACGGCTTATTTAAATGAATAAAGGAGGGATTTATCTAGAATTTCCAATCTCCAACAGGTGAAGGAAGCTCAAAACTGAATAATTGTTCCAGTTCCTCTCATCTCATTTACTACTTCTCCCCTCTGGGATAACGTAAAGCAAGGAAAATGGCTATTTGTGAACAGGGCCACACTTGGCTCTTGCTATAGCTACTTCCATGCATGTTCATTTTTCGGAGGGCCACCTACCGGTTCTTGTTTGAAACCAATTTTGTGAGTGCCAAACAGGCACTCAATTCTATTCCATTTTATGGAGGGCCACCTAACATGCTCCTTGGTTTGAAAAATTTGGGACGCCAACATACAGGGCACTCAATCTATTCCATTTTACGCAGGGCCACCTACCTGCCTACTCTGGTTTGAAACATTTTTGGGACTGGACTGCACATAAAGGAACTCAATCTATTCCATTTTACTGGAGGGACACATACATGCTCCTCTGGTGAAAATGTTTGGACTGCCACATACAGGCACTATCCAAATTAAATTGTCTCCTAGCAGCTCCACACGTTGCTCCTTGCTACCTCAACAAAGTCGCCATTATAGCTGCTCCATGACATCGTCCCCTTTAGCCAAACGAGGTGTGCAGGCAGACTAGTGGGTGTTTTCATGGATTCCACATCAACGTTGTTAACTTTGTGCCACCCTGCTGTGTTATCCACAAAAGATATGGCAAACTTTTACCATTTAGGGATATTATTTCAGCGCTTCTTGCCGCATCTGTTTACATTCCCCTCACCCGGCATTCCTAACTTCGTATAAGAAGAACGCTATACATGGATCTTTACAAAAGGTTCTTGAAGTTGCGGTTTGGGGAGTAGCCTAGAGACAGGGGCTGAATTGGACGAAAGCTCGCATGGGCAGAGGAGCGCAGCTCAGCTCCCATGCGCATCATGCGCCTTCGTGGCATTGTCTACAATCCTCACCCGCGCAGATCTAAACTTTATAAGAACGCTACTACAATTGATCTTATACAAAGGTTCTTAGAAGTGAATGTTTGGGAGATAAGAGTAGCCTAGAGAAGGGGCTGGAATTGGCGAGAAGCTAGCTGGCAGCGGCGGAAGCACAGCTCCCATGCGATCCTGGCTTCTTGCGCATCTTTTACATTCCTCACCCGGAATATCCTAAACTGATAAGAAACGCTAATACACTTGATCTTATACAAAAAAAACAGGTTCTTAGAAGGTGATGTTTGGGGGTCGCGTAGAGACAGGGCTTAATTGGCAAGCTCGCCTGGCAGGGAGCGCCAGCTCCTATGCGAATCATGCGCTTCTTGCGCATCTGTTTACATTTCCCTCACCCGCCATATCCCAAACTTATAAGAACGCTACTACACTTAACTTGGTGCAGGCTGGGAAAGAGTCTGACGCTGGGGCTGTGTCATTATACTGCCGACGCAGAGAGAGAATGGGGAGGGGGCTACCTCGGTCCAGGTCTCAAAGGCATACTTACCGTCCTGCCCACCCCTCCTCAACCTCCTCCTCCTCCGAATTACATCCGTGGGCATGGCGCCATCAGTCGGGTAGCTCTGGCACAGCAGCAGTGCCGTCGCTAGCTGACAGCAGGCGGTGCTGATGATGAAACTTGCGAGCTAGGCATAAAAGGCACCAACCGCCCAAGAGCTATTACGGGCATTCAACATCAAAGTTGTTAACTTTGTCGCCACCCTGCGTGTGAATCCACAAAATATACTTGCAAACTTTACCATAGGGATCATTTTTTTTTAATTTTTGTTTTCTTTCAGCGGCTTTCTTGGCAATCCCGGTTGTACATTCCCCTCCCGCCCTATCCTAAAATGATAAGAACGCTACGTCCACTTGATCTTATACAAAGGTCTTAGAAGTGCTGTTGGGGGAGTAGCTATAGAGACAGGGGCTTGATTGGCAAACGCTCGCCTGGCTGCAGAGGCCAGATCCAATCCAAGATCCAACTAACATAGTTGCCGCACCTTTAATCTAATACTAGTTAACTGCCTCCATAATAATCACTATAATAAGTGTTTTATGTATATAGCGTCATCATATTCTGTAGCGATTTTACAAATCATAGAAACAAATTACAAATGTAAGTAACAGAGGCAAAACATTTGTATGGACAACAGGCGTGAGGTCCCTGCTCGCCAGAGCTTCCGGTTTATGAAGATTATGGTGCTGGTAACACGAGTGGGTTGGTTAAAAGAATTTTAATGTCAAGCCATTCTTCTCGGGAATAGAAAAAAATATAATAAATGGAACTTGCTGGCGCTTGGAACACACTAGCCGTCATCTATATACCAGGTACAGGGGTGAATGGGACTGCAGAGAAGTTGGTGCCTGTGGTGATGGATAACAGATGGTGAGGACGACCACAGGACGGGTTAGTAGAGAGTTAAACTTCATGCAGTTAATGAGGTATAGGCTGCCAAGAAATGGTTTTTTTAAGAGGCACGTTTGAATTTGGAGGTTTAGGATTAGTATGATAGTCCAGGGCAGAAGCATTCATAGAATTGTGCAGCTATAGAGAAGTATTGGAGACGCGATGGGGCGTCCGACTAGGGTAGAGGTTAATCTAAGATCCACTGGCGATCTAAGAGCACGGGTTGGGGATAGAATGAGATAGATGAGGAGGGTAGGGGGGGGCAGCATTATACAGAGATTTTAGGGATGAGGGTATTATGTATTTTAAACTGTATTCGAAAGGAGACTGGCAGCAAGTGCAGACGAACTGGCATTGGAAACTGTAGCAGACATGGTGCCCCTGATCAAACGAGCTGTTGTCAGGAGAATTTTGGTGTGTTGTTTCATGGCTCCATGTTAACTTGTCGCCACCCATGCTGTGAATCCAACAAAATATTAATGAAAAACTTTTATCAGGACCGATATTATTTGATGGCTTCTTGCCTCACCTCCTTTGGTTCCTCTCTGCACCCATTGGTTTGAACCTGAGTCCAATAGGGGTATGCGCCATGCCTACTCTCTAGCCTGCTGCCGATGCTGGCCTCTGCTCTGCATGCCGTCCCCTATAGTGTCAGGGCAATGAGTGGATGTTAAATGTATCTAGCTTCATTCTGTCACTCTGTCATGGCCATGCTGTTGCCCATTAACAGGCATCAATGGTGCGATTAAGCAGCCTCAGAGGATCCATGCATGCTGCCCCCTGCTGTTTCCTGGTCCATTTCGGGTGAGTGTTTCCATACCTTTTCTGAGGTTTCCCAGGCGGTTTGGCCAAGCTTCCCTGTGCAGAGCCTTGGTCCCCTTGAAAAATGCTCGAGTCTCCCATTGACTTCGGGAAAAGTTCGTCTCAAATAACGAGTACCCGAGCATTTTAGTGTTCGCTCATCTCTAATTACGACATATAAACTCTTTGGACTGTAAAATTGGAGAATATGAAACTGCATGCAATTCATTGTCTTGCAAAATGTCATGGATAGTTGAACAAACCACACTCCTATTTTATGATTCATTTTGTTAAACTTGATGAATTCTTCATGAAATCCCTCTTGCTTTATGGCCATTTTTGCAAAAGAGTCACATAGCGAGCAAGAAACTTATTTGTTTCAGTGCAGAATCTGGTTCTAACTACCACTCTCCAGATATCATACAGATATAATGAAAAGATGACACCTGTGAAAATTACATATGACAACAGACATGTGATGATCCCTTTATAAAGAAGATTAAAGGAAGGAATAACGTCTGCTTACATTCCCTGAAAAAAAGCACTGAAAACTCTTCAAGTAAAAAGAAAAGCTATGGCAAGGACAGGAGTGTTAAGTTGTTTGATCACCTTTTATGCTTCAAACTAGGTGTCGGATCCAATGTTGGCACAACTCACTTAAACCTCCGAGGCAACAGGTAAATTTGTAGATTTAAAGAAGCACTCCATTAAATGTTCAAATGTTCATATTTATTCATTATGGGGCACATTCAATATGTATCACAGGGTCGGGTTTTTGGACGCACAAATAGTTTTCAGACTGTGATTTTAGATTGTGTTGCAAGGGTGGAAAGTGCCTGAAATGACTCTCAGAAAACAAGAGAAAGGCTGCCTTATTAATTTATGGAGACTTATAGACATTGATGCTCCACTTGAGGATTCTGGAACATTTGCAAATATATTTTCCAAGGTGGCCTGAAATGACTCTCCACCAGGTGTGGACTGACCATATAACCCACCGGGGGAAATCCTGGTGGCCCAACTATCTGGGGCTTGTGCGGGGCTGGTCTACTTGTGCGGGTACAATTGATCACACACGCAGACACAGAGCAGCACAGCTGCCTCTGTGCAAGCATTCGACAGCACGCTACACAGACTTCCGCAAAATGATGATGTCATTCCACGGCAGCCTTTACAGTGGAGAGAAGTGCAAATGATGATGTCATTCCACGGCAGCCTTTACAGTGGAGAGAAGTGCCAGGACATGCAGGCTATGCAAATCAGACAGAACTTTCCCCACAGTGGCACCCGGGCTGACGAAAGGAGTAGAGGGCCTATTTTGAAAGGTCTAAATAACAACAAAAACCCCATGAATTACCCCACTATAGAAACTACCCCCTCAATGTATGTTAACCGGTTAAGGACCGGACCCTTTCCCGTTTTTTCATTTCCATTTTTCACTCCCCACCTTCAAAAATCGATAACTTTTTTATTTTTACACATAAAAAGCTATGTGATGGCTCGTTTTTTGCGTAACAAATTGCACTTCATAGTGATCACATTGAATATTCCATGCCATGTAATTTTTAGGTTTTTTTATTATAATTTTCTTTTTTTAACTTTTTTTTTATTTTTATTTTAACTATTTTTCAGACTCCCTAGGGTAGTTTAATACTAGGTTGTCTGATCGATCCTACCATACACTGGCATACTACAGTATGGCAGTATATGGGGATTTTACTCCTCATACATTACAATGTGCTGATAGCACATTGTAATGAATGGGTTAACCCAAAGTAGCTTCGGGTCTTCGTGAGACCCGAAGCTACCATGGCGATGGATCGCCGCTCCCCGATGACGTCACAGGGAGCGGCGATCCTCAAAAAGATGGCGGCGCATGTTTGAAGCCGCCGGCGGGTCGCGGGTGTTACCGGTAAGCCTTTACTGCAATATGCAGCAGAGACTTACCGGCTATGGAGAGGGCTCGGCCCGCGAGCCCTCTCCATGCATCAGAACGCGACCGCCGCCGTGAATACACGGCGGGCGGTCGCGAACCGGTTAAAGGGGTATTCTTATCTGGGCATTCACCTTTAATTTAATTCATCTACCAGTCCCCAGGTTACGTACAAGATAGGTTCTGTAGGTTTGTTCTTAAGTCGAGTTTGTATGCAAGTCGGAACTGTATATTTTATAATTGTAACCCCAACCAAATTTTTTTTGGTCTAGAGGAAAGGAGTGTGAGAATGCATGAATACCAGCAGGCCCTGGTGCACAAGCTGAAACAGTATTTCCCTTCTGACAGCGCTAGCGGCAGAGTGCGTAGTTCTGCGGGACAAGTAGCGAGGGAGAGTAGGCGAGCAGGCAGCTTGTCCAGCACTGGCAAGGGTACGCTTTACAAGGCTTTTGCCAGCTTTATGTCACCCCAGCAAGACACTGTCACCTGTCCCCAGTCTCGGCAGAGTAGGGCTGATCTTTACAGAAAGATGGTGAGGGAGTACGTAGCTGACCATACCATCGTCCTAAATGATCACACAGCTCCCTACAACTACTGGGTTTCAAAGCTGGACATGTGGCACAAACTGGCGCTGTACGCCTTGGAGGTTCTTGCCTGCCCTGCCGCTAGCGTGTTGTCCGAGCGGGTTTTCAGTGCAGCTGGTGGCATCATCACCGATAAGCGTACACGCCTGTCGACTGACAGCGCTGACAGGCTGACGCTTATTAAGATGAATAAAGCCTGGATTTCTCATAATTTCCAATCTCCACCAGGTGAAGGAAGCTCAACCTGAATAATTTATGCACTCCTCCTCCTCCTCATTTTCCTCCTTCTCCTCCTCTTTGTACACTAAAGCAGAGGAAACTGGCTATTTTTTGACAGGGCCCACTGGCTCTAGCTATAGTACTTTATGCCTTTAATTTTTCTGGAGGGCCACCTACCCGGTCCTCTGTTTTAAACAATTTTTGGGAGTGCCACATACAGGCACTCAATCTATTAAATTTTTCTGGAGGGCCACCTACCTGCTCCTCTGGTTTGAAAACTTTTTTGGACTGCCACATACAGGCACTCAATCTATTTCATTTTTCTGGAGGGCCACCTACCTGCTCCTCTGGTTTGAAAACATTTTTGGACTGCCACATACAGGCACTATCCAAATTAAATTGTCTCCATAGCAGCCTCCACACGTTGTCTCCATTGCTACCTCCAAAAGTCGTCCATATAGCTGCCTCCACAAATCGTCCCCTTATCAAACGAGGTGTGTCAGGCAGAAATTTGGGTTGTTTTCATGGATTCCACATCAAAGTTGTTAACTTTGTCGCCACCCTGCTGTTTTATCCACAAAATATACTGGCAAACTTTAATGATTAACCGATATTATTTCAGCGCTTCTTGCGCATCTGTTTACATTCCCCTCACCCGCCATATCCCAAACTTATAAGAACGCTACTACACTTAACTTGGTGCAGGCTGGGACCGAGTCTGACCCTGGGGCTGGTCATATACTGCCGACGCAGAGGATTGCGGGGCCTACCTCGGTCCAGGTCTTAAAGGCCTACTATACCTCCTCCTCCTCCCACCCCTCCTCCACCTCCCTCCTCCTCCGCATTACCATCCGTGTCCATGGCGCCATCAGTCTGTAGCTCTAGGCCGCACCGTTGCCGTCGCTAAGCGACAGCGGCGGTGCTCAATACTGCCTTGAAGCCTAGGCGATAAAGCACCCGCCCAGAGCTAACAAGGGCATTCCACTCAAACTTGGTCACTATGTCGCCACCATGCTGTGTTATCAACTAAATATACCGTCAACGTTTTGTTCACATAGGAAATCATTTCAGCGCTTCTTGCTCACCTCCTTTGGTTCCTCTCTGCCACCCATTGATTTGAAGCCTGAGTCCATTTAGGGTATGTCGCCATGCCACTCTCTAGCCTGCTGCTGCTGCCGCTGCCTCTGCATGCCGTCCCCTATATGTCGTATCAAACGAGCTGTGTCAGGCTCATTTTTCGGGTGTTTCACCAGATACGTTATGGAACTTGGTCACTATGTCGCCACCATGCTGTGTTATCAACTAAATATACCGTCAACGTTTTGTTCACATAGGAAATCATTTCAGCGCTTCTTGCTCACCTCCTTTGGTTCCTCTCTGCCACCCATTGATTTGAAGCCTGAGTCCATTTAGGGTATGTCGCCATGCCACTCTCTAGCCTGCTGCTGCTGCCGCTGCCTCTGCATGCCGTCCCCTATAGTGTCAGGGTCACGAGTGCTCGTCTCGAATAATGAGCCCCATTGAAGTCAATGGGGCTCATTATTCGAGACGAGCACTCGAGCATCGGGAAAAGTTTGTCTCGAATAACGAGTACCCGAGCATTTTAGTGCTCGCTCATCTCTATTAAAAAATTGTATATACATATTCTTCATGTTTTTTTTTCCGTCTTCTCTGAGCGGGTTCAATATTGTTTTAGATTTATTGTACAGATGTCTTCTCTGAGCGGGTTCAATATTGTTTTAGATTTATTGTACAGATTGATATGGATGTGGTGATACCAAATATGTGTATACCAAATATGCATCCGATTGCTTGTTCGAGCCCTTACACTGCAATACACTTGCTGTGCTCAAGTTCTGCAAGGAGGAGGAACCCTTCCTGAAGAGGTGCCGGCAGCCTCGGGGCACATGCCGGACAATGGGGCTGCAGCAGGATGGATTGGATCCCCCGGTAAGCTCACCAGAGTGGTCCGATCCATGGGGCACACACTAACATGCCACGGTCATATGGGTGTTAGTGCCAGGTCTGGGCTATGATGCCGACACCAGCACTTGCACTACGCGATGTCCCACAATCTTCTTCTGACGTGCTGATGTAGAATGGCGGCGCGTCAGAAGAAGTACCCTTAATGACTGCCTAAAGGCCAATAGGGTGGTCATTAAGGGGTTAATGTATGACATTTTTATCTTTAATATAACACTAAAACCTTGCTTCTAGGTATGACAGAACCGAAGATACATGTGGGAATTGTAAAAATTACATTTTATATTCAAGCTTAGAGGACTAGTGGGGTAAATCCAGTTGACAGGTTCCCTTACACACTAGTGAGTGTAATGTGTCCAACTCACATCACACTGGCAGTTTATGCTTGCTGGGCTTGACCAGTAAAAATGCTGAGCAACCAAAACTGAACTCAGCATGTCAGTTCAGCTCTCCTTGTAAGCATTTAGGCCAGATGCACCATTCAATGTGCATCAAACTCACTCATGGGAGCCCGAGTCCCACAAATGATGTTGTTAGCATTGAGGGTTGCTGCATAGTGTGTGGCAGGTGTCTCCATACACCCTAATTGATACTGTCACACACTGTAAAGAAATGGATTGCGGACAAAGATTGGGAGAGAAACTGCTTATAGGGTACCATTGTAGAGATGAACAAATATTACATAAAAGTCTATATAATCTGCTTACCTAGTGGAGTTGTGCACAATGTAAGGCACAACTCTAGTAAGGGCATGTTGGATGTTTCTCATGGGTGCCGCTGGCAACTTATTCCATGAGACTGGAATAGTAGACCAGCTAGAGTGAAGGCAAATGAAAAGAGAAAGAGGATGGCACACACCAAATTGAATTTTAGATTATCAGTTATGAAGTATAATGATTTAATACGCGTTTCGGGGATGTACTATAATTTACACAGTGCCTTGTGTTACATTCATGACATGTGACCAGTGACATCATTGCAGGTCCTTTAGCTATCTAAGAATATCACAGAAGCCTTCATTGAGGATGGAGAGGAATAGAAGTCCATGGCTGCTGTGACTTCATGTGGTCAGATACATGCAAGGGGTACAGTTCGCTATTATTAAGAGGATAAAGGACCTGAAAGGATGTCACTCTGGTCACATGACATGAACTGTGACCAGTAAGGAGGCATAAGGCATGGAGAGGATTAGATGAGAGGAGCTGGCCAAGCATGACATACCCCCACTGATACCCAGGTAATTTAAGATAAAAGGTGATTTATGTGGATGTAAGTAAAACAATTTTGAGCTAAAGGACAGTTTATAGGGACCTATAGGAACATATCAATAGGAAATACTAATGGTAGTGTAGAGAGAGTGAAAAAACATGGGACATTCTCAGTGAATAGAGTTAAATTCTCCAATTTTTTTATATCTTGGAGAATCAATACAGAGAATATTTTTCCTATTTACAGTTACTTTTACAAACCTCAACAAAACAGGAGCATAGTTCCCAAATGCAAACTTTGTTTACAAATGGGCATAGATTGTAGATGAACTGTTAAGACAGCAGGGGGAAAGGTATGCCTAAAGAAAATTAATCTTAAAAACACAAAGGAATTAAGCTTGGTAATTGATATGCTACTTTATGTGATTTTACTAGATTTTCCTTTAACTGGGTCAGTTGCTCAGGGCTGCACATGGCTGATATTCCCTTATTTAATGCAATTATATATTTTAAAAAAAAACTGGATCCAGGTAATTATAGGCCAGTTACCAGTTATAACAGCTGTCTTCAGAATTATGTATAGTGATTTGGTGAAATGATTGCATCACATAGTAAATTATCGCATGACAGATAATAAACCTGTATTTGTCTAAAATTAGTTATGCCTGACTAAATCCAGTCAGTTTTTCTTTAGAAGTGTAATTAGACCCCAGATGTTGGCAATACTATTAATATCATATCTGTGGATTTAGCACCACTGTTTCTAAAATTTATAAAAGCACATTCAAAATGATGTATACATTGGGTGTCAATTGCCCAAGGCAGGATGCTGTAGCTTTCCCCTTTCCAAAATAAATATACAGTGGGTATACAGAAAGTATTCAGATCCATTTATAATTCTTCACTCTCTGTTCCAACTATCACTTGGTCAGAAGTATTCAGCACCTTTGTCTTCTTGGGAATGATGAAGCAACGTTTTTTACACCTGGATTTGGGGATCCCCTGCCATTCTTCCTTGCAGATCCTCTCCAGTTCCCTCTCGAGAGAAGCTAAATTGGGATTAGGTCCAAGCTATGGCTGGGCCAGTCAAGAATGGTAACAAACATTTTCTGAAGAAACTGCTTTGTTATTTTAGCTGTGTTATTAGGGTCATTGGGGGTTATTTATGTCAGTGGTGGCGAACCTATGTTAGGGTGCCAGAGGCGGCACTCCGAGCTCATTCTGTGGGCACCCGGGCCATTGCCCCAGCACACCAGACAGGACTCAAAGAATTTTCATGTAGATGCTATTTCAGTGATATTTTAAAGTGACTTACTTGGCTACTTGGGACTGTAGGAAGAAGGAGACTGGGCCTAATTATCTTTGGAGGACCTCCTGCTGGCCCCATGATTCTTTGTGTACAGAGGGACCCTAGAAAGAAGCTACAATGATGCAAATTTTCCTTCCTCCTGGTGTCCTCCGGAGGCCAGTAAGACTGAACGTTGTTGAAGAACAGGGAGCAATAAGATACTGCTTTAATTTTGGTTGACACCTTGTGATAAATGAAGGGGATTTGGGTTTGCAGTTTGGGTACTTGGCCGCTGAAAGGTTCGCCATCACTGATTTATGTTATTTTCCCCTTCACTTTCTTGAGTCTACTTTTTGCACCTGATTTCATTAGGCGCAAATTTTAATATAGGCACAATTTTGTTGCACAAATCATACCATTGCTTTTCCTAAGCACGGTCAGGACGTACTAATGACCAATTATTTGCGCCCATATAGGTGCAAATCGATGTTAAATAAGGTACAAACATCTGTAAGCAGAGAAATACACAGACAAATTAGGCGCAAACCAGGACTACTGCTACACTGGGAATTCTGGAAAGTGCTGGAAAAAGGTGCAAAAAAAATGAATTGCACCTAAGTCAATAAATACAACCAAAAGAGGGTACGGCTAAAATGCTCCCATTGTCTTATTGAAAGGTGAGCCATCGGCCGAGTCTGAGCTCCAGATATTTCTGTACTTGGCCCCATTCATCTTTCCTTCAATTGCAACAAGTCATCCTGTCCCTGCAGCTGAAAAACACCCCCATAGCACGATGCTGCCACCACCATGTTTCAATGTTGGATAGTATTTGGCAGGTGATGAGCAGTAAAAAAAAATTGTGTTGCAGTGTCCGGAAAAAGGGAGCAAATACTGGAGGAGCTACTAACTTGGCACATTTCCAAATTAGCCAGAAAGCATGCATAAAAAAAACAATGTTACTGCTCTAACTCCACAATAAAACGTTAAGATTGAGAATTCCACAGAACGGTCTCACCCAGTTCCCTATAGCCCCAAGATTGAAGAAATTTCCTCAGTAATTCCTCCTTTCACAATGTTCACTTCTCTATACTGGATCCTGTGGAAGACCATGCTACACTCTTGTGTACATGGTCACAGCACCGGTCCTGTATCAGGAAGAATGTGGACAGATGGTGCAGATTAGAGATGAGCGAGCACTAAAATGCTCGGGTGCTCGTTATTCGAGACAAACTTTTCCCGATGCTCGAGTGCTCGTCTCGAATAACATGCCCCATTGAAGTCAATGGGAGACTCAAGCATTTTTCAAGGGGACCAAGGCTCTGCACAGGGAAGCTTGGCCAAACACCTGGGAACCTCAGAAAAGGATGGAAACACCACGGAAATGGACAGGAAACAGCAGGGGCAGCATGCATGGTGTTTACCGCAGATGGAACATCCTGCCAGATACATTAACTGCAATTCAGAAAATGTGGTGTAACTGCATATATCATATTGTTTGTTAGTGGAGTCGGAGGTAAAGGTGTTTTAAACTAATATATAGGAACAAGCTTTGCATTTAGGGTGCCCACATTTAAAGCAACCAGGAAATTTAAGCCAGCTGGGAACAGATGTTCTACCAGCTGTAAAGTCAAACAGACTGGGTGACAAGATGGAACCCAGTGATTTGGCCTTCTTGGCTACACTTGCAGTATTACGGGTAAGTATTTGTTCACTATATGTTTAATCTGAGAAAACTGTTTTCTGTAGCAAGTAGTTAAAATCAAGGCTATAGACTTGTTTGCAGAATTCTCCCCTTGCTGTCGTGCTGTTCGTGAACTCTTAAAGAAATCTTTGTGTGGTTTTAGAGATTTTTCCCATCAGCTGAATTTAGATAAGATCTCTTATACTCCCTCTCTGTAAGTCTCGTTTCCGGAAGCTCTATTTCAATTGTGAAAGTACTGTCTTCCGTGCAATTTCTGCGAAGACGCACCATCTCCCCATAGGGGCCATTGTGGACGACATGGGAGGTGTGGCATGACAATGCCAACAGTATGGAATTCCCTGCTGTTTGTTTTCTGTAGGGACTAAATATCACTTTCTCATCACATCCCTCCACTGTTACGTCCAAAAATGTAGTGGATAAACCACCATAAAAAAAAGTTAATTGCAATCATTGGTGCTAAGATACAAAGTACAAATTGCTCAGAGGACCCCCCCCCCCACCCCAGATCCACACCAGGTCATCAATATAGTGGCCAAGCCACACAATCGATTCCCGGTATGGATTACTGGGGGAGAAGAGGTCTTCCCATTGGGACATATAAATATTTAGGGAGGGGGGAAAATTTCACCTCCATTTTGGCCCCCTCCACTTGCAAATAGTAGCGTCCGTCAAATAAAAAGAAATTATGTTTAAGGAGAAACTCAGCAACCAATATAATGTAATCCATCAAATTTGTGGTGTATGTACTATATTTTAACAGATGGCGTTGAAAGAAGCATAGACCCTTCTCATGAGGGATGGATGAATAAAGCGCAGTAACATCTGTAGTTGCCCACTCATTATTTTCTCTCTATTTAAAATTGCTCCTAATTTTCAAATGATGCCCAGTATCTTGTAGAAAGGTTGGGGTAACCTTGTTGAGGGGACACTACTAGGGGCTACCATGGGGGCGAAATTTTACCCTTTCCTTGCAAATATTTATATGTCCCAATAGGAGGACCTCCTTCTCTTCTCCCCCAGTAATCCATACCGGGAATCGATTGTGTGGCTTGGCCGCTATATCGATGATCTGGTGTGGATCTGGGGGAGAAGAGAGGGAGAAAGTGATATTTAGTCCCTACAGAAAACAACAGCAGGGAATTCCATACTGTTGTCATCGTCATGCCACCCTTCCCATGTCGTCTACAATGTCCCCTATGGTGAGATGGTGCGTCTTCGTAGAGAAGACAGTACTTTCACGAGGGGAAAAAGAGCTTCTGAAAATGAGACTTACAGAGAGGGAGTATAAGAGATCCAATCTAAATTTAGCTGATAGGAAAATCTCTAAAACCACACAACAAGATTTCACAAACAGCATGGCAACATGGGGAGAATTCTGCAAATGAGTCTAAAGCCTTGATTTTAACTACTTGCTACAGCAAACAGTATTCTCAGATTAAACATATAGGGGCACATTTACTAAGGGTCTGAACAGTGCATTTTCGTCGGCATTATCAGCAATTGCATGCAACGGGAAGAAGAAGGTTAACTCCAGCGGACCTCAGCCGGGGAAGCGACAGATGCAGGAAATTAGACGCACGATCTTAGTGAATCGCCGTAGACCCGAATCCTCGTCAGACCACACACAGTGGGGATTGCAACGGGGTGGGTAAGTAAATGTGCCTCATAGTGAACAAATACTTTACCCATATTACTGCAAGATATGGACCTGATGATAGCGCCCGGTGTCCGGTGTGTAGCCAAGAAGGCCAAAACATTGGCCTCCATCTTGTCACTCAGTCTGTTTGACAGTACAGCTGGTAGAACATCTTTTCCCAGTTGTTTCAAATATGGGAGGTAACACCAAACAATACGATATGTGCAGTCACACCACATTTTTGGAATTGCAGTTAATGTATCTGGCAGGATGTTCCATCTGCGGTAAACAATATGTTGGACACACAGCAGACCACTTAAAATGAGAATCAGACGTCACTTATCAGACATAAGTAACAATGCAGTTAATGGGGATATTTATCATACGCTGGCGCTCAGCGTATGATAGCCCCGTTACTGCAAATTCACAGCCCGATACATCAAGAGGCTTCTGGCTCTTGATGTTTCGGGGCTGCTGGCAGCGCAACGTTTGTCTTACTCCGGCAGCAGCAAGTTCGCAGGCGCGGGGACAGTAACTCCCCGCGCCGGCCCACTCCTGCCCGGCTGTGCCCTCCGATCGGGGCTCGGCCCAATCGCATATCGCATTTTCATTGAAACACATGAGATTGTTAACGAGCAGCCGATGTTTTGTATGTACGCTGACATCAGGGTTGTGTCAGAACGCATGCATTACTATGTGGTTTGGCTCTTCTGAAAGCGTTTTTCTTCATTTCTGGAAGTGTTAGCAGGTGTGGAAATGTTGCACAGCTGCTTACACTTACAGTAATGATGAAAAACGGATGCAAACCAGCCAAACATATGGTAAACACTTAACAACACAGGTGTTTTCAATGCAATCAGAAACGCACCAAAAATGCAATGTGTGACAGCACCTGAAAATCTGCTTTGTAATAAATATGCAGCTTGTCAGGATTTTGCATAGGACTGGATCCAAATTTTCATTTATACAGGTAAATCTTCTTCAGAGTACGGCAATACCAGACATGTGGATATCAACTGCTGTTTCGTCGCACAGCGATTTCCAGAACAGAGTTAATGCTATTGGGTTTTTGGCAGACCAATTTGGCTGCAAATGTTTTGTGGTGCCACAGTGTACTTGAAGAGCCCCTGAAGTAACAACAGAATAGATATCCCACAAAGATGTCAACATTTACACAACATTTACACCCCTCAAAAAAATTATCTGCGGTTGTGGTGAGCATTTTAACCCCTAAAAATCTAATGCAAATGAAATGGTGAAGAGTAAAAATTACATTTTTATCTCAAAAATAAATATATTCCCAACGCATGCCACTGTAGACAAACACCCCATCAATCATTCTGCAGGTTGTCCCGAGTAAGGCAATACCACACATGTGACAATAAGTGACAGGCTGGGGACACAGCAGGGCTGAGAAGGGAAGGAGCAACATTTTGCTTTTGGAGCTCTGTTTTCACACGTTTGGATTTGGAGTGCCATGCCAAGTTCACAGGGCATGTGAGGTACCAGTGCAATTGAAACCCTCAAGCAATTATACAATTTTGGAAACTACACTCCTCAAATAATTTTCTAGGGTTGTGGTGAGTATTTTAACCCCTAACATGCTGGCCAAAAATATAATGCAAAGTAAAAATTGCGCTATTATCTTAAAAATGTCATTTTATTGCCTAATATATTGTGCCCAACTCATGCCACTTTAGAAAAACACCCCAAAATCATTCTGCAGGTTGTCTCGACAATACAACACATGTACCAATAATTGACAGGCTGGGCACAAAGCAGGGCTGAGAAGGGAAGGAGCGAAATTTAGCTTTTGGAGCACCCCTTTCACTAGACTGGTGTTGGGGTACCCCTGATGTACCAGTACAATAGAAACCCGCAAGTAGTGACCCAATTTTAGGAAAGGGCACCCCTCAAAGAATTTATCAAGGGTTCTATGAGCATCTTAACCCCTGAGATGCTGACCCAAATGTAATACAATTTGAATTTGCAGTGTAAAAATTGCATTGTTTTCTCGAATGTGCCATTATAGGAAGAAACGTATTCAACTCATGCCACTGTGCATGAACACACAAAAAAATAATTCTGCGGGTTATTGTGGGTATGGCAATACCTCATATATGGAAATAGACTAAAAGATGGAGACACTGCAGGGCTCGAAAGAGAATGGCATTTGGAGCACAGACATTTTTCGTTTTTAGTCATCATAAAACATTTGTAAATGCCCTTAGGGATCAGTACAGTAGAAACCCCTGAGAACTGACCCTATTTGAAAATGACACCCCTTCGTGAATAAATCTAGGGGTGTAGTGAACATTTTAACCACACAGGTGCATGCATAATGGATAGTGCATAGTACAAAATATCCATTAAGTCATATTGTGCCCAGCTCCTGCCACAGAAGACAAACACCCCAAAAATCATGATGCAGGTTCTCCCAGGTAGGGTAATAACATGTGGCAAAAATCTACAGGCTGGGCACACGGCAGAGCTTGTGTGCGGCATGATGTATAAGCTGTGTGTGCATCAGGGTAAAATTATATATCCTGGGATGTGTGATAAATTCTAAAGTACTGTTTTTTATACCCCTTAGGAAGAACACCCTCAAACTCTTCGGTGTCCTTCCCTTGCTGGAAGTTTGGGGAACTTCTCCTGGAAAGTGCTGTCCTACTATAATGCGTGTTGTGAACTTGCTTCTGGCCTGCACATTGATGTAGCGCGTTAGCATTATATAGTGCCATCTGCATGATGTGCACGACCAGCTTCTTGTTCCACACCCCTTAACTTCTGCATGGCGTTATATGGCTGAAGCACCTGGTCCAAACAAGTCTACCCCTCCCTTGTACCTATTGTAATCCAAAATACAGTCCAGCTTGGGGGCTTCTGTACTGGTACCTCGTACAGGGGCAGGGGTGATGGTGTGCCCATGTATTGTTGTTAGTACAAGGACCTATGATTTTTCCAGTGCCGCATGCCGCAGTTTGTCTGGAAGCGAGGCACTTGAACAGGGTAGTGCTGGTATTAACATTATCTAGGCAACAGCTGTACTCACCTAGGCATCAGTGAATATCTTCCACATAAGGAGAGACGATATGAAGCCTATCTTGTCAATGCATTCCGAAGGACTCATTCATGATCGGGATGCAGAGCAGGATAACTTTCTTATGGACACTCAACACCAGCATGGAGTTTACTATTTCTGGACATTACAGTATTAAGCAAAGTGCCCAGGAGAACGTCGCTATGTTCTAAAATGTGTGGATTAACACAACTCACTTAATGCCAATAATATTGTATTAACCCTTGTATAAACTCATATCAGCTGTAATGTTGAAAAAATTTAATAAAAAAAAACAAAAAAAAACATTATCTAGGCAGAGGTGGTAGCCCTGGTTCAAAAGTGGGTGCACCAAATCCCAGACTATCTTTCCAGAGATTCCCAGGAAGGGGGTGGGGGGCATTCTGGGTGCACTATTCTGGAATTCTTTCCTTTATATACCCTGGACTTATATGTGTACCCTGATGCACTCTCACACAGCTTATACATCTTCACACCATATCTTGCCCTCTTATTGGGCAGGTACTGGGGGAACTGAAGTCTCCCTTTGAAATTCACCAGGGACTTGTATACACTTCCATAAATTGGTCACTTACTATAATATGGGCCGGACCTTATACAATATATCATATCTGGGGTCATCTCTCTTGGTGTGCAATGTATTGTTTCCTATGGATGGCCTTGAAGCGCATCCTACTCTTCGCCATGCGGAACATCGGGGTATGGTAGAGAATGTCTGTGCTACAGTAGTCCCTGATAGCGGGCTTTTTTACCATTCCCATAAAAAGTACTATGCCGCAATACCTGTTACCATGGTATACCTGATTTTTGCCTGATTCCAATGGACCTCACCTTTGCATTTATACTATGCCCCTATACTTCTCCATCTTTGCTGCACTGACAGGGGTCCACAGAGATTCACCAGAAGCCAAAGGCACTTTATAACTACTCCAAAACTCCTCAGAGTCGCTTTGTGAGGATGAAGTGTACAAATAAAACAGACACTCGTCCCCACTAGCAGACTCCATATCAGAGTCTATATAGTCAGTGTATGTCTTCTGGGACATGATGGGGGGATAGTGCACAGCCTACAAAGAACAACGCCTACTCCGCCACAGAACAAAGCCTACTCCGCCACAGAACTTCTAACCTACTCCACCATGCTACTACTCCTTCTCCACAGAACGCCTACTCCTCCATTTAACAGATCACACTTAAAAATATGTGATATGGGGGATAGGGAAAAGGGGGAGGGGGTTAATCGAGTATTTTAGGGTACAGTAAAGGGACAGATCACTAGCACAACTCTCTCCAACACCACAAAACGGCTATGTTGGAGAGTGTGGAGCGCCAGCGTCACAGATCGCTGTCATTGCCAGTCTGCATCGGCTGGCCAATGGCGACGATCAATGTCAATCGGTCCTGTGATGTCATTGGAGGGGTTCCGTTTGGCAATGCCGACACCTTTCACCAATGTGTAACCCTGTCTCAGACGCTGAGCGCTACGTCACTACGCTCAGTGTCCAATTTATTGGACACGGAGTGCAAAGGGTTTAATAATGGTCCGAAACGGTTCAAGAATGGTCCTAGAATGCCCCATGTGGCAGCACTCTTAGACAATACGTGTGACTGCACCCTTAGGACACGTTCATCTCTCCTCAGCTATTCTAATGCGTTTCAAAACGCAATGAAAATGCAACCAAAATGCACCTTGTGAATGCACCCTTAGGGTGTGGTCACACACTGCACTTGTGCAGCGCTGCGTTGCCAAGCGAATAGTAAGGGGCCATCATGCCTCAGCCCAACCTCATTAGCGTTTCCAGCAAACCACATTTGATTGTTTAGCGTTTGCAAGAATCTCACAGCAAAACGCAAATAGCTCGTTGACCACAAGGGCCGGCGGCCACGTGGCGTTTCAAACCTGTTTGGGCCATTTTTAAGCGGACTGCTAAAAATGTATGGTTTTAAAGCGCATGCTTTTTTAAAAGTGTCTTTTTTTTGAAAACGCATCGGGTTTTCCATTTGTCCTTTTCCCCAATTATAAATGGGAAAAAAAACAGACAAAAACAGAAAAAAAACGGATGTGTTTTTTAAAAAAAAAGCATGCGTTTTTAAAACGTATGCATTTTTTAACGGACTGCTTAAAAACGGGTTCAAAACGTCACCTGAGACGTCGGCCGAGGGTGAAGACACACGTGGCGTTTTAAGTCCGTTTTTGGGCGTTTTATGAGTGCGTTTAACATCATTAAAAACAATGCGTTTTTGAAAATGACACATGGCTGTGACAGCGTTTTAACGATGGAAAACTAAAAACGGCCAAAAACGGCCTAAAAAACGCCCACGTGTGTCTTCCCGCAGGCGGTGCCACAGTGTGCTTTGTCGCGCCCACGGGCCTTAACCCTTCCTGACATTGACGTAATAGTACTGCATCGCGGACGGCGCTCCAAGCCATAACTACGGCCAAACCAGCAAAAAGTGACGCCTCACGCGATCATTTCGTCGACCGGGTTAACCCTCAGAAGTTAGAGGCATTTAAGTGGGGTTTAAGCTGCTCGGACACCCGCAACCCGGAGGACGCTGTCGCATCGGCCGGATGACGTGCCCGGCTTACGCGGACTTCCTCCGGAAGCCGGGGTCCTGCCTTCTGACAGGACCCAGCTGTAAGACGAGCATGGCTATCAGCGAAGCCCGTGCTACACTTACATAAAAGTGCAATCCATCTGTTATGCACGGGTGTCACTTTAAACCTGAAAACAAAAAAATTAAAAGCTTTAACAAGTGTGATCAGAAGATCACTTGTTCAGCTCGGAGGAGGCAGTGAGCATCGGCAGAGGCTGTAAAAAAAGAAAAAGATTAAAGGATAAAAAAAAAAAAAAAAAATAAAGGTTTTTACAATTAAAAAAAAAATAAAAGAAAGTGAAAGTCCCCGCAAACATCACATTTCCTTACACAAGTAATAAAGTATAAAAAGCAACCTAAACAAAAAAAAAAAAAAAAAAACACTTTTTGGTATCGCTGAGTCCGTAACAATCTGTACAATAAATCCTAATCATAATTGGGACCCGCTCGGTGTGAAGGTGGTAAAAAAAAAACCAAAAAAAACTTGCCAAAAATGAACAAACTTTTATCAAATTGCTTTACAAAAAATGTTTCTAAAAAGTGATCCAGAAAAAAAGTTACAAGCACCAATATGATACCAATAAAAAGAGCAATTGTCACACAAAAAAATAAGCTTACAACCAGCTTCGTAAACCAAAAAAAAAATACTAGTTATTGCTGCTATATAAAAATGGCAATAATAAAACAAATGCAATTTTTTCTATTCTAGTTTTCCTCAATTAAAATTGGACAAACTATAAATAAAAACTATATAAATGAGGGTATCACCGTAATCATAGTGACCGTAGATAAAGATAATATATTATGTATAGCTACAGTGAACACCCCCCCAAAAAAATGCTTAAAAATCCAAAACAAGAATTGATCATTTATTTTCTCCACATGTAAAAAGTTAATAAATTGCTTCCTAAGCTAAAAACCACTAAAATAAAGGTTTTTTTTACAGTGCATCTCGTCTCACAAAAAATAAGCGCTTTATATGTCTAAATTGCTTTAAAAATAAATAAAGATTGTATAGCCTATCCCAAACGAGCGTGTTATAGAACGGTGCGGCGGGGGTAGTGGGGGACTTTCCAACATCCAACACCGGTCAGACACAGTGATCGGGGCAAGATGGCGATGCGTTTCCTGACAGCCATCCATCCTGCCCCATGGACCGAAGCCCCCCCCCCCAGTTTATGATCGCTGCTATTGGTCAATCAATTCAGACGAGCCAAAGCAGCGAATTTACTTATGACGTCAGTAATACCGATCACCATGTCGTAGACAACGGTGATCGGGGCAGGGGGGCGGCTGTTCTGACGCCACCAATTTTGCCTTGCGGTCCAGAGGGGTTTTGTTGCCCACCCTGTTCATGTTTGCTGCTATTGGCTGGTCGATTTGGTCCAACCAAAAGCAGCAATAATCTAACATGGGCATTCACTGGGTGAATAAGAGGCAAACTTTGGCGATAATTTTCCTACTAAAAACGAAGATATGGTACAAAAGGCTGGCCATGTACATGTACAGATGACGCTGTAAACTTTACAAGCTGTTCCAATGTGCACGTCCTGCCTTATCATTCTCGTTTTTCAAAAGAAGATATAGGAAACTAATATTGGGACAAGGAGGACCGGGGCCCCAGTACCTCTGGTTAAGATGTTCCTGTGTTTTGCCAGGACAGCATTTTCCCGGGGAATTCTGCTGCTTCTAAGGTAGGACTCAATAAAGAGTCTGTTCACAAAGAGAGTTAGGATGGACACAAACATAATACTACGAAGAGACCTGCGACAGCTCCAGAGTGACAAAAGTTTAGTTGGGTCCCTTGATATATGTACCTCCTTATACGCAAACACATTCACAATTCACGAACACTGTGTGAATTAATTTCGTATAAAATGAATAATTGTAACAAAACTGTTATGTCCCGTTGCTCCCTATACAACTCCATTATTTCATAAGGGGCGCCACATAACGGCACTGAACTTTCCAGAATAATTGCAATTCCTCTTGGCTCCATTGCACATCACTCCTAATGTTCAAAATGCTCATTTCACCAGTGTATTACACTACACCACATATTACACTTGCTAAATTCCCCCAAGGGGGTGTACATTTCAACAATAGGGTCACTTGTTGGGTTTTCCTCAGTTTTGGTACCACTACGGCTCTCCAAATGATCCTGACAAACTGTGAAGGATTCTTGCCCAAATTTGAACTCTAAAAGACAAACATCCCTCTTTTCCTCTACTGGCCCATAAGTATTTTATATGCACATGATGGGGGTACTTCTACATGCGGAGAAATAGTTTACACCTTTTTGTGGGGTTTCTTTAATATATTATCCTTGTGGCTTCATACATTAGGGGTAAGTGACATTTATAGGAAAATTTTGACCTTTTTAATGTTTAAGTGCCTAATTGGATCCTTCACCTGTAGGGGCAAATACATATATTACACATTGCAAAATTCTTAAGGGGGTGTGCATTAAAGATTAGGGGACACCTTTCGGATTCTTTCTCTGTTTCACCACCACTAGGGTTCTCCAAATGCATGTCAAACATTTCTGTCAAATTGGCTTCTAAAAAGCAAACCCCCCCTTTCCTTTATGTGCGCACCCATACAAATTTGATATACACATGTGGGGTACTTCTACACTGAGAGAAATAGGTTTACACATTTGGGGGGTTATTACATTTTTTTATCCTTTTGGCTATAAAAAATGGTTTGGGATGGTTAAAAATGACCTTTATAGGAAAATTTCTCACCTTTTTTCACTATTAAGTTCCTAAATTAAATCAAACACCTTAAGGACAAGAACACTTATACCCTCTGTAAATTCTTAAGAGGCGTGTGCTTTCCAAAATGGTGAGAACTTGTTGGTGGTGTTCCGCTCTGTTTTGGTTACCACCACGGCTCTCCAATGCTCCGACACAAGTAAAGGATTCTGTCAAAATTTGGCCAACGCCCCTCTTTTCCCTGTCGAGCTTCCACTGCGTACCCATACACTTGTTATTTGCATGTGTTGGGGCCAATTTTATACCGGAAGAAGAAGAAATGCACTAGTACAACATTTTTTTGGGGGTTTTTCCATCTTTATGCCTTATGGGATACAAAAACGGTTAAAATGTTTTTGGGGACAATGTCATATTTTTCCATTTATGGGAACTAAATGAAGAAACACCTGTTAGGGATAAAATAACAATATTACACCTTGCTAATTTCTCCAAAGGGTGCACTTTCCAAATCTGTGCACTTGTTGGGGTTCCCCTCTGTTTTTTTTGGGGTACCACTAGGGCCAGGGTGAACCTAGCCTTTCTGCGGCCTGAGGCGGAGTTATAGAAAGACGCCCCCCCCCCCCCCCCCCCCACAATCAATATATGTAATATATCAAGGAGCGTCAGGACCGACCCAATCATATTGGGTATATGAAAATAAAGCAATTGCCAAAAACTACAAAAGTGTGCACCGTTCATATAGTTAATACAAACAGCAAGTTACCACAAAGAACAGAACTACATCCGCCATATAATATAAAATCAATACAGAGTGCCACCATATATCATAAAATTAACATACCGGCGTCCTTATGTAATAATAATACTTACAGTGTGCCGCCATATACCATATACTACATACAGTGTGCCCCATATACCACCTAATACAATACAGCGTGCGCCATATACCATATAATTACATACAGCGTGCAGCCAATCCCATATAAATACATACAGCATGCCACCATATACCATATAATACAACAGCGTGCCGCCATATACCAGTAATACAATACAGAGTGCCACTATATACCATATAATACATACAGCGTGCGCCCATATACAATATAATCCTACAGCTGCCCCCCAGATACGCATATAATAATACACTGTGCGCCAATACCATTAATAAATACATACAGCGTGCAGCCATAACATATAATACATAAATCATGCCCCAGATACAATATATGCATACAGTTGCCGACCATATACCATATATACATACCAGTGTGCCCATATACCACATAATACATACAGGCGTTGCCGCCATAAACCATATAATACATACAGCGTGCGCCTGATACATATAATCCTAACAGCGTGCAACCATATACATATCCTACATACGCGTGCCGCCATATACCATATAATACATACAGCGTGGACCCCATAACCATATAATAACATACAGGTGCGCCAATATACAGATATAATCAGGGTGACGCCATATAACAATATAATACATTACAGCAGTGCCGACCATATCCCATCTATACATACAGCGTGCAGCCATAATACCATATAATACATACAGTGTGACCACCGCCATAATACATACAGGTCATTACTCAAATACATACAGCGTAGCCGCCAAACATATAATACATAAGACAGGTGGCACATATACCATAATAATCACTTAAACGTGCCGCCACCTATCTATACATATAATAATACACGTGCCCCCCCAACTAATACCCATATACATTAATACACTGTGCGTCAATAGTACCAAATCTAACATACAGAGTGCCCCCATTATTATAATAAGCAGCCGCGTCTGCCATACACTATACATACCATACAGCGTTGCTGCCATACATCCTAATACATTACAGTTGCCAGCACATATACCAGTATAAGTCATACAGTGTGCGCCAATACCATATAATACATTACGTTGTGGCCGCCTTAATACTACAGTCCGCCATCAGATAATACATACAGGGCCGCATATACCAATCATAATATGAGCGTGCCACCATATACATATACATACATACAGCGTGCCGCCTCCAAATCATCAGCGCCCAGCACTATCCATATTAACATACCTTACAGCGTGCCGCATATCACCATTATAATACAATACGAGGATTCGCCTACCTATAAACATACTTGCCGATGATCCATATATATACATACAGCTGGCCATCGCATCATACCAATATAAAACAGAGTGCGCCCATAATACCATAAATAATTAAGGTGCCAATATTATCCATATAATACATTACGGGTGCGCCTAAGCCATAAACTACATGCCCATGTCATGCCCCATAACCATACTAAATACCACTGTGCCCCCATATACCAAACACTTGCGCATAACAATATCAGCGTGCCGACCAATCATACACTGTGATAAGATAATCAATACACGGCTGACACACCTCATCAGGGGTCGCATACAGTATAATACATACAGTGTTTGCCGCCATAACCATAAATACATACGCAGTGTTGCCGCCAAATATACCTATAATACACTACATGTTGCGCTCATTAACACGACCCATATACAAAGTAACATACAGTGGCGGACCATAATCATCAGGGGCGAGCCATATGACCATTATAATATCATACAGGCCCTCATGATACAACCGTGCCCCAAACTATAACATCAGCTGAATATAGCATATCACAGCATGCACCATATACAGCATTAATAGTACATGTCCAGCATTGTGCCCATACCAGCCCGCATTCGCACCAATATATTCAATACCTACAGTGTGCCACTATCATAATACAATAGGGGCCATAACCCTATGAATACTACAGCGTGCCCAGATATACCATATAATACTACAGAGATCCGCCCCATATCCCATAAACACTAGCAGCATTGCCAACCATATAGCAAGATAATACATACAGTCGTGGCGCCATTATACCATATATACAGTTGACCAGATTCGCCACTAAGTACCATTAAGGTGCTAATACCATATACATGTGCACGCCATGACCTACCAATACCATAATACTAGACAGCGTGCCTATACCATATAATACATACAGCATGCCCAATATTATAGCATACAGCAGACCTAAACATAGATCACAGCAGCCCCTATATACCATATAATAGTCCTACAGCATGCCACCCATATACACATTAATACATAACAGCGATGCCGCCATTACCATTATAAGACAATACAGCATGGCCAACCATTATACCATTATATACACGTAGTGTGCCCCATATACACATAAATACATAGCAGCGTGGCCCATATACCTCAATAATACATACAGCGTGCCCCTCCCCATCACCAGAACCAACCAGCCCCATAACCATATAACATACAGCTGCCACCATATACCATATAATACATAAGGATATATTGTACAGCCATTGTTGGCACCGATCAGATAATACATAACAGTGTGCCGCCAATCCCACCATCATACATACAGCGTGCCACCCAATATACCATAAATCAGATACAGCGTGCCGCCATTTATTACGATTAATAAATACAGCGTGCCGCCCATGTTATCCATAATATCCATACAGAGTGCCACTGCATATACCATATATAATACAACACGTGCCGCCATATACCATATAATACAGTACACGTGCCATCCATACCATAGAATAAATACGCAGCGTGCCCCCAATGACATATAGATATAGTGTCCACAATACATAATCACATGCCTATACATGATAATCCTTACAAAAAGGTTTTGCACCATAATACCAGATTAATAAATACAGCGTGCCCCATATACCATATAATTACATTACAGCGTGCAATATACATTCATCATAGATCCCATATACATATCATACATCAGAGCACCATATACCAATAATAAATACAGCGTGCGCCTCCTTTATCAAAGGTGACATATCAGAATACATACAGCGGCTGCATATACCATATTAATAATAAAGGCGTTCCCCCATATACCAGTATAATAATTACATTCGTGCCCCAATATACCTATAATACATACAGAATGCTACCATATATCTATAATACATACAGCGTTGCCGCATATTACCATATAATACATACAGCGTGACCACATCTACCATTAAAGTTACATACACGGGGCTGCCGCCCTAACCATTATAATACATTAAAGGCTGTGCCTTGCCACATGCATTAACAGTAATCATACAGCGAATGCCGCCATTAACCAGAATGATACATAAGCGTGCCACCATATACCATATAATACATACAGCGTGCGCCAATATACCATATAATACATTACAGCGGCCCAATACCATATAATACCATACAAGCATGTCGCCTATAACCAGATAAATACATACAGCATGCCCCTATCCCTAATAATACACATTGGAATCAAAATACATACAGCGATCGCATACAGAATCATACGCACTCGCATATACTAAATACATACAGATGCACACCTACATCAATAATACATAGCAGGTAGTCACCATTATTACAGAGCCTCCATACTACATACAGCATACCATATTACGAATACAAGCTGTGCTTTATCCAAACACAGGCGTTGCATACCATATAATACATACAGGCGTGCCCCTAGCCTCTATACCTTGAAGCGTCCACCATACATATAATACATACAGCGTGCTCCATATACCATATAATACACTCAGGGCGATGCAGCCATATCCAATATTATACATACAGCGTGCCGCATATACCATTTATACATACAGGTGCGTCGCCATGTATACCATATTATACAGTACAGCGTGCGCATATACCATATAATACATACAGAGGCCCCCATATAACATATAATACATACAGCGTGCCAACCATATACCATATTAAGTACATGACAGGGGTGCCCCCTCTATCCATATGAATGACGTCAGGTGGCCCCTATACCCAATTTAATACATTACAGCGCTGCACCCCTATACCATATAAGTACATACACCATGCCGCCATATACCCTAATTATTTACAGCGTTCCGCAATGCAATACTAAATATGCATTAGTGTACCACCACATGTACATAATACTATATGGGCCAGTATGTGTAGATATACACAACACAGTCACTAATAGCATGTACACTATATACGCAAAGTTGCCAGCATATACACTCATATAGATGGCCATTAAACACACACCCATCGCTACACATATACGATTAACCCACACTTCTATCAGTCAGTACAGATATCATCACACCACACTCACACATACCGTAATACAGATGAAGATAAAACATATATACCACAATCTTACATAAAATAGATTACATAACTTGCAGTGGACACGGCGGGCGAGTGGGAAAGGTGGAGAAGGTGAGGCGGACCGAGGACGGAGAGGTGGGTCAGGTGGCTGGAGTGAGAGGGCCGCGGAGCGGGAGAGGCAGGGACGGGTGGCTGGGGAGTGGCGGGCGAGGACGGGAGAGCGGCTGGGGCGGTGCTGCAAAGGGCCGGGCGAGTGGCTGCGAGGAGGCAGGCGCGGACGGGACAGAGGAGGGCGCGGCACGGGACGAGGCGGCCAGGTGTGCGAGAGAGCGGGCAGCGACGAGAGGCGGGCAGTGTGGCTGCTAGAGGCGGGCCGGGTGGCTGCGAGGGGGCGGGGACGGGAGGACGAGGTGGCGTGGTGGTGTCGAGAGCGGGCCACAACCAGGGATGAGCGGGGGGGTGGCTGCGAGATGGGAAACGCCCGCGCGGGACAGGAGAGGTGGGGCCCGCGAAGGAGAGGCTGGGTCGGTCCTGGAGAGCAGGGGGTCTCGGGAGGGGCTTAGGAAGGGGCTGGCAGGACGGTCACAGCCAGACTGCGGTGCGTGACTACTGAGTCCGCCAGCCCCCGCCGTCCACCAGGAGGCGCTGCCGCTGCAGGTGCGAGTGGCGAGTTTCTCAACTCGCCTCATGGTAGGTGCGGGCCCCCACTGACTAGGGCTTCCAAATTATCCTGACACATGTAAAAGGATTGTCAAATGTGGGACTTCAAAAGGCCAACGGGCCCCTCTTTCCCTGTGAGCCCTACGTGTAACCATACAATTACTTTAATGCAAAAGTGGTGCAGTTCGGATGTGCTTAGGGAGAAATAGTTTTACACATTATGGGGTTGTTTCATCTTTTTACCCCCTTATGGCTTAAACAAAAATTGGGTGGTAAGTTAAAAGTGATCTTTTTGAGAAAATGTTCACCTTTTTTCCTTTGGGGCCTAATTGAACAAAACACCGTTGGGGGAAAATACACAAATTAACGTTGTTAAACTCTACCAAGTGGTGTGGTCTTTATTTTCCAAAATGGTGTCTCTGTTGGGGCTTTCCCTGTTTTCGGTAACATTATGCTCCAAAATGACATCGACACATAAAACTTTCAGCCTATTTGACCGCTCAAAAATGAAACAATCCAAGTGCCCCACCCGGTGCCCGTCACAGCAGGGACGTTGACAAAATGGGTATTGGCACGTAACTCAGAGGAATTGCTTAAAACATGTGTAAAAATGACATTTTACTTTTTAACCTGTAAAGGTTGCAACATATGCAGTGTATTCAATGATAAAATACCATTTTCTGAATTCCTTTCATTATTTTCACCACTAATGAAACGATCATAGAGTTAACAAAATTCCCAAAAGGTTGTTTTGAATATTGTTGAGGGTTGAGTGTATTGTGTTTCTACAATGGTGTCATTTGTTGGGGTTTTGTCATGTGGGCTCATTAAAGTCCTTAGACACTCAAATTGACCCTCCAAAATAGGGTTTGACTGAGTTTCGTGAGAAACACTGAAAAATTGCACCTAAGTTATACGCCTCCTAACATCAAAATAAAGGAAAAGAGTTGAAAAATGATGCCAAGTTAAAGCAAGGACATATGGAAAAAAGTTAGTTATCAAGTTGTATTTAGTGATATGACAACTTCCAAAAAGTAAAAAGATTTGAATTTGAGAAAACAATTGTTTTTTTGCAAAATTTTGCCAAATTTCCATTGATCATAAATACAATATATGATTACATTCTACACAGGCATGAAGTAACCAATGTGGTCGACGAAAAAAACAACTCAAAGCATAACGTATGATTAAAGCGTTCAAAGGTATAACCACTTAATAGAAAATGTCAGATTGGTAACCCCTAAACGACATGGGCTATTTTAGTGTGTTACTCCATTCAACTAGCACCAACTTCGAAAAAATCTAACTTTTTGATTCGTTCCACATTAAAGAGACGTGTTATGGCTATTTTCTGCGTAACACCAATTGCACTTCATAGTGACGGTATTTAAATATCAGGGCGTGGAATGGAAGAAGGAAAAAAATTCCACATAAGTGTGAAAATGGTGATGAAAAACCAACATTTGGGAAGGTTTCTTGCGGGCTTGGATTTTACAGGCTTCAATATGACGTGCCAAAATGGGTACCGTAACCCATAGTAGTCTGATTCGATCTATATTCTACTGCACATACACAGGTATGGCAGTACAATATGTGCGATTTTTAATCCCAGATGACATGTGCAATTAGCACATGTAATGCAGGGTTAAAAGAAGTGCTCGGTATTAGGAACACCGAGGTTACCATGGCAGACGGGCGATACGCCCCGTACGTCAATCGGTGGAAGCAGCAGCACAGACAAGATGGCAGGCGCCCAATGCTGAGCTATTTTGAAGCGCGCGGCAGATTGTGGCGGCCGCAGGTGAAAGACACCCGACAGAACGCGTTGCTGCATGCTGAATCAGCGGGTGTTACCGGTAAGCCTGTGCGCAATATGGCAGCAAAGATTAACGGCTATGGAGAGGGTGCTAAGGCTCCTATCCGCCGTCGGGAAGGGGTAATGGAAGAGCTTGGACTGAAAAGGCATGTAGTTTTTGTTAGTGTTTACCATTGGTTTGGCTGTTTAATCCAATTAACGGCCTACACATTCTAGAAATGAAGGATGAAACAAGTAACACAGCCAAAGGCATAGTAAAACTAATCAAAAATTTAATGGATTGCTGTAAAAAGGAAACAAGACCGGGATTCAAAGAACTCCATGTGTGGCATCGCCTAGGCCATCCCTATTTTTTAGATCGCATGCGTGGCTGTATATGGTTATAACTTTTTACAAACTGTTAACTTATCAAAGGATATGAGATTTGTTTTTCCTCACATGTTGACTTCATTTTAGGGTATTTTGGCTGATAAGTTTGGGGTTTCTTTCCAAAAAACAAAGGAAAATAATGAGTTTTAAAAACGAGAAAATTGTCGAAATTTAATCATTGCATTTCAGCCGCTTTGTGTGGTCACACACTGCACTTGTGCAGCGCTGCGTTGCCAAGCGAATTGTAAGGGGCCATCATGCCTCAGCCCAACCTCATTAGCGTTTCCAGCAAACCACATTTGATTGTTTAGCGTTTGCAAGAATCTCACAGCAAAACGCAAATGAGCTCGTTTGACCACAAGGCCGGCGGCACACGTGGCGTTTCAAACCTGTTTTTGGGCCATTTTTAAGCGGACTGCTAAAAATGTATGCGTTTTAAAGACGCATGCATTTTTTAAAATGTGTCTTTTTTTTGAAAACGCATCGGGTTTTTCCATTTTGTCCGTTTTTCCCCAATTATAAATGGGAAAAAAACAGACAAAAACAGAAAAAAAACGGATGTGTTTTAAAAAAAAAAAA